>CM076847.1:46063707-46066207 GCA_039519185.1 Astragalus membranaceus | reverse complement strand
GATCGATCAATAAAGGACAGGCGAGCACTCTTTTTTCCGAGGCTCGACCTTTTGAAAGTGTGTGTTTTAGTTAACATGTACGAGTGCATGCCCGAACACTCAGTAAAGTAGCGAGCGAACAAACAGGAACTAAAATTAAACTTTCGAATAAAAAGTACACAACGGGTTCACCACGGTCGAAACCGGGCACCCAATCCACCGACCGTTCGCAGGCCGGCAAGATGCATCAAGCCTCGAATAGGCTACGCTGCTTCACCCCTACCTGGCGCGCCACCGAGTTGGCCCAAACGAGTGCCACCGAGTTGGCCCAAAATTGATCACCGTGTTGACCAATTCGAACGTAGGATCCCGAGCGACCTACATCGAGCGCCATCGAAGTGGCCCAAGGGTCAGAATGATCCACAATCAAAGTAATCTAATGTATGCCGCCGAGCGACCTACATCGGGTGTCACCGCGTTGACACAAGCGAGTGCCACCGAGTTGGCCCAAAATAGATCACCGTGTTGATCAATTCGAACGTAGGATCCCGAGCGACCTACATCGAGCGCCATCGAAGTGGCCCAAGGGTCAGAATGATCCACAATCAAAGTAATCTAATGTATGCCGCCGAGCGACCTACATCGGGTGTCACCGCGTTGACACAAGCGAGTGCCACCGAGTTGGCCCAAAATAGATCACCGTGTTGATCAATTCGAACGTAGGATCCCGAGCGGCCTACTAAGAGTGCCATCGAATGGCCCAAAGCGAGCGCCATCTATTGGCCCAAGCAAAGTGAGTGGCAGCGACCACGTCCCATCATGAGCGGCAGCGACCACATCCCAGTGTGAATGGCAGCGACCACGTTCCCATATGAGTGGCAGCGACCACACCCCCAACGGTCTACGCTAAGTCGCTCCCTGTAGGTCGGCCGAGCGAGGCTAGACAGGGGGCAACGAGTCAAGCCTCGAATAGGCTGCGCTAAGTCGCTCCCGGTAGGTCGGCCGTGCATGACCCCACGGGGGCAGCGACCCCTGGATAGGTTTTGGTCCCGAGCGACCCAGTGCCTAGACTTCAAGCCAGACCGTGACTTGGTTTGGCGGCGACCACACACCTCAAGAGATTGAGACCCGTCGAACGGCCCAATCGAGAGCCATCGAACGGCCCGAGTATGATCAATAATGCGAGGAGCTAAACGGCCCCAACGAATATGGCCATTAAACGACCGGCCACAACGAAGAACCACCGATCGGCCCACAGAGACCATGAGTAGCTACGACCACATTCCAACATGTGGGGCAGCGACCACATTCCTCAAATAGGCCGTGCTAGGTTGCTCCCTGCAGGTCGAGAGCCCCAGGCGACCAGTCAAAACGCTTAAGCGAACTTAAGCACAATCGAAGCGACCTAAGAATAGTCGCACCCCCAAGGGCGAGTTCGATCTGAGTCGATACTTGGTAAACTGCCCAAGGGACAGGGCCGAGACCCGACCGGTTGAAACGATTCAAGCCCCAGGTCGGTCTTAAATAAACCGGCTTGGACAAGAAGCTTTTCCTGCCAGCAAGCCTATCCTCCTCTTGCATGACCGATCTCATACCCGCTAAAGCAGAATCCAGAGCAGCCTCTACCACAACGGTCCCGCGCGACCTAACGAGGAGCATCGACCCCAGAACACCGGCCGGTCCCGTGCGACCATGCGGGAGGCAGCGACCACCTTCCCATCGTCCAAGCGTCACATCATCTTAAACAAGAGGTCGGCAGCGACCGACGCCAAACTCCGATTAATAGGCGGCAGCGACCGTCAGTCACCCTTCCACAACCCGAATGCAGGGGGGCAACGATTCAAGCCTCAGCCCGCTCTTAAGCGACCTAGGCTTGGGGGGCAACTGTTCTGGAGTGGCCCAATAGGCCCAACGAGACAGTCCAGCGCGACCTGCAGCAAAGGGGTGTTGTGCGCAGCAACCAGGGGCAACATGGGCCAGCGGCCCATTCGACCAAGGCCGGCCCAGCGCGGCCCATCCTCTGCCTTGCTCCCGCAAGATGCGGCCGGCCCCGCAAAAACCGCAACGGTTAGAACGCCAACGTTATATATACCACACCAGCATGTGGCTTCAGGTACGATATACTCACCTTGTGACCCTGCCCGTTGAAGCACCTCTAACTTGAGCGTTGGAGTGCCTTTGCAGGTACCACCCGCGTGCGGCCTACCACTCGGTCCTCCATCCCAGCGACCGAGCAACATCATCCAACAGCAACAACCCTTCGTATTGATCAGGTACGATCAACCAGCAACAACACAAACAACACCAGCCATAGTGGTTTTTTTTTCTAATTATGTGAGCAAAACCCTAAAAATTAACTATTTACATTTAGTTAGTCTCATGGGCTTTTCTACTTAGCTTCAACAACAACAACAATAACAACAACAACAACAACAACAACAACAACAGCAGCAACAACAACAACAACAACAACAACAGCAACAGCAACAACAACAGCAGCAACAACAACAACAACAACAGC
>CM076847.1:45670530-46038030 GCA_039519185.1 Astragalus membranaceus | reverse complement strand
TAACTTCAGACAAGCGTACACCAATATCAACATCAAACTCTTAGAAGTTGCTTGGTTAATTCACAATAACGGCACCACATGCTGTGGCAGGATCAAAATTCTTACTAATTGTGTGGATCATCAAATAATTGGTATTACACTTCCAAATGACCAAGGTTGGCAACGATAGGTGTCATGGTTAGAAATTCCAACACTCAAAAAAATTTCAGCAAAATCCAGAACCACATTTGATGTCACGACTAGAGTAATAATATTAACTATTAAGATCATTTGATTCCTTGCTATTTTTATAACCAGTTCCCAAGCAATTGTAGCACACCAAAGAAAGCTCAAAGGAATTTCTATAAGCATCAATCATAGGGTGCTCATTAATTACCTTAGTGTAAAATATGCCCCCGTAGTGAATTGGTCCTTGTGAGTCCTTAGAACAGGGAAGACAGATTTCTCTCTTTCTTTGCTTGGACCAGGAATCTTTCAATCTTACACAAAACTCCTCCTCATTATCATAGCAGATAGCATGGTTGTAAGCTTCAACCATCTCAAATTCAGGAAAACCCAACTTAATAGGGTTGAGGGGGAGTAAGCTGAATGGACCTGGATCATATGGTCCAGTATCAAGAAGTGACACGTTCTTGACAGAGGAGCCGGTAGCATCTCCATTGTCTCGCTCGGCAACGGCTTCATCATCGCGGGTCTGATGGTGGCTGTAGAGATCTTCTTTGACGGCATCCACCGCTGCTTCTAGGTTGCTTTCAATCGGTGCTTGAACCAAGCTAGTTGCGTCGTCGTCACTGGATATCAACTGCACGAGATCAGGAACTAGATCGACAATAGATTCGTCGTTGGACACTATCTCTGTGACGTCCTCTTCTACTTCGTCGCTGGTCGTCAACGGCGCAAGCTCCGAAACTAGATCTGCCACGATTTCATAGTTTGGTTCGGAAGCGAGTTCGTCATTGAAGAGATTGGTGAAATCTTCTTCGGTAGTGTCTGCCGCTACTTCATTCGTGCCGGCATCTGGCGCATCACTTTCTTTTTGCAAATCGATTTGTAATTCCTGGGAGGAATGCTGATTTTGAATCGGAAATCCAAGCTATTTCCTCCTCCTTCAATTTATCCTCAATGGTGACACTGATTTCAGAATTCCAAGCTGCATTGCAACTCCAGGATGATGAACATGGACTTCTCTGCTGGTGTGATTTCCTTTGATTAAGAAACAGAGTTTTGATCTCAGCCAAGGCATCGAGAGATCTATCAACAAGGTTGAGCAATTTTTCATGAGACTTGTCCATCTTCAAATGTAACTGATTCATTGCTTCAGTTTCTTCTTGATCGCACATCGCGTCTTCCATGTGTAAGCACCAGGTCGATGCTTTGATACCACTTGTAACAGAAAAATGGATTCTAGGGATTTCTCCGGTAAAATCCAGTCTCTAAAGCAGGAACTCCAATGATTAGCATGGAATTCGGAACATTAGAGAAAGTGTAGAGAGAACTAGAGAGTTTTTAGAGAAAAGATAATATTTGTGAAAATGTTGATTGATTATCGAATGAGACACTAGGCCAAGCTAAATACAACCATCAAGGGTAAAAGAGTAAATGACGACATAAAATAAAATAAACCCATAAAACTAATTATTATATTCCTGTTACAATACTCCCCCTTTCAAACATCCTTGTCCTCCTTCATTTATCCTCAATGGTGACACTGATTTCAGAATTCCCAGCTGCATTGCAACTCCAGGATGATGAACGTGGACTTCTCTGCTGGTGTGATTTCCTTTGATTAAGAAACAGAGTTTTGATCTCAGCCAAGGCATCGAGAGATCTATCAACAAGGTTGAGCAATTTTTCATGAGACTTGTCCATCTTCAAATGTAACCGATTTATTGCTTCAGTTTCTTCTTGATCGTACATCGCGTCTTCCATGTGTAAGCACCAGGTCGATGCTTTGATACCACTTGTAACAGAAAAATGGATTCTAGGGATTTCTCCGGTAAAATCCAGTCGCTAAAGCAGGAACTCCAATGATTAGAATGGAATTCGGAACATTAGAGAAAGTGTAGAGAGAACTAGAGAGTTTTTAGAGAAAAGATAATATTTGTGAAAATGTTGATTGATTATCAAATGAGGCACTAGGCCAAGCTAAATACAACCATCAAGGGTAAAAGAGCAAATGACGACATAAAATAAAATAAACTCATAAAACTAATTATTATATTCCTGTTACAACATATCTTATCGTATGTAACCATTTACATATCACAACATTCTCTAGCATACGTTGGTTGCTAGTAATTGCATCAATCAAACACCTCAATCAAAATTTCCAGCCTAGAAGACAATTACAACATACTAAAAAACCAAACTTTTCAGCATCCATGTTAGAAAAGTCTATTTTTGGTCAAGAAAAATTACCTTTTTTTGTGGTTTCTCTGTAGATTTTCTTGTGATGAATGGAAGAATAGTTTCGAAAAGCATGAACTTCTGCAACGACTTTAACGGCATCAAGAAGACGATGAGACTCAACCCAAGGAAAAACAGCAGCATCCAAAACAAAACTCAAAACCCTAATCGGGTCAAATCGAGTGCAACCCGACCCGTTAATAACATCCTGCCCCGTTTGGCACCGACATCGTAAACTCGAAACGACTCGCAGCCCGAACATCCTGAGCGCAGAGTGAAGTGACTGGCGAAACGTTACCGTGTCGTTTTGGGGATGGGAGATGAGAGAAGGGAAGGCTTCCTCGAAGGGGACGACTTCGGATTGAAGGAAAAAAGTGCGGGGGATTTGAGTGTCGTTTTGATGGTTGAAGAAGGAGAGGGAGATGCCGAGGTGGTGGTCGGAGGAGAGGACGAGAGCGGGTAACCAGGTGTGAGGGTAGTGAACTCTTGCCCATACTATGTCTCCTTTGTTTACCCTACTACTACCAGTCAAATTCGAGGACTTTATTCTTTCTGGGTCTTTCATTCTTCAACAACTTCAATTTTCGTTCATGCAACGTAGTACTGTGTGTGAACTGAGAAGAAGATCCAATTTTTTAAACGAGTAAAATCCCAAATTCGTCCCTGACAATTTTTTCGTGGGACGAATTCGTCCCTGACAAATTTTTTGAGACACATTGGTCCCTGACAATTTCAAAACGAGACACGTTAGTCCTCCATCCATTTAACCGTTACCAGCACAGTAAACGTGTCCTACGTGGCACGATAAGTGCCACGGGTCACGTTAACTGCCACGTTTATTTTGGGACAAATAAGTCCCTGACTTTACAAATTTGAAAATGGGACAAATCAGTCCCTGACTTTTTTGAAAAGGGGACAAATCACCTCTCCCCCCTCCGTTCCACTGTTCACCCCCCTCCCCCCTCCGTTCCACCAACTGTTCCTTTTCCTCCCCCCTCCCCCCTCCGTTCCACTGTTCACCCCTCCCCCCACCGTGAACCCCTCCCCCCAGATCTAGAACTCATCTCTCTCTCCTCCTCACTCACGTTAAATCTGGAACTCATCCCTCTCTCTCTGTCCTCCTCTCCATCTCCTTCTCACTCTCGCAGATCGCACTCCCCCCTCTCACCACCGCCTCTCGTAGATCTCGCTCTCCCCTCTCACCACCGTAAGCCATCACTTACCAAACCCTCATCGTAGGAACGAAAGGGATAGAAGAGAGGAGGAGAAGAAGAGAGGAGGGAGAGCGACGAGAGAGAGAACGGAGAAAGAGGGAACGACGAGATGCGAAGACAGAGAGGGAGGAGGATCGGTGAGGGGAGAATGAACCGGAGAGGGAGGGGAGAGGGGAGAGCGAACCAGAGAGGGGGTTGTGAGAGAGAGCTGTGAGAGAGGAGGATCGGTGAGGGGGGGGGTGGAACCTTCGTTGATTGGGGATTTGGAGGTAGAAGACGATGAATAGTAACAGAGGACTGATTCGTCTCTTTTTTAAATTGTCAGGGACCGATTCGTCCCTTTTTTAAATCTAACGTGACACATGGCACTTAATGTGCCACGTAGGACACGTTTGCTGTGCTGGTAACGGTTAAATGGATGGAGGGACTAACGTGTCTCGTTTTGGAATTGTCAGGGACCAATGTGTCTCAAAAAATTTGTCAGGGACGAATTCGTCCCACGAAAAAATTGTCAGGGACGAATTTGGACATTTACTCTGTTTAAATTTAAAAATTCCGACCCGCTCAGAGTTAGAGACTCCGTATGTTGGAGTTCCAGCCAATTTGGTTAAATGCCACCATTGAAAAGTACAAAAAAAAAGACTAAAGGCACAAATTCGTCCCTGACAATTTTTTCGCGGGACGAATTCATCCCTGACAAATTTTTTGAGACACATTGGTCCCTGACAATTCCAAAACGGGACACGTTAGTTCCTTCATCCATTTTGATGTTGCCAGCACATCCAACGTCTCCTACGTGGCACGTTAAGTGCCACGTGTCACGTTAAATGCCACGCAAGTGTTTATTTTGGGACAAATAAGTCCCTGACTTTACAAATTTGAAAAGGGGACAAATCAGTCCCTAACTTTTTTGGAAAGGGGACAAATCAGTCCCTGAAGTGGTCTTCAACGTCAAAACTGTGGTTTATGAAACCAGAAACCAGTTTTCGCCATTGAAGGAGAGAAGGACGCAAAAAACTGGATTCAAAACAAAAATAAAATTTTTTGGTTCATCTTCTTCAAAAATGAAACCCAGAACTTCATTGTCTAGATCATTCAAATCTTCAATCTTCATCTACAACAATCAAAACAACATACCCATATCCAAATTTTCGAAAGCAAGACGAAAACGAAAACCTATATCTTGAGGAGAAACGAAACAAAACGAAAATCAAAATTATCGAAAGGACTATAAAACAAAACGACACAACATACCCAAATCGAAACAACATACCCAGATGCAAATTATCAAAACCCAAATCTTCAATCAAAAGCAAAACAATCAAAAATAAAACGAAACGAAAATCAAACGAAAACGAAACCCAGATCTGAACAAAAACTAAAACAAAACCCAGATGAGCAGAAACGAAAAAGAAACCTAAATCGAACAGAGAAGAAGAGAAATTTACACTAATGGAAAAAAGGCTTTTTATATCGGTTAAAATTGACATTTCATATCGGTTCCCGAACCGATGCCGAAAAAGGAGATATAAAAAATAGTGACATTTCATATCGGTTCGTGAACCGTTATGAAAAGTTGTTTTTATATCGGTTGTCCCTAGAACCGATATGAAAAGTCTCTTTTTTTAAAAAAAAAAGAGACTTTTCATATTTTAAAAAAAGAGACTTTTCATATCGGTTCCCATAGAAAACCGATATGAAAAGTTGACATTTATATCGGTTGTCCCTAGAACCGATATGAAAAGTCTCTTTTTTTTTAAAAAAAAAAGACTTTTCATATCGGTTTCCCATAGAAAACCGATATGAAAAGTCTCTTTTTTTTTAAAAAAAATGAATTTTAACATCGGTTTTCTATGGGAACCGATATGAAAAGTCTCTTTTTTTAAAAAAAAAAGTGAGGTTCAAGGACTTTAGATATTGAAGGAAAGAGAGAAATAAAAAGTGAAATACAAAAAAATATGCCGAAAAAAATATATTCAAAGAAATCTGTCAAACTTACCTAATCATGTGATTTTTAATATTCAAGGGATGAATTGGGCTCTAAACAGAACAAAGCCTACAAATTTTACATACAAAAACAATATTTAATTCTAATTGCAGTACTCATTTGTTACAATCCTAATTCTAATGCTCAGTAGAACTCCTCAACTAACTTCATAAGTTCTAGCCGCTTGCAAATGAGTCTGCATCCTCTTCGATAAGCTTAATCATTGCTATGACTTGGGCATCTATGTCTGTAAAAAATATAAACACTTAGAATCATCACTTAAATGTTTCCAGACCATGGATTTTCATGAAATATGTTAGTATAAATGAAATGCATGGACCATAAGTTCATCTAGCAAGAAAGTTAGATTAAATACTCTTTAGGCAAGTAATGATGGTCAGCATCTAATTGCCATGAAACAACAAGAAGGACTGGCTATTTCATTCCAACAACAAAAAGCATCTTAATTATGATTTTGTTAGCATTTACAACCACAGGGATTTACAAAATCAGCATTTACAACAAAAAGCAAAACAGGAAGGTACATTTTTTGGAGAAATCTATCTTTCTATTATTACCTGTTAATTCTAGAAGGTACATTTTCAGAAGACATAATCACCACTGGTATGTTTCTCAAAGATGAAGATTCCTGAAAAATAAGAGAGAAAAAAAAAGTCTGTAAATCTTGGAGTCTTTTGGTTCTTATACTTTAATAGATACTCAAAACATATACTTTCTTAAAGATAGAGAATAAGAGGTTAATTAAAGACAGAGAATAAGAGGTCAAGGAACTCATCATGAGTGTATTGTTGGCCATCTGCCTGCATGCATAAATGAACTTTACCAGTGAAGATTATATATATGGTATATGAGGATTTTGAGTTTTTAACATTCAAAGCAATAGTGGAAATTAATAGAATACTTTTGGGAATGTGAATTGTTACCAATTCCAATGAAGTACATTGCTTCATTGCAATGCTTGTTGGTAGCCTCTTCACCTAATTTTGCTGTGATTGCTTCTTTAGTTTTCTTGAAACTGTTTATTTGATCATCAAAAGATAATCTTTGAATCTGAAAAACATTCAAGACAAAGTATAAGTTAATAAGATGCCCCTATAACCTGCAATTGAGTGCTGAGAGTTTGAAGATGATTTGCTTACAAAGTAAAGTCCTGTATCATTGAGAATCCCTGCTCCACCAGATGCATAGTTTACCCCTTTGAGGAGAGCATCAACATTTTGAGACACTGACAGATAAGCTGGTGGTGATGGGATTCCAAGCTTTGCAGCTGCAAAAAAAAAAGCAATAAAATTAAGCCATTAAAGCATGGTTTATGCAATTACAAGGAAAGAAAGCTTTGAGATTCAGAAACTATACATATGATATCACCAATAGTCCTCCCATTGGTGAATCTTCCAGTAGCCTGACCATCACTATAGTCAATCCCATACCATGGATAGTTAGATTTGGCCAAAGAATATTGTAGATAATTATTGTTCCCAAGCTCTGTCAAAGAGTCGCCAAAGATATAGGTCACAGGCTTAGCTGCTAAAGCAGTTGTAGCCAGCTGCTAAAGCAGTTGTAGCCAGTGAGAAGATACTGGCCACTAAAACCAGCCTTTGCATTAACAAATCACATAGAATTTTAAGATAATTGATAAACATGTACAAGACAGTCAATTCATTATGCTATTGATTCTTGATCCAATTCAAAATCAAAACCAAGCCACTGAACAAATTCAATCAACATATATCATTATATCATGCATTGATAGTCAACATATATCATTCAAAAACTAGTTGTTTTAAACAATTCAGAATCTGCTTCTCTGCTCTAAGCCTCTAACTGGTTCAAATATTGCACACACCAGAAGTAAGCCACAAAAGAATACTACTATCAAAACTAACCTTAAATATCCTCAAGTGCAAAAGAATGCTATAAAGAGTATATTAGCAGCTTTTTTCATATAAAAAATAATAAACCAGTTTAATCAAATTACAAGTTCAAGAAAAGAGTTCCCCCCAAAAAATAACATTGAGCAGATGAATATACCTCAAATTTCCAGAACCTGTAAGACTAACAAAGTAGATTAAAAATTAATCCAATGCCATTCTACCAATATATTTGTTTTAAGGTATTCCCTTAGAAACTTCAATTGCGGCAAGTCAAACATAGCATCAAAAACACTTGCACAACTAAACAAGAATTGTAAATATGAAACTACCCTCCCCAATTAGCACTTCAGATCCAAACAAACCCCAAATCAAAACTAGAAATAGTTGGTTTAAGTATGACAGTAGAGCATCCATAAAACCATTCATGCGCTTTTACTTAACAGACCAAGTTTTTAGGATAGTTAGTTCATAACAAATATGATACTTGCACAGAATCATTAAAGTGACAGGATCCTTGAACACATAGATATAGAATAAACATACCTTGATTATAAGTTTGTAAACTTAAGCAGTCTTTATACAGCGGCAATAACAGCCAACTAGCCACTCAGCGAACTAGCCAACTCAAAAGTGATCAAATCCATAACAATTAAGATAATGAACAAAGGGGGAAGGGAGAGATAAAACACAATTGTACAAAGAGAAAGGGAAAAGGGTACCTACTACCTACTAATGGAAATTCAGAGCTAAATCCACTCAACGGTGTGAAAATCTTGTTGGATTTATAAACAAGAAAACTATCAATCTAATTAATAATTTGTAAAACAAAATTACTTAATTATATACACATCCAACTATGAAGATAAGGAACAGAAACTAAATCAGAAGGAATCCATATGAGCCAAATTACGATGGAGCTTAAGAATTAGTAAACCAGTAATTGATAGGGTTTGATTTGATGATTGAAATTTAGGAATCTGAAAGCGAAAGGGGATTACTAACTAAACCTAACCATGTATCAATCAAGAGAAATAACATTAATCCTGAATATCAAAAACCATTAATTTCAAAATATGGTGCAAACCTAGAATTCTCACATGTACTAGAAACAAACTACATAATTTAATAAGAAAACTAACCGATATAGACGAAGACGCAGAATTGCTGGTGCGATTCAAAGGATAGAAGAAGACGCGGAGAGAGGTAGGTACACCAGCCAGAAAAGAAGAGTTAAGAGAAGTTTTGTGTGTGTGTGAAAACGGGGCAGCGGCTGTGTCCTAAGTTGGGACTCCTCTAAAATGACCAAAACAGACCGGAATGACCTGAAACTTTACAGTAGCAAAAATTTGTCTAGTTTTCAAAGAAATTGGATTCATTTGAAAAAGAGTTCATTTGAAGACACCACAACCCAAAATACTGACCCTATGTCCAGATTGTTCCCAAAATGTTACCCTAACTTGTGGAGCCTATAACTGGAGCTATACTACTCCAAATGCGACCAAACCAAACCCAAAATGACAAGCATTCAGTCTAGTTTCTAAAATGGTAAGACACATAATTTTGCAACCAGTAAAACAGTCCCAGTTACCAGAAACCGAACCTACATCCAGAATCCCTCAAACAGTATGTTTAGCATCAAAATGACATCAAATATACATGAACTTCAGCAAACAACACACATCATCAATACATTCAGTAGCATACATGTTTTTAACTGAAAATACAAAGCAATTCAGTAGCTTTGTTTTATGCCAGCAACCCATTTTTTAATGGGTAGAATTAAATATTATATAGTAATAAAATACGTTATAAATATTGTAATTAAATCTCAAGAGTTAAACTACTTACATCGGGGGAAATCCATATAGGTGCCTTCTTTCTAGTCCCCATCAACTTATGATATCCTTCCATTGCACTAATAGAAAATGAAGACATCATACAAACTCTCTAACTTTGTTGATTAGCCCCTCTTTTTGCCTCCACCTTGTTACGGTGCACATCCATTATCACTAACTTGGGATCAAAACTCATGAGCCAAAGCCTTCTTGAGTAGAGCTTAGCTGTAACACCCCGTTAATTTCTATCTTGTAGAAATTACCGAAGCGCACTACTGGCATACATCAGAGTGACTTTCCTTTTAACATATTGAACACATTACTAAACTTCGATGAATCACTCATCAAACGTGCTTAAAATAACTGAACTAAATATAATGAAGTCGGTCCTTACACCCTCAACTAGTGTTCAATACTCAAAACCGAAAGTCTGCGGAAGCGATTTACAACTTGAAATACATAAGTCGTACAATCGAGTAGTCTTAAGATACTGAATACAAAATACAGAGATACAAGGGAAACTGAAATATAAGACATAAAGAAATAAAGATAGCGGCTGCTCCTCAAGCATCTTCATAGCCATGCCTCACGGTCTTCAACTTTCCCTGCTTAACTGAAAACAACAACAATGGATTGGGTGAGACAACTTGTCTCAGTGAGTCCTATCGCGACCCCTTACTAATCCTCTCGGTTCAATTATGCTTGATTCATTATCTAAAACTCATAGTCCTCAAAGTTGACTATGTGGCTGAACTATGCTCAATCACTGAGCCTAACAATGAACTATGCTCAATCACTGAGCCTAACAATGATTCTTAGCGTGTCACCGGTCACTTGGCATAATAAGCTTCCGGTGAACCCGTCCCCACTAATCACTAGTGGGTCCCTAACGGGGCCTAGGTTCATAAGGATCATGACTTCCTCTCCCCCAGCACACTAATCAGAAATAGGGTCGTCACCCTAACAATGAACTATGCTCAATCACTGAGCCTAAACAATGATGCATATACAATATACAATAACAATGAACAATGAAAACTGCTCAATCACTGAGCCTAACCTGAAAGCATACTCAATCACTGAGCCTTATCATGACCTAATCTTATTCTGAACATTAGGTGATCTAGTTATTAACTTAACCTTATAATTTGGTGATCTCACATGGATCACTAATGATTCGCTAACTTAACTTAAGAACCTTACTAAACGAGTCAGTCTAGCACATGTATCAATTTCCAAGCATAATCTTAACATAACAATCGGTCTCATAACATGAACTTAGCTTAGGCATAATAGTCTCATAATCAGGGTCATATCCTCAAGAGCGAGTTAGAATCAATCAAACAATGGTATTAATAGGGTCACATCATCACAGTTGGTTGAGAAGGAGATCGGAAGAGGTTTGGAACCGAAAGGAGCGACGAAACGGAATTTAGGAGTACGGTACCAGAAGGGGGCGCACGATCCGTGCCCAGGGGCGCACGATCCGTGCGTCCTATTACTCTTTTCAAATTGGCAACCCGAAGGGGGCGCACGATCCGTGCCCAGGGGCGCACGGTCCGTGCGTCCTGTGAACTCAGAATAATTTCCTCTTTCGTTCCGTTTCGCTTTCCGATCGTTTCTAATCTGTAACCCGATCGACATTCAACCTTCAAACAGAGCTTATACACATAATTCCAGACATAATCCAATCATCACAATCCACATATCAATCATGCAATTTTAATCACAATTTCAGTCCAACAATCAAACGACTTCATGACTTAGAGCGATATTTTCGAAATCGATTCGACACCGGTTTTTCATAAAACGCGTGACTCAATATCTCAGAACACAACACATGATTTTTAACAATCCTAGTGAGTATAGAACTCACCTTTTTGTGACGACGATACACCCGACACCGAAACCTCGCGAATACGGACGAACGGAGAATCACGAATCCGCTCCAGCTACTTCCAGCAACAAATCGCCAATTTGCAACGAGCGTAACTCACTCAATTCTCAACCAAACTTAGCAAAACGAGAGCCTATGGTGAAGGGATTTTTCTCTAGTTTCTGAAGGTGGAGGTTTCAAACACATGCATCCTATATCCAGAGAGTTACAACCGAAACAATGAAGCTGGGTCAAGACTGAAGCTGATTCTGGAAACGAAACTTAGGAAGGTGATATCTCCCTACATTCTTAGTGAAATCGGATGATTCTTGGGTCTAAACTGGAGCATTTTCTGTCTAGTTTCCAAATAAATAAAAATCAACTGAATCAGAGGTCAGTACAGGGAGATACGAACGAAACACTGAAGGTAGGTAAAACGGGTTTTACCCAGAATTTTCTGTTGAACCCTTCTTCTCCCTCAAACTCGAATTTGCATGGCTGGGTGAAGTGAGATGATCAGGGCTGAACCTGTGTGTGAAAGAGGCATCAATGGAAAGAGGAGAGAAAATGTGAAAGAATGGTGGTGACACTTCTAACATGCATGGAGCTTTGAAGAAATGGTGCTCTCATCTCTCCAAGCTCTCCCTCCCTCTCTCATGAGCTTGTTGCTGTTTCAGATTTTGTAGAATGAAGAAAGAAGTGTTTTTCTTTTGGATTTCAGCTGAAGAATGGGGTTATATAGGAACTATGGGAATAGACACTTTTACCCTTCACTTATAATTTCTATTCCTAATGACTCCTACCGGTCCTAATTACTAAATATGATGTAATCAATTCAATTAAGCACATCATTTCACATACTCATCAATTAAACAAATTGCCTATCCAATTCCATTTATTCAATCAAGACAATAATTCACTCAATATTAATTCACGCCAATTAATTTAATTAGCGAAAAATTGGGGATATTACATTAGCTGACACCAAAGATGCAAAAGATAATAGGCACCAAAAATTCAATATCATTTCCGTAGCTGCACACTAAGTATTGAGCTAAGTGTAGCTAACATGCGTACATCAGTTTTGGAGGCTTTATGACCCTTGATTGTGCAGCTTTAAGCTTCACACACGACACAGTAGAAAAAAAACATCCTCCAGCTACCAACATGGCATCACCAATCTAACATCAGGTGAACTAAGAGTGTTTGATGCTCTTGAAAAAAAGTACTGCTTTCTTTTCTTACATTCAATTGATTGAATTGAACCCTTTAAAAATTCTCTATGAAAGCCAGGAACATGCACATCACACCAGCAGGGCAACAGTCTCTGACAGCAAAAAAGTTTAAAGTGAGATCCTCTGAAAACATAATATGTGAAGAGAAGTTACTCTGGGATAGCAAACACAACAAGTAGTCCACAAGTTGGAACCTCAGCCCAATAGCCATAGAGACCAAAATAATGAACAGGTTATGTAGCTATGACTACAGCTATGTACCCATCTGATTACTAAATTCATCTAACAGTTAAATTAAGTCATTTGACTCTACCATGCATATTCTGATTTTTTTTGGATTTAAGTCTACGAATGGGTGCATATGTGAAGGAAAAAATATACAAAACTTGTTTTTACCATTCAGCCATTGGTATCTACTCTCCAATCCCCAATTCAATGTTGCAGCATGTTGTGAAAGTACCCAATTCAGCCATTGATATCACCCCACAATGACAATCATATTAATCAGAAATAAGAAAAGCATCTGCAAATTAGAAAATAATAGCTGCAAGAAATTATTGAAATCAGTTTTAAATAATTAGAATAAAGAGTAACAAAAGATAACATAGTCAAGTAACTTTCAAATTGAAGCTACGCATCTAGTAGAGAGGAAGGGAAGGGAAGAAGGAAAGATTACCTAGACCTAGCTCTCCAAGGTGTCCACAAGCAGAAAAGACACTCACCAAAGTCTCCTCATCTGGTTTTGAATCTTTACTAGAGATCATTTCCTTGAACAGCTCGATTGCCATCAGTGACTCGCCATTTTGAGCATAACCAGCAATCATTGAATTCCAGGACTATTTACACACCTTGTTGCAGCGGTGGTGCTGTGGCGACGGTGGTTCTCCGCGCGAATTCGTCAACGCAGCAACGGAGACGCGCAGCAACGCAGCAACGGAGACGAAGCAACGGAGACGCGCAGCAACGAAGGTGCGAACGGTGGTGGAAGAGATGAGGGAGGTGCGAACGGTGGTGGAAGAGATGAGGGAGTGCGAACGGTGGTGGA
Source organism: Astragalus membranaceus (assembly GCA_039519185.1). Taxonomy (NCBI): domain Eukaryota; kingdom Viridiplantae; phylum Streptophyta; class Magnoliopsida; order Fabales; family Fabaceae; genus Astragalus; species Astragalus membranaceus. Next base: position 46,024,537 of record CM076847.1, on the reverse strand, counting down.
AGAGATGGGAGGTGCGAACGGTGGTGGAAGAGATGAGGGAGAGTACGAAACGGCGAATGATAGTGAGAGGGGGCGAATGAGAGTGAGAGGGAGCGAAGGGTGCAAAAGCCTAATTTTTGTTTGTTTCTATGACGGGTAGTTTTGTGACCCGATATGAAAGCCTAATTTTGTTTCGTTTCTATAACGGTTATGCAATTGAACCGATATTAAAGATGGTTTTTGCACTTTCTATATCGGTTCCTGTGGCAACCGATAAAAAAAGTGTAATTTTAATTACAAAACTGCCACCGCGTCACTTTTAACATCAGGCCGTTTTTAACCGATATAAATGACAGTTATAAGATGCATTTTTTCCACTAGTGTTAGGAAGAAGAAGAAGTCATTTAATCGCCAACATCATCCCAGATCTGCTATCAGAAATCGCCAAGGGACAAGAAGAGAAATTAGGGAAGAAGTAGATGAGATTGGATAGATGAAGATGCATAGAGAAAGGGGAAAATTGGTTTCTGGATTCAGGGACTGGTTTATGGTTTCAGGGACTGGTTTCAAGGATTGATTTGTACCCTTTCCAAAAAAGTCAGGGATTGATTTGTCACCTTTTCAAATTTGTAAAGTCAGAGACTTATTTGTCCCAAAATAAACACTTGACGTAGGAGACGTTGGATGTGCTGGCAACGTCAAAATGGATGGATGGACTAACGTGCCCCATTTTGGAATTGTCAGAGACCAATGTATCTCGAAAAAATTGTCAGGGACGAATTCGTCCCGCGAAAAAATTGTCAGGAACGAATTTGACCCGCTCAGAGTTAGAGACAATTGGAGTTCCAACCAATTTGGTTAAATGCCACCATTGAAAAGTAAAAAAAAAATGGTAGGCCACCTACCATACTCATTTTCACATTGGTAATTGTTGCACCCCGAAAAATCCGGTAGGGATTTCTCGATGTACAACGTGGAAGATAAATGAAGCCGCCATCAATATTTTAGTTTTTAGACGAAAACATTGAAAAAACGTCATTTTATACAAGGCGGGTGGTCTTTTCTAAATCCGGAGATGTAGGTTCGGGAGTCGGTTAGACACGGGGAAGGTATAAGCACCCCGCATCTCCTTTCTACCGAAAGGGAACCATTAATTTGATGTGTGGTTTCGACAAAGTTTGATTTGAAACGATGTTCTATTTCTTTTCGTTTTTCTTTTTTTATTTGAGAAAAGCGTTTGGAAAGAAGACGGGGAAAAGAAAGATTTTTTTTTGGTATTTTTTGAAAAGGGTGCTTGACGGGACGTGGCCCGCTCCTACGTATCCTCAGATGCAATGAGGAAATCAAAGCTACGTAGTTCTCCTGGGTCGAGAAACTTTGGGTGCGTTGGTGTCTTTTATTGCAGGGGTTCTCGGGTCTGAACTGTACAGTCCACTAACCCTAAAACATAGACATCCCCGCCCGTACAGGCGACGTGCCCCCTACTTATCGAAAAGTGATTTGAGTTACTTGAAAAAAAAGATTTGCTGTGAGATTGGTAGTTTTTGTTCGAGCAAGTATCTTAGGCTCGCACGAGCTGTACAACTCGCTAATCCTAGGACTCTAACCAATGTCGAACGTACATCCGAATCGGTTCCTCATTCATTTTTGAAAAGGATTGAAGTTGTTAATTACCGGTTTTAATTCTCATAAGTATCCCAAGATGTTTGAGTTGTACAACTCCGATCTTAGGACGCTAGACAACATCGGCCGTACGTCCGACTTGCCTCCTTATGAGTTTTCAAAAGGTTGATTATTGATCTAAAAAGAAATTGATTAATTTGTGAAGACACTTAGTGAAGCATTGGATTTTGGAATATCATTTGAAAAAGGATTGATTAGAGGGGAGGGGAAGAAAATTCGAGGGTGGCTTTGGCCACAAAAGAAAAGAAAGTAGAATCTTCAATCAAGATTCAAGTCAAAACCAAAATGCAATACTTACCAATTTGCAAGCAAAGTAATCAATAATGGGAACACAAGCATAAGCATTTCCATTTACTGTACACAAGAACGACATTGAGTCATCAACAATTAATGGCATGAATATATGAGATCTAAAACGACCAAATAAGTTGCCAAGAAAGGCACTTAAGGAAACATTGCAAAAGCTTGGTTCGGATTTTAGGAATTAGACACAAGTTAAAAGTATTTGGTAATCCTTGACACTTGTTAACAATGCTCAATGCATAAGTGTCTAGTCACTTTACCAAATTAACATTAAAACATAGGTAAAAGTTGAATCACTTTCAAGTGATCCTCAATATTTAAAATGGTGCTAGAAAACACATGTTGATTCATCTCACCAATCATCAACCAATTGAACAAATTAATAACCCAAAACATCACATTTACAAGCCCCAAAAATAAGCATTCTCAATTCGACATAAGCATAAATTTGCATTTATTCATTGAAAATTAAAAGCAAATTGAGTCACTTGTAGTAATCCTCACCACTTAGGGTTGAATCACACCTAGCAATCTTCTCACTTGAAGAAAAGTGCACTAGGCACTAGTGAGAATCAGCTTGCTAGATCATCAACAAATTATTTGCAAGCACATTAAAATAGGACTAAATAAAAGGACACATAAACAAAGTTGAATCACATCTAGCAATCTTCTCACTTGAAGAAAAGTGCACTAGGCACTAGTGAGAATCAACTTGCTAGATCATCAACAAATTATTTGCAAGCACATTAAAATAGGACTAAATAAAAGGACACATAAACAAAGTTGAATCACATCTAGCAATCTTCTCACTTGAAGAAAAGTGCACTAGGCACTAGTGAGAATCAACTTGCTAGATCATCAACAAATTATTTGCAAGCATATTAAAATAGGACTAAATAAAAGGACACATAAACAAAGTTGAATCACATCTAGCAATCTTCTCACTTGAAAAAAAGTGCACTAGGCACTAGTGAGAATCAACTTGCTAGATCATCACCAATTATTTGCAAGCATATTAAAATAGGACTAAATAAAAGGACACATAAACAAAGTTGAATCACATCTAGCAATCTTCTCACTTGAAGAAAAGTGCACTAGGCACTAGTGAGAATCAACTTGCTAGATCATCAACAAATTATTTGCAAGCATATTAAAATAGGACTAAATAAAAGGACACATAAACAAAGTTGAATCACATCTAGCAATCTTCTCACTTGAAGAAAAGTGCACTAGGCACTAGTGAGAATCAACTTGCTAGATCATCAACAAATTAACAATAAGCACATTAAAATAGGACTAAATAAAAGGGCACATAAACAAAGTTGAATCACATCTAGCAATCTTCTCACTTGAAGAAATGTGCACTAGGCACTAGTGAGAATCAACTTGCTAGATCATCAACATAACAAACATTTGCAAGTAAAAAAGGTGAAAATAGACATTTAACAACAAAACCAAATGCTAATAATAAGTATTAAACATCAACAAGCCAAGAGGAACAATAAAATCATGTCAAGACCAAGGGGTGCGAAACATATATAAGGCTTAAAACATCATTTAATTTCACTAAATGCAAGGAACAAGATGAAAATCACAAAAGCACAATTTATTCAAGGGTGAGATGCCAACTCCCACCCCAACAACAACAACAACTACATTTTAAAGATAAAGATGCAAAAATGTGATGAAAGGAAAAATGGGTTTTAATGCAAAAATGTGAGAGATGATGCAAGAGTTTTAGGGATTTACCTTGGATCCAAGCTAATAGAAGTAGGAAATGAAGAACAAGTAACCAAATCAACTAAAGTCTTCAAGAAATGGTCCAAGAACCCCACGCAAATTCCCAAATACCCAAGTGCTCTGTGAGGAGGATATGAAATGGATGGTGAAAGGGGGAAGATCTATGAAGGAGGAGTGGATTTGAAGTGATTTGGTGGTGTTTGGGTGATGGAAACAAAAAAATGGAAGAGAGGAGAGTGAGGGGGGGGGGGGGGCTACGGCCTGATGAGAGGGAAGGAGAGGAGAGAGTTGTGTGCTAGGTTTAGTGTAGGAGAGAATGAGCAAAAAGTTGTGATGTGTGGAAAATGAAAGGGTATTTATAGGGTGGGAGTGAGCTTTGGGGTAAAATGGTAATCAAACCAATTAAATCAATTAATATTCAGCTGAATATTAATAAATAAAATTAATTTGAACTTGGTCACCAAGTTAGAGGGTATTTTAGTCATTGGCTTTGAGAGGTGCACTAGGATTAGACTTTAAATTTGAATGGAGGGTGGAGATGCATCATCACATGGATTGAGGGTGTTGAAGAAACACAAATGAGGGTGAAAGGAGGGCTGAAATTCGCAGCCATGAGGAGGGAAGGAGAGGGAAAAAATGCAAGCTTGCACAAAATAGTACATTTTGTCTTATTGAGGACACTACCTTATTTTCATTCTTTTTGATTTTTCTTTTTATGATTATTCTTTTATTCCATGAAGATTCTTTTTATATTGTGTTACCAAGTGGCTTCAGTCTCAAGAGGGGGGTGAATTGATATTTAAAAACTTTTCAGATCTTTCAAAAACGTTTTTCTCCTTTTCAATGACTTAGATCAATTTTGCACAGGTTAAGTGGAAGCGAAGGAATTAGAATATAAAGCAGTAAAGCGGTATGACAGTAAAGCAGGAAAGCAGTAAAGCACGCAGAGATTTATCCTGGTTCGGTCACCTCCTAGTGACCTACGTCCAATCCTCACACCCTTGTGAGATTTTCCACTAACCAAAACAACAAGGCTTACAGGTGCCTTGGGAAACCTTTACAGACTCAGGCACTCTCCTCCTAGGATACCCCACCTATGGAGAGCCCTCAAATCTATTACAACAATAACAAGAGATACCCCACCCCTGTTACAATCAGCTGCCCCAGAAAGATACCCCACTTCCTAGTACAAACAGCTACCCTAGAGAGATACCCCACTCCCTAGTACAAATCACAAACAATTAAATAATAAACAATTGTAAAGACAGAAATACCTCTAATGAAGGCAGATATTACAACTTGAAGAATGCAACCCCAACTAACTCTTAGCAACAGATCAGCTCAGACAGACCAACGGTGCGTGACGAGCAAAAGTAAAAGCGTAAAGAGTTTTTCTCAAAAGTTCTCTGATTCGTGAAATGGGTTGTTCTGTAAAAATGAACGTGAAGCACTGCCTATTTATAGGCTATGAGGAAATGAGTTTTACATTGAAAACAGTGTAGGAATCGATTCTTTGTTGAATGCATTTGATCTAGGAATCGATTTATCTAATTGAGGAATCGATTTATCTTTGTTTGAAAAATAGGGACAATCGATTCTTGAGTACCATGGAAAGCTAGGAATCGATTCTATACTTAGTGAAAATATGTATAAATCGATTTTCAGCTTGCCTGAGACACGTGGGAATCGATTCTCAGTTAAGTGCAAAAGAGTGGGAATCGATTCTTCCCTTTAAAAATGTTTGGCTCAGAAATCGATTTATGTACTGAAAATACATGACCTGACAATCGATTCTTCCTTTTCTGTTTTACCTGAAAATCGATTTTGATATATGTTTATGCATGAGGAAATCGATTTTATGATTTTAAAGGTGATAAGAATGTTTACGTAAGTATGCATGCATCTTTAAAAAACTTTGTGAGTGTGTGAGACTTTGATGTACGAGCTGACCTTTGAAAGAGCTTACACTTTTTCCTAAGACACACTCAAACTCTGTTAGTCGATTGTTTAAGGCAGTAATTTCGCGACTGTGGGTCTCTCTAGAAAGGATGATTTCTTTTTTTAGTTCTTCCTGCATTTCGCGCTGTTCTTCTTGAAAGATGTTGAGTGCGGACAAGAAGTGATTGAGGGATGTGGATGGGGCTACAGCAGCAGCAGTTTGGTTTGGTTCTGTTTGACCATCCTCATGTATGGTGGAGTTTGTGTTTGGACCAGGTGGCCTGTTTGGATCATATTCTTGGGAGGATGCTATGCCTATGGAGGAGTGATGCCATGTATCTCCAGATTGGATGAATTGCATCTGGTTTAAGGTGGAGGTGTTTATCATGTGATAGGCTGCTTTCCCTTTTATGATTTTCTCCCCTAAGAATGGAATGTTGAAGTGATGGAGGAGTTTTGTAATGAGGACACAGTATGGAAGAGGTTTGTCGCTTGTCTTTGTGTGTCGAATCATGTGGCTCACGATCAGATGTGCCCAGTTTATGTTCTTCTGGTGTTTGATTCCCCAAAGTAAAATTACTTCATCATAGGTTACCTGAGCAATGTTTGAGGTTTTCGGAAGGATTGTTCGGGCTATGGTGTAGTGGAGAAGCCGATTTTGGGTTGTGAGTGATTTTGCTAGAATAGGCTTTTTACCAACTTCGGCCAGAGCATGACAGATGGATACGCAAGTATCTCCAAGGTCAAATTCGGACCAAGATTCCGGAGGGTTCATATGGATTAATTTCTCACCATCACAGGGTAAGCTGGTGAAATTACTGAACTGAGCTAGGGTGAGGTGGATTTTGGTTCCTTTTAGTTCAGCTAATAGCGTTTCAGTTGTATCGTTGTAGCTAAGTGTGGTGTAGAAGGCTCTAACCATGTCTGGAGCGACTGGACCTGTTTCAGTTGCGAAGTCTAGCAGTTTATGGTACTCTAACCAGTCAATAAATTCAAATCCCTTTTGACTTTGAAACCAGGGTAAGTCTAGAGCATAAGTGGTTCCTAATCCTCTGAGTGAGAAGTTTTTGCTGTAGAGGTCAGCTTGTTCAGGGCTGGTGAAGTATCTGGAATGAAAGGAACTTTCGGTCTCTCCATCATGTAGCTTTTTCCTTTTGACACCCAAATTCTTGGTTCTTGGATACATTGAATTATGCTCAAGGAAAGGTTTGTTTTTTGTTGAGTACTCTATGAAAATAGTGAGATGGGTCGCTACAAGATACATTTACTAAGATATAGGGATAGGCGCCCAAGAAAATAGGAGAGGATGTGGTGAGATAGTTTAGGGATTTTGCGCCTTTCTTGTTGGAGAGGATAAGAGATTAGCGCTAGTTTTCCTAAGTTTTAGGAAGGGATTGATTTGTTGGAGATTTTGCAAAGATTATAATCGATTGAAATATTTTAGAGAGAGATTCTATATAATCGATTTTGAGCTAAATGATAGGCCTTTGGAAGTGGCTTGGAAATCGATTCATGTCATGAAAAAAATGCCCAAAAAGAAAGCTCTATGAAACTTATAAAAATAGAGTAAATTGTTTCTTTTGCAATGGTTCGAAAGTAATTTTGACTGCCCGTTAAAAGACTAACTTTAATCATGTATGCACATATTTTGAGTCATGAGTTCTAAGATGATGGTTCCTTTATTTAAAATATGAATAATATATGGAAACAAAATTTCGGACAGTATAGACCACTTTTTATGTTAAATTGATAGTTTTTATAAATGCGGACTAACCTTTACTGAGGATTCTTTTCTCAGTTTTATTTTTGATGTAAGTCACATGACTGCTTAACCTGGGGTGGAGTGTTTAAGGATCTGTTTCTTCCCAGTCATGAGCTTTTGTGAATCTGCTGTCAAGGTACCAATCTGTCCCCCATACCTTGAAGCATACCTGCAATGATTTAAACAAGGGTTCTAGGTACCCAAATTTCTTTGGGTCCTTGTGGGTTAGTACTTAGTATGGTCCCTTTGGGAACCCATACTTTCTTCACATTTTGTCTTTCTCTTGCCCTGCAAACAGAAGTTGTATGTCCATTTTTACCACAATAGCTACATCTGATGCATGGTCTAGATCTATGAAGCATATGCCTTTTAGTGTAGTTTTTTTTTGAGTGTCTAGGATATGTCTGCTGTAAGCTAGATAGTTTTCCTACTGTCCATTCTAGTTCATGGACTTTCTTCTCAAACTCAGAGCATTTGTCACAGACATAATTTTCTTTAAGGTAACCTAGGCTGTAGTTTTCCTTTCTAAGTTCTAGCCTTTCTTTAGTTAATGCAATTACTTCATTTTGAAGATGATTAATAACTTTCTTTGCTTTACCTAAAGCTTTTGTTAATTTTACAGAATCATCATGCAATTCAGTGAAAGCTTCATATAAATCATCATATGCATTTTGTAAAGAGTCAGGGTTAGATATTACCTCGTTTTCATTCTCGCTTTCATGATCAGCCATTAATGCAACTTGAGCTTCTTCATCCTCTGATTCATCTGATGAATCCATGCAGTTGTCTTCCCATGCAATGTAGGCTTTTCTTCCTTTGTTATCCCTGAATGCCTTCTTTTCAGATTTGGAGTCCTTTTTCTGTAGATTAGGACATTCCATTTTCATGTGCCCGGGTTTCCCGCATTCATAACAAGTAGGAGGACCGGATGTACTTTCTTTGCTGGAGAACCTTTTTGATTTGAAGTTCTTCCTTGGATAGTTGTTGCCTTTCATGAACCTTTTGAACTTCCGAATCATAAGAGCCATATTCTCTTCACTTTCATCAATTTCATCATCTGAGTTGTCACTATCATCAAACCGACTAGAACAAGATGCTTTTAGAGCCAAGCTTTTCTTTTTCTTATCTGTATTTTCGTACTCAGCTAGACGGGTGAGTTCTAGTTCATGCTCTTGAAGTTTACCGAACAGAGTAGCCAGAGTCATAGTAGCTAAATTTCTTGATTCGGCTATAGCAGTAACCTTGGGTTGCCATTCTCTATTCAGACACCTCAGAACTTTGTTGATTAGATCCTCTGCAGGAAATGACTTTCCCAACAAGCTTAACTGATTCACTATGTGAGTGAACCTTTTCTGCATTTCTGGTATTGTTTCACCTGTATTCATTCTAAATAGTTCGTACTCTCTGATAAGAGTATTTGTTCTTGCCCTTTTCACTTCATTTGTACCCTCATGAGTAACTTGAAGATTATCCCACATTTCTTGGGCAGATTTACAGTTTGAAACTTGAAAAAATTCATCAGGACTTAAAGCAGAAGTAATAATATTTTTGGCACATAAATTATGTTGCACTTTTCTTTTCTCATCATCAGACCATTCATTTCTACTTTTAATTGTAAGAATACCATCTACTATGTGCGTGGGGACATAGGGTCCTTTTTCCACAGCATCCCAAACATCTAAGTCTACCCCTTCAATAAAGATTATCATTCTTTCTTTCCAATATGCATAATCTTTCCCGTTGAATCCCGGAGGACGGGTAAGAGAAGCACCCTCTTGCGTAGACCAACCTGAAGCCATTTCTCTTGAAGCTGCTAGGCCCTTTATACAAGAGTCTAGCTCTGATACCACTTGTTACCAAGTGGCTTCAGTCTCAAGAGGGGGGGTGAATTGAGATTTAAAAACTTTTCAGATCTTTCAAAAATGTTTTTCCCCTTTTCAATGACTTAGATCAATTTTGCGCAGGTTAAGTGGAAGCGAAGGAATTAGAATATAAAGCAGTAAAGTGGTATGACAGTAAAGCAGGAAACCAGTAAAGCACGTAGAGATTTATCCTGGTTCGGTCACCTCCTAGTGACCTACGTCCAGTCCTCACACCCTTGTGAGATTTTCCACTAACCAAAACAACAAGGCTTACAGGTGCCTTGGGAAACCTTTACAGACTCAGGCACTCTCCTCCTTGGATACCCCACCTATGGAGAGCCCTCAAATCTATTACAACAATAACAAGAGATACCCCACCCCTGTTACAATCAGCTGCCCCAGAAAGATACCCCACTTCCTAGTACAAACAGCTACCCTAGAGAGATACCCCACTCCCTAGTACAAATCACAAACAATTAAATAATAAACAATTGTAAAGACAGAAATACCTCTAATGAAGGCAGATATTACAACTTGAAGAATGCAACCCCAACTAACTCTTAGCAACAGATCAGCTCAGACAGACCAACGGTGCGTGACGAGCAAAAGTAAAAGCGTAAAGAGTTTTTCTCAAAAGTTCTCTGATTCGTGAAATGGGTTGTTCTGTAAAAATGAACGTGAAGCACTGCCTATTTATAGGCTATGAGGAAATCAGTTTTACGTTGAAAACAGTGTAGGAATCGATTCTTTGTTGAATGCATTTGATCTAGGAATCGATTTATCTAAGTGAGGAATCGATTTATCTTTGTTTGAAAAATAGGGACAATCGATTCTTGAGTACCATGGAAAGCTAGGAATCGATTCTATACTTAGTGAAAATATGTATAAATCGATTTTCAGCTTGCCTGAGACACGTGGGAATCGATTCTCAGTTAAGTGCAAAAGAGTGGGAATCGATTCTTCCCTTTAAAAATGTTTGGCTCAGAAATCGATTTATGTACTGAAAATACATGACCTGACAATCGATTCTTCCTTTTCTGTTTTACCTGAAAATCGATTTTGATATATGTTTATGCATGAGGAAATCGATTTTATGATTTTAAAGGTGATAAGAATGTTTACGTAAGTATGCATGCATCTTTAAAAAACTTTGTGAGTGTGTGAGACTTTGATGTACGAGCTGACCTTTGAAAGAGCTTACACTTTTTCCTAAGACACACCCAAACCCTAAGGACTACCCTTATTTTTAAGGACTACCCTTAAACTTGAATCTTCAATTCTTGGGCTTTGTTTGTCTTGGATTGACTTTGACGTTTAGTCACTTTTATTGACTTTGACTGTCAACTTTACCTTTGTCTTTTTCATCATCAAAACATATCCTGTAATATTAGTTTACCTGCAATACGAGGTATCCACATATTGGGCCTATCCTAGGATTCAATCATTGGGCCCAAAATTCCATGACAACACCATTCCCAAAATTGATTTTGGGCCCCATTCTAGCAAAAATGACCATTTTGCCCTTTTGTTCGAAAATTGAGTTTTATGCTAGGAGACTTAATATTTATGCGCACAAAAAAATCACAACTAAGCACAAATCTTCCTCAAATAATCCTTTGGTGATGGTTCGGTGATTTGGGACGAAAAAACCGCTTCTAGCGTGAAATGACCAAAATGCCCTTTCACCCTAAAAACCCTAGTTTTTGCCCAAAGCACATTTTCACTTTAAAAATGACTTTTCCCCCTAGGAATGACCTCTAAGACCTTGGGATGCATGTTAAGTGGCTTGTTCTGAGAAAACATCCCTTATTTGCGAAATGACTAAAACACCATTTTGCACTGAAAAACCCTAAATTGTCCAAAAGTACATTCCAACTCCAAAAATGATTTTAGAAACTTTGAAATGACTTCTATAACCCTAAATGCAATGCATGATGCTCTTTTCTATTATTTATTTATTTTTTGGGGAAAATTAGGGTTTTGACCTAAGCCGGACAAAATTGGGGTATGACAGCTGCCCCTCTTTATCTGGATTTTAACGAGGAATATGGATTGGCTGAAACATATTCCGAGGCAAAATAGAGATAAAGAATTCAGGAATTATACCGATTTTGTCTCCTTAGGTAAAAACCCGAATTTTCCCATTTTCTTTTCTCATTTTTTTGTTTTTGTTGATGTCAGATGAAAAATGCAATATGTATGCAAAAACAGATTAGATTTTTTTTTGAATCACCACTTGGCGTGCTAATGTAAAAACAACGATTTGTGAGTTTAACACTTGGCGTGCAAAAGCAGGAAATAAAGCGGTAAAGAACGCGATAAAGAAAGCAGTAAAGAAGGAGCACTGAGGGCTCAGGATGAGCGCGGAGGGCTCAGGATGAGCACAGAGGGCTCAGGATGAGCACAGAGGGCTCAGGATGAGCACAGAGGGCTCAGGATGAGCGCAGAGGGCTCAGGAGGAGCACAGAGGGATCAGGAGGAGCACAGAGGGCTCAGGAGGAGCACAGAGGGCTCAGGGTGAGCACAGAGGGCTCAGGAGGAGCACAGAGGGCTCACAAATTCTGTTGATTGGTTGATTTGAAATGACCGATGCTGCTGTATTGAATTGAGGTACCTGCATACGTTAGTTGATGCAAGGAATGGTGCATGGAGTATGGGTGCATGCTATGCAAAGTCCGTTATGCGAATGCATGTCATGTGAGTGCATGCGATGTGATGATTTAGCGGAATGATGAATGCAATGGGATGCTATTCTTGATTCTTTGTTTCTTTTGTCAGCTTTCTTTTTTCTGACTGTTTGTTTTTTTCTTTTGCTCTTCATTCTTTGATCAGCTTTCTTTTGTCTGATCGTTTGTTTTTTCATTTGCTCTTTTGCTCTTTTGGCTTATTTTTTTGCTGGTTCAGCCAACCCGCGACACTCATGGCACGAGACTGAGGAACCCATTGGAATTGCGGGGCTCATGGGCCGAGTGCATGTTGGCTTTGACTTCGCCGTTTGAAGCAATCATGAGTGCAATCGCTTTCTCTTGCATGATTAACTGGTTTTGGGGAATTGCTTTTTTTCGCGACCTTTAGGGATTTTGCAATAATTGTAATGCACCATGATTTATGCACATGTTTTACAGGTCATCATCACCATCATTATAAAACGTTTATTTTGAGCAAAAAAAAAGCAGAAAATAAAAGAGTGAACAGATATGAGAAAGTTGAACTTTATTAATGTGGAAACCGGTCGCACAAGAAGTTACGCCGATTGTTTATTACACTTGAAAGTTTAAACTATAAAAAAAAACACGAAAAAAGAGAGAAGCTAATTTCTGACTGTCCGTCTCTGTGGAACAGTGCTAAGCATTTATGTCCTTGACCTTGACCACCCCTTTATCCCAAACCTTCAGGAGTGCTGTATGCCTTTGCTCATTTTCATGCCCAAGCTTTCTGACCCTAATTTTTGCCTGGATCGCCCTTTGCGGGTTTTCAATCCACCGGGTCGCTCTGATTTTGCCTAGGTCGCCCTTTCGGGTTTTCAACCTAGCGAGCTAATTCTTGCTTGGCTTATCTTTCTCTTTTTTTCGTCTATTTCTTTAGGCATAATACTTCTTCACTGAATCAGAATTGACTGGGTTCCTGAGATCTTCACCGTCCATATTTGTGAGTATCAGCGCTCCTCCGGAAAATGCTTTCTTGACCACGTAAGGTCCGTCATAGTTGGGCGTCCACTTCCCACGGGGATCGCTCTGAATGGGCAGGATCTTCTTGAGTACTAGATCTCCTTCATTGAATTCTCGGGGACGGACCTTCTTGTCAAAAGCGGTCTTCATCCTTTGTTGGTACAGTTGCCCATGACATAAGGCTGCAATTCTCTTTTCCTCGATGAGATTTAACTGATCTAGACGGGCCTGCACCCACTCTGCTTCTTCCAACTTGGTTTCCATTAGTACCCGCAGGGAAGGTATTTCAACCTCAATAGGGAGTACTGCTTCTGATCCATATACCAGAGAAAAAGGAGTTGCCTCGGTCGATGTACGCACTGAAGTACGATAGCCATGTAGGGCAAAAGGGAGCATTTCGTGCCAATCTTTGTAGGTCACCACCATTTTCTGCACTATCTTCTTGATGTTCTTATTGGCCGCTTCAACTGCCCCATTCATCTTGGGCCTATAAGGTGAGGAATTGTGATGCTGAATCTTGAACTCTGTGCACAGGTCCTTCATCATTTTGCTGTTCAAGTTGCTGCCATTATCAGTAATGATCTTGTCTGGAAGCCCATAGCGGCAAATCAGATCTTTCTTCACAAACTTTGCAACCACAGTGCTAGTGATACTGGAGTGAGAAGCGGCCTCAACCCACTTGGTGAAGTAATCGATTGCGACCAGAATGAAACGATGCCCGTTTGACGCTTTAGGCTCTATAGGACCAATGACATCCATGCCCCACATTGAGAATGGCCAAGACGCGGTCAAGACATTCAACTTAGAAGGCGGTACATGAATGTGGTCGGCGTAAATCTGACATTTGTGGCACTTGCGCACAAAGCTGTAGCAATCGGTCTCCATTCGCAACCAATAATAGCCCGCTCTCAAGATCTTTCTTGCCATGGTGTGCCCACTGGAATGGTCCCCGAATGAACCTTCATGGACCTCTCTCATAATCTTTGCTGCTTCCTCTTCTGCTACACACCTCAGGAGGACCATATCATAATTCCTTTTGTAAAGAACTTCACCACTCAGAAAGAAACTCCTTGCCAATCTTCTGAGACTTCTTTTGTCATTCTCTGATGCCCCAGGTGGGTATTCTCTTTTAGTGATGGACTGTTTGATATCATGATACCACGGCTTGTTATCAGGCTCCTCTTCAATTGCAGTGCAGTATGCCGGGCGACCCCGATGTTGAATTCTGATATGAGTCAGATTCCTGTCGCAATTAATGTTGAACATTGATGACAAAGTTTCCAATGCATCGGCCAACTGATTTTCGCCTCGGGGAATATGCTGGAAAGTGATCTCATCAAAAGATCCCATCAACTCTTGGACATAATTGCAATAAGGGATCAACTTGGGATCTCTGGTCTCCCAATCGCCTTTCACCTGATGAACGACCAAAGCCGAATCGCCATACACATCAAGCCTTTTAACTTTCCATTCGAGGGCTGCCTGAATACCCAGTATGCATGCTTCATATTCTGCGATGTTATTAGTGACATAAAAGCTCAACCTGGCAGTGACTGGAACAAAGCGGTTATTCAGGGGAGATTAACATTGCCCCCGCTCCGTGTCCCCATACATTGGATGCACCATCAAATATCATCCTCCACCTTTCATTTTCTTGAGACTTCCCTTCATCAAACAGCGCCATGATGTCCTCATCGGGAAAATCATACTGCATCGACTGATAATCTTGAATTGGCTGACATGCTAAATACTCAGCAAGTGCACTGCCCTTGACTGCTTTCTGTGTGACATATAGGATATCATACTCTGATAATAACATCTGCCACCGAGCGATCTGTCCTGTGAGGGCTGGCTTTTCAAAAATGTACTTGATTGGATCCATTTTAGATACCAACCAGGTTGTATGACTCAGCATGTACTGCCTTAAGCTATGGGCGGCCCAGGCTAAGGCACAACAAGTCTTTTCAAGCATTGAGTATCTCGTCTCGCAATCAGTGAACTTTTTACTCAAGTAGTATATAGCATGCTCTTTCTTTCCCGATTCGTCATGTTGCCCCAGTACACACCCCATTGAACTATTCAACACAGTTAGATACAGGATAAGCGGCCTACTGGACACCGGCGGCATCAAAATTGGCAGATTCTGCAGATAGTCCTTAATTCTTTCAAAGGCTCTTTGGCAATCATCATTCCACTCTGCTTTCTGGTTCTTGCACAACAGCTTGAAGAGAGGCTCGCAAGTGGCGGTCAATTGGGATATGAATCTTGAGATGTAGTTCAATCTCCCAAGGAACCCACGGACCTCTTTTTCAGTCTTTGGCACTGGCATTTCGAGGATTGCTTTAACTTTGTCTGGATCAACTTCTATCCCCTTCTGACTGACGATAAATCCCAGTAATTTTCCGGATCTTACACCGAAGGTGCATTTTGCTGGGTTTAGTCTGAGTTTGAACTTCCGTAGACGTTCAAAGAGCTTTTGCAGGTTGACAATGTGTCCTTCATCAGTCTTGGACTTTGCAATCATATCATCTACATACACCTCAATTTCTTTGTGCATCATATCGTGGAATAATGTCACCATTGCCCTTTGATAAGTCGTGCCGGCATTCTTGAGTCCAAAAGGCATCACTTTATAGCAGAATGTGCCCCAGAGAGTTATGAAGGTGGTTTTCTCCATATCTTCCGGAGCCATCTTTATCTGATTGTACCCTGAATACCCGTCCATGAAGGAGAACAATGAGTGTTGGGCCGTGCTGTCTACCAGAATGTCAATATGAGGCAGAGGGAAATCATCCTTGGGACTAGCTCTGTTCAGATCTCTGTAGTCGACGCACATTCTGACCTTGCCGTCTTTTTTCGGAACAGGGACGATGTTGGCCACCCACTGTGGATACTTCGCAACCGCTAGGAACCCGGCATCAAACTGTTTCTTTACCTCATCCCGTATCTTCAGTGACATCTCTGGTTTCATTCTTCTCAATTTCTGCTTGACTGGCGGGCACTCCGGCTTCACTGGCAACCTGTGTTCAACAATGTCGGTGTCTAGCCCTAGCATATATTTGTAGGACCACGCAAAGACATCAGCGTAATCATGCAAGAGTTGGATTAGTCTTTTGCGTTCACTCTCTTCCATGGCGGTACCGACCTTAACCTCTCTTCTATCCTCTTCTGCACCCAGGTTGATGATCTCAATCGACTCCCCATGAGGTTGAATAACCTTCTCTTCCTGTTCTATTAATCTCATCAATTCTGGAGGAGCTTCCCAATTTTCATCAACATCCCCCTCGGCTTGGTTAACTGGATGATCAAAGTCAAAGTTTGGACTGCTAGCACTGTTGTTCTTAGAGACAATTACTGTATGTCTGCATTTTGCCGAAGCACAAAAGCAGAATGAAAAGCGAAACAAGCAAACAAGCAATAACAAAGCAATAAAAAGACGCATGAAATGAAGAGAGATGGATTTTTATTGACTGAAAATTCAAAACAAACGTTTTTATTTAATGATGATAACTCTGAAAATAAAAACATGTTTGCCCCTAGCAACCTGTCCTATGGCCTTGGGCAGAGCCACAGGGTTGCATTACAATCATTACTTTGAAATAAAAGCGATGGGCAAGTCCACAGCTTCCCAATTTTTGAGCTTCTCCTCAGCATGGCAACGGCGAACTAAACTGGTCCCATCCACCTCAGATCCATCCTCGATGGCAGCAATGCGGTTTGGATTCAACAATCCGGCACTGGTAAAGCTCTGTCTGATATCACAAATGGGAATCCTTTTGGGCCAGGGGTCTTGACCTCTCAGCTTGGCCAATCTTTCATCTCTTCTTTCTTCAGACGACTTCCTTTTCTCCTCTTCATTAGGGCAGTATCCCAAACCACAACGACCCTTGTTCTCTTTCAGCTGCACTGGGGCAAGAATTCCGTGTCCTACCTTTCCAAGACCGCGTCCTAGCTGATAACCTTGGTCCATCATAATTCTCGCGACCATCTCTCCACTCTTTGACAGCTTTATTACGGGCGATGACGATCCACATCCACCAAGCACAGCATTGGCAATTTCAAGAGATTGGAAAGAAGTCTCCAAAGACTCTTCAGCTGCTTCCACATAAGGGAACGGAGAAGACTTGTTAACTAGCATCTCTTCTTCTCCATACACCACCACAATTTTGTCATTAACCACGAACTTAACCCTCTGGTGTAGAGATGAAGGAATAGCCCCAGCCATATGGATCCATGGCCTCCCGAGTAAACAACTGTATGAGGAGGATATGTCCATGACTTGAAAATTGATATAAAAAGTTTCTGGTCCTATTTGAATGGGGAATTCCATCTCCCCTATCACTTCTTTCTTTGACCCATCGAACGCCCTCACCAGAGTTGAGCTTGGCTTCATAAAGGAACAATCAACATCCAGTTTGCTTACAGTTGACTGGGGCATCACATTCAAAGAAGAACCGTTGTCAATTAATACCCGCGCCAACACGAAATCTCCGCATTTGACTGAGATGTGCAAAGCTTGATTGTGTTTCTTTCCCTCTGGGGGAAGTTCTTCATCAGTGAAGGTCAGATGGTTGGCGGCTACAATATTCCCAACTACTTCATCAAATTGGCCAACAGAGATATTCTGAGCAACATGTGCTTCATTCAGCACTTTCATGAGAGCAGCTCTATGCGCTTCTGAACTCATCAGCAAAGACAGCATCGAAATCTTGGCCGGAGTTTGGTTCATCTGATCGACCACCTTATAATCACTCTGTCTCACAATCTTGAGAAACTCATCTGTTTCAGGCTCTACCCCTTTCTTCTTCTGAATATTCCCTGCCTCCTTTTCTTTACCCTTACGGGCTCTATCTTCGGCTTCCTTGGAGGACTCAATTCGACCAAACTCAGGAGCATACATCCGACCGCTCCCTGTCATCCCGCTTGACCCAGTTATATTTGTAACAGTGGTGCTTGGAGAAACCCCTACTGAAGGTAAGGTGTTGTACTTCCACGGTACGGCGCTATCTTTCTCATAAGGAAATGGAGCTGGGATTTCAAATTTGCAAGGGAGGAGGACTAGGAGGACTAGGAAGTTCCGTAGTAGAAGGGTGATCTATCTGATCAATGATGGGTGCGATTGGAACTACCGGGACAAGGTCAGGAATAGGTAATACTTGAGAGACAGACTCAGACTCAATGGGAGATGCAAAGAAGGGTGCATCTTCAAAGAAGGTGACATCAGCAGACATGTAGAAGCGATGGGTGGATGGACAGTAGCATCGATACCCTTTTTGGACCCTTGAATAGCCAAGGAAGACACACTTAACTGCACGAGCAGACAATTTATCAAGTCCCAGAGTAAGATTATGAATAAAACAAGTGGATCCGAAGACTCGAGGAGAGATACGAAACAAGGGTTCGTCGAGGAACAATATGGAATGAGGAACCCTATTCTAGATAGCAGAGGATGGCATTCTATTAATCAAGTGCCCTGCAAACTTCAAAGGAACATTAGCATGAATAAGCAAAGTGCGTGTTGTTTCAATTATATGACGGTTCTTACGTTCAGCAATCTCATTTTGTTGTGGGGGTATGGGGACAATATGATTGATGTATGATGCCATTTTCAACCATAAAGGAATTAAATGATGCAGAAAAATACTCTTTCGCATTATCACTGCGTAAAGTACGAATAGAACGACCAAATTGATTTTTGATTTCCTTAAAGAAATTTTGAAAAACACCGAGAAGTTCAGATCTATCATTAAGTAGGTAGATCCATGTACATCTAGAAAACTCATCAATAAAAGTGACAAAATATCTATGTCCTACAACAGAAGTGACTCGACTTGGTCCCCATACATCAGAGTGAATAACATCAAAAGGAGAACGGGCTTGTGACTGAGTACTGCTAAGGAAGGAAGAACGAACATGTTTCCCAAGCTGACAAGACTCACAATCTAATGACTGCAGGTGAGACAAATGAGGAACCATAACTTTGAACTTCTTGAGACTTGGATGACCTAAACGACGATGAAGAAGACTTGGAGACTCTGTAGTATATGTGGAGGCAATTGTAGATGAAGGCTGGATGGGCTGGAGGTAGTAAAGTCCATGTGACTCATATCCTGTACCAATCGTCCGCTTTGTACTTCGGTCCTGTATAACAAAATAATCATCATCAAAAATTACAGAACATTTGAGACTTCGAGTCAGACGACTAACTGAAATTAAATTAAATGGGCAATTGGGAACAATAAGAACATTGTCAAGGGGTAAGGATGGAATAGGAGTGGCTTCACCAATGCCACTAGCTTTAACTTTTGATCCGTCGGCAACGGTAATATAATGTGGAGTGTTAGGTTGGGATATTTTGGATAAAAGAGATGGATTACCAGCCACGCAATCGGAAGCTCCAGTGTCCATAATCCAGGAGTCAACAGGTGATGATTGAGAGAAACAGACTGTAGAATTACCAAAATGAGCAACCGTTGCCGATGATGATGAACCCTGGGAAGCCTTATACTGAAGGAATGCCTTATATTCCTCATCAGAAAGAACATTTTGTTTAGTATTTCTCTGTTCAGAATCATTAACCTGAGTCACATTTACTGGTTTCTCTGGAAAGCCATGAAGGGAATAGCACTTGTCTTCAGTATGACCAGGTATCTTACAATAAGTGCACTGAGGACGTCCTCCAACACGACCTCCTCGACCACCCCCACGACCACGATCGCGTCCCCCACGACCTGCAAAATTAAAAACAACAGCAGAAGATTCTACGTTAGTCTGAGATCCATTTCCTCCAATTCCTTCCAATCCAGGAAGTCGTATGAGACGCCTGAGAAGATCCTCTGTAGAGGGAATGTCTGATGCAGAAAGAATGTTGCTCCGTACTGACTCATACTTTTGATGGAGGCCATGAAGAACATAGCTCATACACACATTATCTAGTTTCTCAAACATCTTTTTCGGGTCATTGTCGGTTACAAGAAGCTTGAACTCGTTTACAGCTGACTGAGCTTTGTTTGCATATGTCATGATGTTGTGTCCTGTCATTTGAAGGGTGGCTAAACTATGAATAACACCATAAAGACGCTGAATATCATTAGAATACACATTCTTAGCCTTCTGCCAAATATCATAACATGTGGTGTATGATCGATAGTGGACCAACAAAGAGGGTTCAATACTTTGCCACAAAAGAGAGACTAATTGACAGTCTACTTGTTCCCAATCTTCACGCAGATCTTTTTCAATGTCAGAAGAATTCTTAGTAAGGTGATCGGAAAGCCTTTGTCCCAAAAACCACATTTTTACGGAAGCCGACCAATTCAAATAATTATCACCATTGAGTTTCTCTGTTGTTATAGAGGGATTACCGGAGAAAACAAAAGACACAATCCTCTTACTTGAAGAGCCAAACTTATTGTTGTCCTTATCAAATTGTTCTGAATCCATCTTTGACAAAGACGAAAAATACCAACCGAAGACGTGAGACCCACTGGCCAATAGTAGTCACAACTCTGCAATGAACAGTACCTACGAACAGTACCGGTAGATGAACAGTACCGGTGAACAGTATCTACCGGAGAACAGTACCTGTCGATGAACAGTACCGTGAACAGTGCGCAGTGAACATTGTGCGATGAATAGTACTTCGTGAACAGTGTTTTCAGAACAACAAAGGGGATGGCGGCTAGGGTTTTTGTGCAGAAGCGAGACTCCCAAAAACGAGAGCTCTGATACCATGTAGAAAAAAAATGAATAGGAGACACGATATTGGTCACGCAGTTCGGCCAATCTTTACCTACGTCTGCGACTACAGAGCAGCTGTAGTTCTGTCTTATTAATTGTATATTTCTGTATAATGAGTACAAGCACTAATGAGTTTAAATAGGGAAAACCTAACGGGCCTGGGCCAAATACATATAAAACTACTATTTACAACATATCTTAACGATGCACATTTAACAAGTATAATTAACAAAGATTTTATCTCTTAGTTATGATGACCTGCCTTACTATTTGAGATCATGCATTTTGTGTTTTGGTATATATCCAGAGGACTACTCTATCAATCATAGGAGATTGACTAGGCAATGGATAGCTGAAGGGGAGTACTTGGTCGAATTGATTCACAGAAGCCTAGTTCAGGTCTCAAGAGTTGGCTTTGAAAGAAAAGTTGCAAAATGCCATGTCCATGATTTATTAAGGGAAGTTGCTAAAGCTTGATTTGTGGGACAATGCCTATGATAGTGAGATTTTGTATTTTCAAAATGGAGGGTTTCCAAATCACTAACTATAGTCCCTCACATGTATATCACTCAATACCTCATTACACCGCTAATAGATACCAAATACGCACACACACATACACACACAGATTTTAGAATGAGTTGAATGTCTTTTAATTTCCGCAATTGCTGAACTAATTAAATTCACTAGTATTTAAATACTAGGCTCAATGAGTAACCAACTTCTTAAAAATCAACTCTATACAACTA
Source organism: Astragalus membranaceus (assembly GCA_039519185.1). NCBI lineage: Eukaryota > Viridiplantae > Streptophyta > Magnoliopsida > Fabales > Fabaceae > Astragalus > Astragalus membranaceus. The sequence goes on along the minus strand of CM076847.1, from coordinate 46,003,113 downwards.
ACTAATTGACTTTGTGTTAGTAGTTACATATCTGAATTACCAACTCAACAAAACGAACTAACTTTCTATCAGTAATTACACATTTGAAATTTGTTAAGGAGGTTCGGTAACATGTAACGAAGATGAACACACAGAAATTTGTTAAGGAGGTTCGGTAAGTGGTGCGTACGTCCACGGGAGCTGAGCAACCCTCCTTCTTATTAATCAAATCATCGAAATAGGGTTACAATATATGATGTTCCCTACTACAATACAAATAAACCATGACCCTATGTTTCGATGAAACTTTTTTTTTGAGGTAATGTAATTTTTCGGAGAATTGAAATATTTTAGTTCAAAATTTTGAACTAAAATATGTGAATTCCCCCAAAAAAATTACATTATCCCAAAAAATTACATTATCCCAAATTACTGACTTGGAATTCATTAAGTGATGTGACAAATGGGGGACCAAATTGAAACTAAAAAAAATGCATAAAGGACCAAATTAACATAAACACAAAACTTTCATCTTCATCTTCTTCCTCCAAACACCATCTCTATCTTCATCCTCATCTTCTCCGGCGAGCCACCATGTTAGGAGAGTTATATTAGAATATTAGGGGAGTTATGTTAGAAAGTATTATGTGTTAAAGCTTATTTAGTTGGATTGTTATTAGGTGTTATTTTAGTTGGGCTTTTAGCCCTTAGGCCTTTTACCTTATGAGCCCATTAGTAGGCACTATATATGTAGTCTCTTGGAGACATTTATGAATCAATCAATGAATCAAATCAAAAGTTATTTTATTTTAGTAGTTTATTTCTTTATTGTCTTCTTCCTTTAGTAGTTTTCCCTAGTTTTGTTAGGGTAGCCTTCTAGCCGCCTAACAATTGGTGCTTTCATTCTTGAACCTTCATACCTCCCATGGCTTATCCATACAACACCCATCCATTTTATTCATCATCCACTCCATCATTTTACTCCACCAACACCACCCATACACCTCCATTTCCATCCTATCCATACTACAATCCTTCATCTTTTTCTAGCACCACTCCCATTACATCTCCAACACCAAATCTGGATTTCAACCATGGTTACTCACCACCATCACACAACCCATATACTTCATTTTCGCTAACTTATTCTCCTCCATCTTATCCAACCCTACAAACACCAACTCTATTACCTTCATTACCACCTCCTAATCCATACACACATTATTCAACCCTCCCAACACCAAATCTATCCCCTCCATCGCCACCCACAACCCATACACATACACATCTTACACATATGAAGTCTCCACAACACTCTCATCCTAATGATTTACAAAACCCCATTAGAAATGTTCTAGAAACTACTGAAAGATTAATAACACAAATGAGAGCTACTAATGAATATTATAAATCCCTTCATCATTCCCTCAATGAATCATTTCAAGAGAAACTTGAGTCCTCTAAGCTTGCTTTTAGAGAAAGTTTTCAAAAGATGAGGAAATCAAGGGAAGATTTGTATCACAAATTTCATGTTGTGTTGCAAACGAAGTTACAACAAAAGCATGAGGAAGAACAAGAAGAACAAAAAGATGAAGATGAAGCACATCCAGATTCGGAGTTGCAAGAGGATATAGAAGATGAAAAACCAGAGGAACAAATAGATAAAAATGAAGAACCAGAGGACCTGCTAGATGAAGACACGAAACCAGATTCAGATGTACCCGTTTATACTGAGGAAGAAGAGCCTAATTTAGATGGTGAAGAAGAACAACCAAATTTAGTGTTGAAATCAGTTTCAGAAATCCAAGAAAATGAAAAATGTTCTCCATCATCTTCTTGGAATATTGTGATTAGAGACGAAGAATTTTTTTCTGAACCACCCTTAACACCACCACCTCCAAAACCCCCCTATAAAATTTTTGAGATGACCACCACAACTACGCCTCCATCACCGGCCAACTCCATTTTCGTGAAAGCTTCTCATCAGTCTGAACAACGGTTGCTTTTAATGGACCTCTTGGGAAAAGAAGAAAATGTTTCATGTGTAATTCCTCTAGACCACTCTCCACCACTGGATTTGCAATCGTTAGCTTCAAAGCAATCTGCATCGTCCATTCAAATTACCATATGCAGAAAGCAATTTCATCCATTCACAGCTTGCCACGTGTTGTCCTTTGAGAGGCCCACTTGTCCCGAAATTCAGCAACCTTCACTATGTCCTTTCGAGGCACGTCCACTCACTGCCAACCAACAACCTCATTCCTTTTTTCGAGGCACCTCCTGATAGCCCCGCAAGTGCACGGGTCGTATCGCGTAATAAAAGAGTATCGGTCCACAGGGAGAGCCTAAGTGAATACCAATTTAATTTTTCAAAGTTTGATTAACTGAAAAGAAAGTGTTTTTAGAAAGAAGGAATGTTTTAGTAAAGTCTACTCACTCATGATCATTGTAGACAAAAGAGGAGAAAAGAAAATAAAAGAAGAAAACATAAAGTTTAAATAGCGAGAAATAAAAGAAAGCGATAAAGTGCAAAATCAAAAATAGCGGAATTGTAAATGACAAGAAAGTAAATTGCTTGAAAAGTAAATTGCAAGTAATTTAAATGACTTGGAAAGTTAAAGAGCAAGGAAAGTAAATGAGCAAGAAAGTAAATGACTTGGAAAATAAAAGTGCAAGAAAGTAAATAACTTGGAAAATAAAGGTGCAAGAAATTAAATAGCAAGAAAAGTAAATGACTTGGAAAATAAAGGTGCAAGAAATTAAATAGCAAGAATGTAAATGACTTGGAAAGTAAAAGGGCAAGAAAATAAATAGCAAGAATTTAAAGGGACAGAAAGTAAATGACTTGGAAAATAAAGGTGCAAGAAATTAAATAGCAAGGAAAGTAAATGACTTAGAAAATAAAGGTGCAAGAAATTAAAGGAGCAAGAAAGTAAATGACTTGGAAAGAAAAAGGGCAAGAAAATAAATAGCAAGAATTTAAAGGGCAAGAAAGTAAATAAACAAGAATCATAAAAAGCATGAAGAGTAAATTGAAGTCATGAATCTTTAGAGAGCCTTTGTCATTGATTTTCTAACAAAATTCAAGCTTGGTTACAAGTGAGGATCAAGCCTCTATTTATAGGAAAATATGAGGGGCAAAAAGGGAAAAGAGGAAAAAGTGGCAAATCAAGTTGGCCAAGGTAGTCATCAAAAAGCCATCCTCAAGTGGACAAAGCACATGGTCATCAACAAGTGGGCAAGGCAAAGCCATCAACAAGTGGGCAAAAATATCCATCAACAAGTGGGCACAGCCAATTTCGACTGATGCAGCAGAATTCTGGGAGATGCAGTCGAATTCTGACTTGCTGAGATAGAAGCAGTCGAAATCTGGAAAATGCAGTCGAATTCTGGGAGATGCAGTCGAAATCTGGAAGATGCAGTCGAATTCTGGGAGACCCAGTCGAATTCTGGGAGATCCAGTCGAATTCTGACCTGCTGAGACATAAGCAGTCGAATTCTGGGAGATGCAGTCGAAATCTGGAAGATGCAGTCGAATTCTGGGAGATCCAGTCGAATTCTGGGAGACGGATGCTGTCGAATTCTAACAGATGTAGTCGAATTCTAACCTGTTGAGGCATAAGCAGTCGAAATTGCTTCAAAATAAAACCTGAAGATAAAAAGTAAACATTTGCAGTAAAATAGATCAAAAATATAATTAAAATACTAAAAAGACTTAATAAAATAACTATTAAAAAGACTCTAAAAATAGACTTATCAAACTCCCCTATGCTTGAACCTTTGCTTGTCCTCAAGCAAAAATAGTGTAAATCTTTAGGCCAGTTCTGAAGGAAAATTGTTTTCATATTGAAGCCTTAAGTGAACTGTGGGGCAATTCTAACACTTTGGTTTGAGAGCTACTATTTTGGGCTTTTTGTGAAATTGAGAGACAATTTTAAAGTATCAGTACTCTAGAGAGGATATCAATGTCATCATAGAACCGGTTCCCCAACATTCTTAAGCTTGGGTCCTCCATTTACTAAGACCGGGTCTCAAAGGAGGGTCTTTATACGTTGGGTATTCAAGCATTTTTCTTTTCTTTTTTGATTTTATATGCTAACCATTTATTTTGATATTTAAAATGCACTAACTTTTGCATTTTTGAATTGGTTTTGCATATATATATATATATATATATATATATATATATATATATATATATATATATATATTTGAATACCCAAACTCAGACGTTTTTCTCCAGTAACCGCGCATCTAGTAAATGTCACCAAGAGAACCAGGTTACTACTTTCTTTTCAGTCCCTCTAATTGTATTAATAACTGAAAACAGTGTCAATAGTGTGTGTGTGAAAAAGCCCTAGAAGTAGATATCGAACCATGATACAATTTTGTTGTTCCCAACCAGTCCACCTAATTGCTAATTGAGAAAATATTTTTGTCCAGAAAAGGCTTATCTAAAACATACTTAGGGTTCACAAAGTTTCGTGATGGAGGGAGCAGATACAACTCAAAGTACAAAAAGATAAAAAACTCGGCAAAGCAATAAAGACATTCCTAATAAAAGTAATAAAATACCCCCCCCCCATGCTTGGACTAGGCATTGTCCTCAATGATTTTTTCAAATAAGACAAAAGGGGTTAGGAGAGCTCACCTGGCTGTCTGGTTCAGGATACTCGGCCCTGGGTTATTTTATTTTTCAACAAATCAAAAAATACATTAAGCCGTGGGTTGCCTCCCACGCAGCGCTCTTTTAACGTCACTAGCTTGACGGTCAAAAAGAATTTTTCAATTGGGATCATGTAGAACTAAACTAGTTCCTTTCTCAATTGGGTCACCAATTAAATAATTTTTCAACCTTTGACCATTGACTTTAAACGATCCGGTCTTCTCGCTCCAGATCTCTACAGACCCGAAGGGGTAAACCTTACGGATTTCAAAAGGACCGGACCATCTTGACTTTAATTTTCCCGGAAAAATTTTTAGCCTGGAATTAAACAATAACACCAGGTCACCCTCCTTGAATTCTCTACGAATGATACGCTTATCATGCCAATTTTTTGTTCTTTCTTTGTAAAGTTTGGCATTCTCATAAGCATCCATTCGCAGTTCTTCCAATTCGTTTAGTTGGAGTTTTCTTTTTTCTCCGGCTAATTCCATGTTCAGGTTAAGGCGTTTAATTGCCCAGTAAGCTTTGTGCTCTAGTTTTCTATTTTAGAAACAGTTTTTTCTAAAATACTTTTAATTTCTCTGTTCGATACCTCAACCTGACCGCTTGTTTGAGGGTGATAAGGCGTTGCAATTTTGTGCCTTACTCCAAACTTTTGCAGTAACATTTCAAAATGTTTTGAGATGAAATGGGATCCTCCGTCGCTTATGACAACACGAGGGACCCCGAATCTTGGAAAAATTATTTTTTTGAAAAGTTTTATGACTACCTTTGCATCGTTTGTAGGAGAAGCAATGGCTTCGATCCATTTTGACACATAGTCAACGGCTACCAGAATATATTGGTTTCCAAAAGAAGAAGGAAACGGTCCCATGAAATCGACACCCCAGACGTCGAAAATTTCAACCTCTAAGATATTATTTAAGGGCATTTCATTTCTTTTTGAAATATTTCCGGTGCGTTGACACTGGTCGCATTTAGAAATGAATTGATGCGTGTCTTTAAAAAGGGACGGCCAATAAAAACCAGATTGTAGAATTTTCGTAGCAGTTTTTGAAGAACTGGCATGGCCGCTATAGGAAGAAGAATGACAATGGTATAGAATGTTACTTACCTCTTCTTCCGGAATGCATCTTCTGAACACCCCATCTGCTCCCCTTTTAAAGAGCAGTGGCTCGTCCCAGTAATACTGTTTAAGATCATGGAAGAATTTCTTCTTCTGCTGATAATTTAAATCTGGGGGGAGTACTCCTGCTGCAAGGTAGTTTACAAAATCTGCATACCATGGTGCTTCAGTTTTGCCCAATGAGAAGAGTTGATCATCCAAAAATGTATCATTAAGTGGCAACTCTTCTTCTTTTGTTCCTTGTAGACGGGACAAATGATCAGCCACAACATTTTCAACGCCTTTTTTATCCCTTATTTCAAGATCAAATTCTTGTAGGAGTAAAACCCATCGGATCAATCTCGGCTTGGCATCTTTTTTGTTTAACAAATATTTTATGGCCGAGTGATCAGTAAAAATGATGATTTTTGAACCTACCAGATATGATCGAAACTTATCAACGGCAAAAACTACCGCTAATAATTCTTTTTCAGTTGTGGCGTAATTCATTTGTGCCTCGTCTAAGGTCCTGTTTGCATAGTATATGGCATGCAATTTTTTTTCTTTTCTTTGTCCCAGGACTGCCCCAACTGCATAATCGCTTGCATCGCACATTATTTCGAATGGAAGATTCCAGTCTGGTGGCTGTATGATCGGGGCAGTAACTAAAGCCTTTTTCAACCTGTTAAAAGCTTCAAGACAAAGATCGTTAAAAATAAATGCTGCATCCTTAAGGAGCAGACTTGTCATAGGTTTTGAAATTTTTGAGAAGTCTTTTATGAACCGGCGGTAGAAACCTGCATGGCCTAAAAAGCTTCTCACCTCTTTTACTGTGGTGGGAGGTAGCATTTTTTCAATCACCTCAATTTTTGCACGATCTACCTCAATACCTCTATGAGAAATTAAGTGCCCTAGGACAATTCCTTCGTTAACCATGAAATGACACTTTTCCCAGTTTAGAACCAGGTTTACCTTCTCACACCTCTCTAAGACTTTTTCCAGATTGGCTAAACAGTTTTCAAAATTTGAGCCATGGACGGAAAAATCATCCATAAACACTTCCATTATGTTTTCAACAAAGTCTGAGAATATGGACATCATACACCTTTGAAAGGTAGCAGGAGCATTACATAGACCAAAGGGCATCCTTCTATAGGCATAAGTGCCAAAAGGACATGTGAAAGTTGTTTTTTCTTGGTCGCTAGGGTGGATGGGAATTTGGAAAAATCCCGAATAACCATCCAAATAGCAAAAATGTGAGTGCCGTGCTAACCTTTCTAGCATTTGATCAATGAACGGGATAGGGAAGTGATCTTTCCGGGTAGCTTTGTTAAGCTTTCTGTAATCAATACACATTCTCCATCCCGTAATTGTCCTTGTGGAAATGCTTTCATCCTTCTCATTTTTAATAACTGTCAATCCTCCTTTCTTAGGTACTACTTGAACAGGACTAACCCACTTACTATCGGAAATAGGATATATTATCCCAGCATCAAGGAGTTTTAAAACTTCCTTTTTAACAACCTCTTTCATGTTTGAGTTTAATCTTCTTTGATGCTCGATAGAAGGTTTATAGTCCTCTTCCAGTAGTATTCTGTGTATGCAGATTGACGGATTTATTCCTTTAATGTCCTCAATAGTATACCCTATGGCTTTGGGATACTTCTTGAGAACATTAAGCAATTTTTCAGCCTCATTTTGTTTTAAATTTGCATTTACAATTACTGGAAAAGTAGAATTAGGGCCAAGGAACTCATACCTGAGAGATGATGGTAAGGGCTTTAGTTCTATTTTTGGTGTTTCTTTTGGGAGAGGTCGAGGTTTTTTCTCACCCAAAGTTTCAGTACCCAATTCTTGTAATGGTGGATTTTCATCCAAAAGTTTTATGTAGAATTGGGTTTCCCCTGCCGTATCTGTATTTGTGTTGCCTAAAAGGCAATCTTCCAGACTATCTTGTGAAGATGATGCTATAGAGCAGTCTCGCACGCAATAGTCTACAATGTCAATCTTGCAGCATGAGTCTTTTACAGACGGGCTCTTCATGAAGTTTGAAACTTCAAACTCAACTTTTTCATCCCCCACATTAAAAACCAACTTACCGTTTTTAACGTCAATTATTGCCCCTGCAGTAGCTAAAAAAGGCCTCCCTAGAAGAATAGGAATTTGGGAGTCTTCTTCAATTTCCATTACAACAAAGTCCACCGGTATAAAAGTTTGCCCTACCTTGATAGGGATATCCTCTAAGATTCCAGTGGGGTATTTAACGGAACGATCTGCCAACTGTATTGTCATTTTTGTGGGTTTAAGTTCGCCTATCCCTAGTCTATTGCAAAGAGAAAGAGGCATCAAACTTACACTGGCTCCTAGATCGCACATCGCTCTGTTTATAGTTTCACTTCCAATCACACAAGGTATGGAAAAACTACCTGGATCTTTGAGTTTTTGTGGTAGCTTGTTCTGGATAATTGCACTACATTCCTCTGTTAATGCAATCGTCTCATAGTCGTCTATTTTTCTTTTCTTGGATAAAATTTCTTTCAAAAATTTAGAATAAGACGGCATTTGAGACAATGCATCAGTGAAAGGAACGTTGATGTAAAGCTTTTTAAGCAAGTCGACAAACCTTTTGAATTGCTCGTCAAGTTTTTTTTTTTTGCAAATCTTTGGGGAAAAGGAATGGGTGGTTTGTATGGTGGAGGGGGGATGTGTGGTTCTTCTCTTTCTTTTTCTGGTTCTTTCCCTTTTTCTTTCTCTTCTAGCTCACCTGGTAAATTATGTTTTTCACTCACAATTTTTTCTTGGTTTGCTCTTGGTTCCTCTAATTGTTTCCCGCTTCTAAGGGTGACGGCATTTATTTGGCCTTTTGGATTTTGCTCTGGTTGCCCAGGAAATACCCCTGAAGTCTTAGAGGATGAAGCTACCTGTGTTGCCACTTGAGTTATTTGATTTTCAAGCATTTTATTATGAGTGGTAATAGAGTCGACTTTTGATACTAATTTGATAAGTGTGTCATTCAAATAACCAGTTTGATTTTTGAATTCTTCATTTTGTTTTGTTTGAGATGACACAAATTTTTCCATCAAAAATTCCAAGTTTGACTTTTGCGGGTTGTTTTGTGGGTTGTTAAAAACCCTTTGATTTTGAAAGATAGGAGGTGGTCTAGGTGCTGGATTGGGTGGAGGATTTTTATAAGAAAAATTTGGATGATTCCTCCACCCAGGATTATAAGTATTTGAAAACGGATCTTCCTTTTGAGCATAGTTAATATGCTCGTTTCCAGCACTAGATGCCTCAAGCTGGCATTCAGCTCCAATATGGCCAACAACCCCACATAATTCACATGGTGGAGTAATAGGAGAAGAAGTTTGTGAGATGGCACTTACATTTAATTTTTCAAATTTTTGAAAAAGTGCGTCCACTTTTGAGGTAAGAGGATCAACAACAGATATTTCATACTTACCTGGCTCTTTTGATGTGGCTGGTTTATTCGTTATGGCTCGCTCACTTGTCCACTGACAATGGTTTTGAGCCATATCTTCAACGAGTGCATAAGCTTCGGTAAAATTTTTGTTCATTAAAGCTCCACCTGCAGCTGCATCAACAGTCATTCTTGTTGCATATTGTAATCCATTATAAAAAGTGTGAACAACGAGCCATTTCTCTAGTCCATGATGGGTGCATAGCCTTAACATTTCTTTGAAATGTTCCCAAGCATCATAAAGAGATTCCCCGTCGTTTTGAGAAAATCGAGTAATTTGATTTCTCATTTGAGCTGTTTTACTCGGGGGAAAGAACTTAGCAAGAAAAGTTTGTTTTAACTGGCCCCAGCTGGTAATGGATTCCGAAGGCAAAGAATGTAGCCATGCTCTTGCTCTATCCCTTAATGAAAAAGGGAAGAGTTTTAGTCTTATGGCATCTGGAGGTACCCCGTTTAATTTGAGAGTTCCACAGTATTCTAGAAAAACTGAGATATGAAGATTTGGGTCCTCCGTGGGAGAACCAGAAAATTGGTTTTGTTGAACCATTGAAAGTAGAGATGTTTTGAGTTCAAAATTATTAGCTTCCACATTTGGATGTACAATGGCAGCCGATGGCTCTGCTGAAGGTGTTGCGTACTCTTTGAGAGCATGATTTTCATTAGCCGCCATTTGGTTATCGGGAATTTCTCTCCTCCTTCTATGTAAGAACCTTTCGATTTCGGGAATTGTTGAACAGTTTCAACGAAACTTCTAGTTCTTCGCATTCGAGGGACAAGAGAAGAAAAAACAAAGAAAATAAAATTCCAGTCTAACCGGTTTCGAAAAACTTAATTAATATCACTGCCTCCCCGGCAACGGCGCCAAAAACTTGGTAGCCCCGCAAGTGCACGGGTCGTATCGCGTAATAAAAGAGTATCGGTCCACAGGGAGAGCCTAAGTGAATACCAATTTAATTTTTCAAAGTTTGATTAACTGAAAAGAAAGTGTTTTTAGAAAGAAGGAATGTTTTAGTAAAGTCTACTCACTCATGATCATTGTAGACAAAAGAGGAGAAAAGAAAATAAAAGAAGAAAACATAAAGTTTAAATAGCGAGAAATAAAAGAAAGCGATAAAGTGCAAAATCAAAAATAGCGGAATTGTAAATGACAAGAAAGTAAATTGCTTGAAAAGTAAATTGCAAGTAATTTAAATGACTTGGAAAGTTAAAGAGCAAGAAAAGTAAATGAGCAAGAAAGTAAATGACTTGGAAAATAAAAGTGCAAGAAAGTAAATAACTTGGAAAATAAAGGTGCAAGAAATTAAATAGCAAGAAAAGTAAATGACTTGGAAAATAAAGGTGCAAGAAATTAAATAGCAAGAATGTAAATGACTTGAAAAGTAAAAGGGCAAGAAAATAAATAGCAAGAATTTAAAGGGCAAGAAAGTAAATGACTTGGAAAATAAAGGTGCAAGAAATTAAATAGCAAGGAAAGTAAATGACTTAGAAAATAAAGGTGCAAGAAATTAAAGGAGCAAGAAAGTAAATGACTTGGAAAGAAAAAGGGCAAGAAAATAAATAGCAAGAATTTAAAGGGCAAGAAAGTAAATAAACAAGAATCATAAAAAGCATGAAGAGTAAATTGAAGTCATGAATCTTTAGAGAGCCTTTGTCATTGATTTTCTAACAAAATTCAAGCTTGGTTACAAGTGAGGATCAAGCCTCTATTTATAGGAAAATATGAGGGGCAAAAAGGGAAAAGAGGAAAAAGTGGCAAATCAAGTTGGCCAAGGTAGTCATCAAAAAGCCATCCTCAAGTGGACAAAGCACATGGTCATCAACAAGTGGGCAAGGCAAAGCCATCAACAAGTGGGCAAAAATATCCATCAACAAGTGGGCACAGCCAATTTCGACTGATGCAGCAGAATTCTGGGAGATGCAGTCGAATTCTGACTTGCTGAGATAGAAGCAGTCGAAATCTGGAAAATGCAGTCGAATTCTGGGAGATGCAGTCGAAATCTGGAAGATGCAGTCGAATTCTGGGAGACCCAGTCGAATTCTGGGAGATCCAGTCGAATTCTGACCTGCTGAGACATAAGCAGTCGAATTCTGGGAGATGCAGTCGAAATCTGGAAGATGCAGTCGAATTCTGGGAGATCCAGTCGAATTCTGGGAGATCCAGTCGAATTCTGGGAGACGGATGCTGTCGAATTCTAACAGATGTAGTCGAATTCTAACCTGTTGAGGCATAAGCAGTCGAAATTGCTTCAAAATAAAACCTGAAGATAAAAAGTAAACATTTGCAGTAAAATAGATCAAAAATATAACTAAAATACTAAAAATACTTAATAAAATAACTATTAAAAAGACTCTAAAAATAGACTTATCACCTCCCTTCACTCCTCCCACTTGTCCTTTCCTTCCACATTGTCCCACGCGGCTGTGTTACAAACACATCACCTTCCAACAATTAATTACCCATCAATTAATTATCCATCATGTAAATAAATTGTGGATCTCAGCATCTGTTCCCCTCACATCCTCCCACTTACCCCACCTACTGCTGCCTCCCTCCACAAAGCCATACACTCCGCGCCAGCTGTCCCCTACTCCCTCATATCTGCACCCCCTACGCAGCTACTGCATTACCTTTTGCATCTAGAGATTTTTTTTTCTCTCTCCAACACTACTGCATCACGTTTTGCATCACCATTTTTTCTCTCTCCAAAGCGTATGCGTTGCTTAATATTCCACTCAGATTCAAGGAGACAGCTGTTTTTCCATCCCACATTTATCACTCACATGAATTAGTGGTGCCAGCTGTCCATTCAATTCCTTTACTCGCGTATCCTTCTAGTGTTCTGACTTTTGGGCTGCCTAAAGGGAAGGCAAAGTTTCGACTGTAGCAAAAAAAAAAATTACCAAAATAGCACACCTTTTAGATTATTTACCAAACTAGCACACATCCCATTTTTAGTGTAGAAGTCGCCCCCCCCCCCAAAACGACTTCTGAACTAAAAAATTTAATTTTTTTTTAAAAACTAGTTCAGAAGTCGCCCCCCCATGGTGACTTCTGAACTGTGTTTTTTAATTTTTTTTTATTATATATTAATTTAAATTAATTTGATTTAATTATTTTAATTAATTTAGAAAATTAATATTGTTAATTCTAAATAGAAATTATAAATATTATTGTGAAAGAAATATTATCGACTATATTGAAATATGGAACCAACTGTATTACAACAACGGAAACAAACATATATACTAAAACATGTCAGAAATAAATACACTTATTTTTCCAAACATCTAAGTCTACCCCTTCAATAAAGATTATCATTCTTTCTTTCCAATATGCATAATCTTTCCCGTTGAATCCCGGAGGACGGGTAAGAGAAGCACCCTCTTGCGTAGACCAACCTGAAGCCATTTCTCTTGAAGCTGCTAGGCCCTTTATACAAGAGTCTAGCTCTGATACCACTTGTTACCAAGTGGCTTCAGTCTCAAGAGGGGGGGTGAATTGAGATTTAAAAACTTTTCAGATCTTTCAAAAATGTTTTTCCCCTTTTCAATGACTTAGATCAATTTTGCGCAGGTTAAGTGGAAGCGAAGGAATTAGAATATAAAGCAGTAAAGTGGTATGACAGTAAAGCAGGAAACCAGTAAAGCACGTAGAGATTTATCCTGGTTCGGTCACCTCCTAGTGACCTACGTCCAGTCCTCACACCCTTGTGAGATTTTCCACTAACCAAAACAACAAGGCTTACAGGTGCCTTGGGAAACCTTTACAGACTCAGGCACTCTCCTCCTTGGATACCCCACCTATGGAGAGCCCTCAAATCTATTACAACAATAACAAGAGATACCCCACCCCTGTTACAATCAGCTGCCCCAGAAAGATACCCCACTTCCTAGTACAAACAGCTACCCTAGAGAGATACCCCACTCCCTAGTACAAATCACAAACAATTAAATAATAAACAATTGTAAAGACAGAAATACCTCTAATGAAGGCAGATATTACAACTTGAAGAATGCAACCCCAACTAACTCTTAGCAACAGATCAGCTCAGACAGACCAACGGTGCGTGACGAGCAAAAGTAAAAGCGTAAAGAGTTTTTCTCAAAAGTTCTCTGATTCGTGAAATGGGTTGTTCTGTAAAAATGAACGTGAAGCACTGCCTATTTATAGGCTATGAGGAAATCAGTTTTACGTTGAAAACAGTGTAGGAATCGATTCTTTGTTGAATGCATTTGATCTAGGAATCGATTTATCTAAGTGAGGAATCGATTTATCTTTGTTTGAAAAATAGGGACAATCGATTCTTGAGTACCATGGAAAGCTAGGAATCGATTCTATACTTAGTGAAAATATGTATAAATCGATTTTCAGCTTGCCTGAGACACGTGGGAATCGATTCTCAGTTAAGTGCAAAAGAGTGGGAATCGATTCTTCCCTTTAAAAATGTTTGGCTCAGAAATCGATTTATGTACTGAAAATACATGACCTGACAATCGATTCTTCCTTTTCTGTTTTACCTGAAAATCGATTTTGATATATGTTTATGCATGAGGAAATCGATTTTATGATTTTAAAGGTGATAAGAATGTTTACGTAAGTATGCATGCATCTTTAAAAAACTTTGTGAGTGTGTGAGACTTTGATGTACGAGCTGACCTTTGAAAGAGCTTACACTTTTTCCTAAGACACACCCAAACCCTAAGGACTACCCTTATATTTAAGGACTACCCTTAAACTTGAATCTTCAATTCTTGGGCTTTGTTTGTCTTGGATTGACTTTGACGTTTAGTCACTTTTATTGACTTTGACTGTCAACTTTACCTTTGTCTTTTTCATCATCAAAACATATCCTGTAATATTAGTTTACCTGCAATACAAGGTATCCACATATTGGGCCTATCCTAGGATTCAATCATTGGGCCCAAAATTCCATGACAACACCATTCCCAAAATTGATTTTGGGCCCCATTCTAGCAAAAATGACCATTTTGCCCTTTTGTTCGAAAATTGAGTTTTATGCTAGGAGACTTAATATTTATGCGCACAAAAAAAATCACAACTAAGCACAAATCTTCCTCAAATAATCCTTTGGTGATGGTTCGGTGATTTGGGACGAAAAAACCGCTTCTAGCGTGAAATGACCAAAATGCCCTTTCACCCTAAAAACCCTAGTTTTTGCCCAAAGCACATTTTCACTTTAAAAATGACTTTTCCCCCTAGGAATGACCTCTAAGACCTTGGGATGCATGTTAAGTGGCTTGTTCTGAGAAAACATCCCTTATTTGCGAAATGACTAAAACACCATTTTGCACTGAAAAACCCTAAATTGTCCAAAAGTACATTCCAACTCCAAAAATGATTTTAGAAACTTTGAAATGACTTCTATAACCCTAAATGCAATGCATGATGCTCTTTTCTATTATTTATTTATTTTTTGGGGAAAATTAGGGTTTTGACCTAAGCCGGACAAAATTGGGGTATGACAGCTGCCCCTCTTTATCTGGATTTTAACGAGGAATATGGATTGGCTGAAACATATTCCGAGGCAAAATAGAGATAAAGAATTCAGGAATTATACCGATTTTGTCTCCTTAGGTAAAAACCCGAATTTTCCCATTTTCTTTTCTCATTTTTTTGTTTTTGTTGATGTCAGATGAAAAATGCAATATGTATGCAAAAACAGATTAGATTTTTTTTTGAATCACCACTTGGCGTGCTAATGTAAAAACAACGATTTGTGAGTTTAACACTTGGCGTGCAAAAGCAGGAAATAAAGCGGTAAAGAACGCGATAAAGAAAGCAGTAAAGAAGGAGCACTGAGGGCTCAGGATGAGCGCGGAGGGCTCAGGATGAGCACAGAGGGCTCAGGATGAGCACAGAGGGCTCAGGATGAGCACAGAGGGCTCAGGATGAGCGCAGAGGGCTCAGGAGGAGCACAGAGGGATCAGGAGGAGCACAGAGGGCTCAGGAGGAGCACAGAGGGCTCAGGGTGAGCACAGAGGGCTCAGGAGGAGCACAGAGGGCTCACAAATTCTGTTGATTGGTTGATTTGAAATGACCGATGCTGCTGTATTGAATTGAGGTACCTGCATACGTTAGTTGATGCAAGGAATGGTGCATGGAGTATGGGTGCATGCTATGCAAAGTCCGTTATGCGAATGCATGTCATGTGAGTGCATGCGATGTGATGATTTAGCGGAATGATGAATGCAATGGGATGCTATTCTTGATTCTTTGTTTCTTTTGTCAGCTTTCTTTTTTCTGACTGTTTGTTTTTTTCTTTTGCTCTTCATTCTTTGATCAGCTTTCTTTTGTCTGATCGTTTGTTTTTTCATTTGCTCTTTTGCTCTTTTGGCTTATTTTTTTGCTGGTTCAGCCAACCCGCGACACTCATGGCACGAGACTGAGGAACCCATTGGAATTGCGGGGCTCATGGGCCGAGTGCATGTTGGCTTTGACTTCGCCGTTTGAAGCAATCATGAGTGCAATCGCTTTCTCTTGCATGATTAACTGGTTTTGGGGAATTGCTTTTTTTCGCGACCTTTAGGGATTTTGCAATAATTGTAATGCACCATGATTTATGCACATGTTTTACAGGTCATCATCACCATCATTATAAAACGTTTATTTTGAGCAAAAAAAAAGCAGAAAATAAAAGAGTGAACAGATATGAGAAAGTTGAACTTTATTAATGTGGAAACCGGTCGCACAAGAAGTTACGCCGATTGTTTATTACACTTGAAAGTTTAAACTATAAAAAAAAACACGAAAAAAGAGAGAAGCTAATTTCTGACTGTCCGTCTCTGTGGAACAGTGCTAAGCATTTATGTCCTTGACCTTGACCACCCCTTTATCCCAAACCTTCAGGAGTGCTGTATGCCTTTGCTCATTTTCATGCCCAAGCTTTCTGACCCTAATTTTTGCCTGGATCGCCCTTTGCGGGTTTTCAATCCACCGGGTCGCTCTGATTTTGCCTAGGTCGCCCTTTCGGGTTTTCAACCTAGCGAGCTAATTCTTGCTTGGCTTATCTTTCTCTTTTTTTCGTCTATTTCTTTAGGCATAATACTTCTTCACTGAATCAGAATTGACTGGGTTCCTGAGATCTTCACCGTCCATATTTGTGAGTATCAGCGCTCCTCCGGAAAATGCTTTCTTGACCACGTAAGGTCCGTCATAGTTGGGCGTCCACTTCCCACGGGGATCGCTCTGAATGGGCAGGATCTTCTTGAGTACTAGATCTCCTTCATTGAATTCTCGGGGACGGACCTTCTTGTCAAAAGCGGTCTTCATCCTTTGTTGGTACAGTTGCCCATGACATAAGGCTGCAATTCTCTTTTCCTCGATGAGATTTAACTGATCTAGACGGGCCTGCACCCACTCTGCTTCTTCCAACTTGGTTTCCATTAGTACCCGCAGGGAAGGTATTTCAACCTCAATAGGGAGTACTGCTTCTGATCCATATACCAGAGAAAAAGGAGTTGCCTCGGTCGATGTACGCACTGAAGTACGATAGCCATGTAGGGCAAAAGGGAGCATTTCGTGCCAATCTTTGTAGGTCACCACCATTTTCTGCACTATCTTCTTGATGTTCTTATTGGCCGCTTCAACTGCCCCATTCATCTTGGGCCTATAAGGTGAGGAATTGTGATGCTGAATCTTGAACTCTGTGCACAGGTCCTTCATCATTTTGCTGTTCAAGTTGCTGCCATTATCAGTAATGATCTTGTCTGGAAGCCCATAGCGGCAAATCAGATCTTTCTTCACAAACTTTGCAACCACAGTGCTAGTGATACTGGAGTGAGAAGCGGCCTCAACCCACTTGGTGAAGTAATCGATTGCGACCAGAATGAAACGATGCCCGTTTGACGCTTTAGGCTCTATAGGACCAATGACATCCATGCCCCACATTGAGAATGGCCAAGACGCGGTCAAGACATTCAACTTAGAAGGCGGTACATGAATGTGGTCGGCGTAAATCTGACATTTGTGGCACTTGCGCACAAAGCTGTAGCAATCGGTCTCCATTCGCAACCAATAATAGCCCGCTCTCAAGATCTTTCTTGCCATGGTGTGCCCACTGGAATGGTCCCCGAATGAACCTTCATGGACCTCTCTCATAATCTTTGCTGCTTCCTCTTCTGCTACACACCTCAGGAGGACCATATCATAATTCCTTTTGTAAAGAACTTCACCACTCAGAAAGAAACTCCTTGCCAATCTTCTGAGACTTCTTTTGTCATTCTCTGATGCCCCAGGTGGGTATTCTCTTTTAGTGATGTACTGTTTGATATCATGATACCACGGCTTGTTATCAGGCTCCTCTTCAATTGCAGTGCAGTATGCCGGGCGACCCCGATGTTGAATTCTGATATGAGTCAGATTCCTGTCGCAATTAATGTTGAACATTGATGACAAAGTTTCCAATGCATCGGCCAACTGATTTTCGCCTCGGGGAATATGCTGGAAAGTGATCTCATCAAAAGATCCCATCAACTCTTGGACATAATTGCAATAAGGGATCAACTTGGGATCTCTGGTCTCCCAATCGCCTTTCACCTGATGAACGACCAAAGCCGAATCGCCATACACATCAAGCCTTTTAACTTTCCATTCGAGGGCTGCCTGAATACCCAGTATGCATGCTTCATATTCTGCGATGTTATTAGTGACATAAAAGCTCAACCTGGCAGTGACTGGAACAAAGCGGTTATTCAGGGGAGATTAACATTGCCCCCGCTCCGTGTCCCCATACATTGGATGCACCATCAAATATCATCCTCCACCTTTCATTTTCTTGAGACTTCCCTTCATCAAACAGCGCCATGATGTCCTCATCGGGAAAATCATACTGCATCGACTGATAATCTTGAATTGGCTGACATGCTAAATACTCAGCAAGTGCACTGCCCTTGACTGCTTTCTGTGTGACATATAGGATATCATACTCTGATAATAACATCTGCCACCGAGCGATCCGTCCTGTGAGGGCTGGCTTTTCAAAAATGTACTTGATTGGATCCATTTTAGATACCAACCAGGTTGTATGACTCAGCATGTACTGCCTTAAGCTATGGGCGGCCCAGGCTAAGGCACAACAAGTCTTTTCAAGCATTGAGTATCTCGTCTCGCAATCAGTGAACTTTTTACTCAAGTAGTATATAGCATGCTCTTTCTTTCCCGATTCGTCATGTTGCCCCAGTACACACCCCATTGAACTATTCAACACAGTTAGATACAGGATAAGCGGTCTACTGGACACCGGCGGCATCAAAATTGGCAGATTCTGCAGATAGTCCTTAATTCTTTCAAAGGCTCTTTGGCAATCATCATTCCACTCTGCTTTCTGGTTCTTGCACAACAGCTTGAAGAGAGGCTCGCAAGTGGCGGTCAATTGGGATATGAATCTTGAGATGTAGTTCAATCTCCCAAGGAACCCACGGACCTCTTTTTCAGTCTTTGGCACTGGCATTTCGAGGATTGCTTTAACTTTGTCTGGATCAACTTCTATCCCCTTCTGACTGACGATAAATCCCAGTAATTTTCCGGATCTTACACCGAAGGTGCATTTTGCTGGGTTTAGTCTGAGTTTGAACTTCCGTAGACGTTCAAAGAGCTTTTGCAGGTTGACAATGTGTCCTTCATCAGTCTTGGACTTTGCAATCATATCATCTACATACACCTCAATTTCTTTGTGCATCATATCGTGGAATAATGTCACCATTGCCCTTTGATAAGTCGTGCCGGCATTCTTGAGTCCAAAAGGCATCACTTTATAGCAGAATGTGCCCCAGAGAGTTATGAAGGTGGTTTTCTCCATATCTTCCGGAGCCATCTTTATCTGATTGTACCCTGAATACCCGTCCATGAAGGAGAACAATGAGTGTTGGGCCGTGCTGTCTACCAGAATGTCAATATGAGGCAGAGGGAAATCATCCTTGGGACTAGCTCTGTTCAGATCTCTGTAGTCGACGCACATTCTGACCTTGCCGTCTTTTTTCGGAACAGGGACGATGTTGGCCACCCACTGTGGATACTTCGCAACCGCTAGGAACCCGGCATCAAACTGTTTCTTTACCTCATCCCGTATCTTCAGTGACATCTCTGGTTTCATTCTTCTCAATTTCTGCTTGACTGGCGGGCACTCCGGCTTCACTGGCAACCTGTGTTCAACAATGTCGGTGTCTAGCCCTAGCATATATTTGTAGGACCACGCAAAGACATCAGCGTAATCATGCAAGAGTTGGATTAGTCTTTTGCGTTCACTCTCTTCCATGGCGGTACCGACCTTAACCTCTCTTCTATCCTCTTCTGCACCCAGGTTGATGATCTCAATCGACTCCCCATGAGGTTGAATAACCTTCTCTTCCTGTTCTATTAATCTCATCAATTCTGGAGGAGCTTCCCAATTTTCATCAACATCCCCCTCGGCTTGGTTAACTGGATGATCAAAGTCAAAGTTTGGACTGCTAGCACTGTTGTTCTTAGAGACAATTACTGTATGTCTGCATTTTGCCGAAGCACAAAAGCAGAATGAAAAGCGAAACAAGCAAACAAGCAATAACAAAGCAATAAAAAGACGCATGAAATGAAGAGAGATGGATTTTTATTGACTGAAAATTCAAAACAAACGTTTTTATTTAATGATGATAACTCTGAAAATAAAAACATGTTTGCCCCTAGCAACCTGTCCTATGGCCTTGGGCAGAGCCACAGGGTTGCATTACAATCATTACTTTGAAATAAAAGCGATGGGCAAGTCCACAGCTTCCCAATTTTTGAGCTTCTCCTCAGCATGGCAACGGCGAACTAAACTGGTCCCATCCACCTCAGATCCATCCTCGATGGCAGCAATGCGGTTTGGATTCAACAATCCGGCACTGGTAAAGCTCTGTCTGATATCACAAATGGGAATCCTTTTGGGCCAGGGGTCTTGACCTCTCAGCTTGGCCAATCTTTCATCTCTTCTTTCTTCAGACGACTTCCTTTTCTCCTCTTCATTAGGGCAGTATCCCAAACCACAACGACCCTTGTTCTCTTTCAGCTGCACTGGGGCAAGAATTCCGTGTCCTACCTTTCCAAGACCGCGTCCTAGCTGATAACCTTGGTCCATCATAATTCTCGCGACCATCTCTCCACTCTTTGACAGCTTTATTACGGGCGATGACGATCCACATCCACCAAGCACAGCATTGGCAATTTCAAGAGATTGGAAAGAAGTCTCCAAAGACTCTTCAGCTGCTTCCACATAAGGGAACGGAGAAGACTTGTTAACTAGCATCTCTTCTTCTCCATACACCACCACAATTTTGTCATTAACCACGAACTTAACCCTCTGGTGTAGAGATGAAGGAATAGCCCCAGCCATATGGATCCATGGCCTCCCGAGTAAACAACTGTATGAGGAGGATATGTCCATGACTTGAAAATTGATATAAAAAGTTTCTGGTCCTATTTGAATGGGGAATTCCATCTCCCCTATCACTTCTTTCTTTGACCCATCGAACGCCCTCACCAGAGTTGAGCTTGGCTTCATAAAGGAACAATCAACATCCAGTTTGCTTACAGTTGACTGGGGCATCACATTCAAAGAAGAACCGTTGTCAATTAATACCCGCGCCAACACGAAATCTCCGCATTTGACTGAGATGTGCAAAGCTTGATTGTGTTTCTTTCCCTCTGGGGGAAGTTCTTCATCAGTGAAGGTCAGATGGTTGGCGGCTACAATATTCCCAACTACTTCATCAAATTGGCCAACAGAGATATTCTGAGCAACATGTGCTTCATTCAGCACTTTCATGAGAGCAGCTCTATGCGCTTCTGAACTCATCAGCAAAGACAGCATCGAAATCTTGGCCGAAGTTTGGTTCATCTGATCGACCACCTTATAATCACTCTGTCTCACAATCTTGAGAAACTCATCTGTTTCAGGCTCTACCCCTTTCTTCTTCTGAATATTCCCTGCCTCCTTTTCTTTACCCTTACGGGCTCTATCTTCGGCTTCCTTGGAGGACTCAATTCGACCAAACTCAGGAGCATACATCCGACCGCTCCCTGTCATCCCGCTTGACCCAGTTATATTTGTAACAGTGGTGCTTGGAGAAACCCCTACTGAAGGTAAGGTGTTGTACTTCCACGGTACGGCGCTATCTTTCTCATAAGGAAATGGAGCTGGGATTTCAAATTTGCAAGGGAGGAGGACTAGGAGGACTAGGAAGTTCCGTAGTAGAAGGGTGATCTATCTGATCAATGATGGGTGCGATTGGAACTACCGGGACAAGGTCAGGAATAGGTAATACTTGAGAGACAGACTCAGACTCAATGGGAGATGCAAAGAAGGGTGCATCTTCAAAGAAGGTGACATCAGCAGACATGTAGAAGCGATGGGTGGATGGACAGTAGCATCGATACCCTTTTTGGACCCTTGAATAGCCAAGGAAGACACACTTAACTGCACGAGCAGACAATTTATCAAGTCCCAGAGTAAGATTATGAATAAAACAAGTGGATCCGAAGACTCGAGGAGAGATACGAAACAAGGGTTCGTCGAGGAACAATATGGAATGAGGAACCCTATTCTAGATAGCAGAGGATGGCATTCTATTAATCAAGTGCCCTGCAAACTTCAAAGGAACATTAGCATGAATAAGCAAAGTGCGTGTTGTTTCAATTATATGACGGTTCTTACGTTCAGCAATCTCATTTTGTTGTGGGGGTATGGGGACAATATGATTGATGTATGATGCCATTTTCAACCATAAAGGAATTAAATGATGCAGAAAAATACTCTTTCGCATTATCACTGCGTAAAGTACGAATAGAACGACCAAATTGATTTTTGATTTCCTTAAAGAAATTTTGAAAAACACCGAGAAGTTCAGATCTATCATTAAGTAGGTAGATCCATGTACATCTAGAAAACTCATCAATAAAAGTGACAAAATATCTATGTCCTACAACAGAAGTGACTCGACTTGGTCCCCATACATCAGAGTGAATAACATCAAAAGGAGAACGGGCTTGTGACTGAGTACTGCTAAGGAAGGAAGAACGAACATGTTTCCCAAGCTGACAAGACTCACAATCTAATGACTGCAGGTGAGACAAATGAGGAACCATAACTTTGAACTTCTTGAGACTTGGATGACCTAAACGACGATGAAGAAGACTTGGAGACTCTGTAGTATATGTGGAGGCAATTGTAGATGAAGGCTGGATGGGCTGGAGGTAGTAAAGTCCATGTGACTCATATCCTGTACCAATCGTCCGCTTTGTACTTCGGTCCTGTATAACAAAATAATCATCATCAAAAATTACAGAACATTTGAGACTTCGAGTCAGACGACTAACTGAAATTAAATTAAATGGGCAATTGGGAACAATAAGAACATTGTCAAGGGGTAAGGATGGAATAGGAGTGGCTTCACCAATGCCACTAGCTTTAACTTTTGATCCGTCGGCAACGGTAATATAATGTGGAGTGTTAGGTTGGGATATTTTGGATAAAAGAGATGGATTACCAGCCACGCAATCGGAAGCTCCAGTGTCCATAATCCAGGAGTCAACAGGTGATGATTGAGAGAAACAGACTGTAGAATTACCAAAATGAGCAACCGTTGCCGATGATGATGAACCCTGGGAAGCCTTATACTGAAGGAATGCCTTATATTCCTCATCAGAAAGAACATTTTGTTTAGTATTTCTCTGTTCAGAATCATTAACCTGAGTCACATTTACTGGTTTCTCTGGAAAGCCATGAAGGGAATAGCACTTGTCTTCAGTATGACCAGGTATCTTACAATAAGTGCACTGAGGACGTCCTCCAACACGACCTCCTCGACCACCCCCACGACCACGATCGCGTCCCCCACGACCTGCAAAATTAAAAACAACAGCAGAAGATTCTACGTTAGTCTGAGATCCATTTCCTCCAATTCCTTCCAATCCAGGAAGTCGTATGAGACGCCTGAGAAGATCCTCTGTAGAGGGAATGTCTGATGCAGAAAGAATGTTGCTCCGTACTGACTCATACTTTTGATGGAGGCCATGAAGAACATAGCTCATACACACATTATCTAGTTTCTCAAACATCTTTTTCGGGTCATTGTCGGTTACAAGAAGCTTGAACTCGTTTACAGCTGACTGAGCTTTGTTTGCATATGTCATGATGTTGTGTCCTGTCATTTGAAGGGTGGCTAAACTATGAATAACACCATAAAGACGCTGAATATCATTAGAATACACATTCTTAGCCTTCTGCCAAATATCATAACATGTGGTGTATGATCGATAGTGGACCAACAAAGAGGGTTCAATACTTTGCCACAAAAGAGAGACTAATTGACAGTCTACTTGTTCCCAATCTTCACGCAGATCTTTTTCAATGTCAGAAGAATTCTTAGTAAGGTGATCGGAAAGCCTTTGTCCCAAAAACCACATTTTTACGGAAGCCGACCAATTCAAATAATTATCACCATTGAGTTTCTCTGTTGTTATAGAGGGATTACCGGAGAAAACAAAAGACACAATCCTCTTACTTGAAGAGCCAAACTTATTGTTGTCCTTATCAAATTGTTCTGAATCCATCTTTGACAAAGACGAAAAATACCAACCGAAGACGTGAGACCCACTGGCCAATAGTAGTCACAACTCTGCAATGAACAGTACCTACGAACAGTACCTGTAGATGAACAGTACCGGTGAACAGTATCTACCGGAGAACAGTACCTGTCGATGAACAGTACCGTGAACAGTGCGCAGTGAACATTGTGCGATGAATAGTACTTCGTGAACAGTGTTTTCAGAACAACAAAGGGGATGGCGGCTAGGGTTTTTGTGCAGAAGCGAGACTCCCAAAAACGAGAGCTCTGATACCATGTAGAAAAAAAATGAATAGGAGACACGATATTGGTCACGCAGTTCGGCCAATCTTTACCTACGTCTGCGACTACAGAGCAGCTGTAGTTCTGTCTTATTAATTGTATATTTCTGTATAATGAGTACAAGCACTAATGAGTTTAAATAGGGAAAACCTAACGGGCCTGGGCCAAATACATATAAAACTACTATTTACAACATATCTTAACGATGCACATTTAACAAGTATAATTAACAAAGATTTTATCTCTTAGTTATGATGACCTGCCTTACTATTTGAGATCATGCATTTTGTGTTTTGGTATATATCCAGAGGACTACTCTATCAATCATAGGAGATTGACTAGGCAATGGATAGCTGAAGGGGAGTACTTGGTCGAATTGATTCACAGAAGCCTAGTTCAGGTCTCAAGAGTTGGCTTTGAAAGAAAAGTTGCAAAATGCCATGTCCATGATTTATTAAGGGAAGTTGCTAAAGCTTGATTTGTGGGACAATGCCTATGATAGTGAGATTTTGTATTTTCAAAATGGAGGGTTTCCAAATCACTAACTATAGTCCCTCACATGTATATCACTCAATACCTCATTACACTGCTAATAGATACCAAATACGCACACACACATACACACACAGATTTTAGAATGAGTTGAATGTCTTTTAATTTCCGCAATTGCTGAACTAATTAAATTCACTAGTATTTAAATACTAGGCTCAATGAGTAACCAACTTCTTAAAAATCAACTCTATACAACTAACTAATTGACTTTGTGTTAGTAGTTACATATCTGAATTACCAACTCAACAAAACGAACTAACTTTCTATCAGTAATTACACATTTGAAATTTGTTAAGGAGGTTCGGTAACATGTAACGAAGATGAACACACAGAAATTTGTTAAGGAGGTTCGGTAAGTGGTGCGTACGTCCACGGGAGCTGAGCAACCCTCCTTCTTATTAATCAAATCATCGAAATAGGGTTACAATATATGATGTTCCCTACTACAATACAAATAAACCATGACCCTATGTTTCGATGAAACTTTTTTTTTGAGGTAATGTAATTTTTCGGAGAATTGAAATATTTTAGTTCAAAATTTTGAACTAAAATATGTGAATTCCCCCAAAAAAATTACATTATCCCAAAAAATTACATTATCCCAAATTACTGACTTGGAATTCATTAAGTGATGTGACAAATGGGGGACCAAATTGAAACTAAAAAAAATGCATAAAGGACCAAATTAACATAAACACAAAACTTTCATCTTCATCTTCTTCCTCCAAACACCATCTCTATCTTCATCCTCATCTTCTCCGGCGAGCCACCATGTTAGGAGAGTTATATTAGAATATTAGGGGAGTTATGTTAGAAAGTATTATGTGTTAAAGCTTATTTAGTTGGATTGTTATTAGGTGTTATTTTAGTTGGGCTTTTAGCCCTTAGGCCTTTTACCTTATGAGCCCATTAGTAGGCACTATATATGTAGTCTCTTGGAGACATTTATGAATCAATCAATGAATCAAATCAAAAGTTATTTTATTTTAGTAGTTTATTTCTTTATTGTCTTCTTCCTTTAGTAGTTTTCCCTAGTTTTGTTAGGGTAGCCTTCTAGCCGCCTAACAATTGGTGCTTTCATTCTTGAACCTTCATACCTCCCATGGCTTATCCATACAACACCCATCCATTTTATTCATCATCCACTCCATCATTTTACTCCACCAACACCACCCATACACCTCCATTTCCATCCTATCCATACTACAATCCTTCATCTTTTTCTAGCACCACTCCCATTACATCTCCAACACCAAATCTGGATTTCAACCATGGTTACTCACCACCATCACACAACCCATATACTTCATTTTCGCTAACTTATTCTCCTCCATCTTATCCAACCCTACAAACACCAACTCTATTACCTTCATTACCACCTCCTAATCCATACACACATTATTCAACCCTCCCAACACCAAATCTATCCCCTCCATCGCCACCCACAACCCATACACATACACATCTTACACATATGAAGTCTCCACAACACTCTCATCCTAATGATTTACAAAACCCCATTAGAAATGTTCTAGAAACTACTGAAAGATTAATAACACAAATGAGAGCTACTAATGAATATTATAAATCCCTTCATCATTCCCTCAATGAATCATTTCAAGAGAAACTTGAGTCCTCTAAGCTTGCTTTTAGAGAAAGTTTTCAAAAGATGAGGAAATCAAGGGAAGATTTGTATCACAAATTTCATGTTGTGTTGCAAACGAAGTTACAACAAAAGCATGAGGAAGAACAAGAAGAACAAAAAGATGAAGATGAAGCACATCCAGATTCGGAGTTGCAAGAGGATATAGAAGATGAAAAACCAGAGGAACAAATAGATAAAAATGAAGAACCAGAGGACCTGCTAGATGAAGACACGAAACCAGATTCAGATGTACCCGTTTATACTGAGGAAGAAGAGCCTAATTTAGATGGTGAAGAAGAACAACCAAATTTAGTGTTGAAATCAGTTTCAGAAATCCAAGAAAATGAAAAATGTTCTCCATCATCTTCTTGGAATATTGTGATTAGAGACGAAGAATTTTTTTCTGAACCACCCTTAACACCACCACCTCCAAAACCCCCCTATAAAATTTTTGAGATGACCACCACAACTACGCCTCCATCACCGGCCAACTCCATTTTCGTGAAAGCTTCTCATCAGTCTGAACAATGGTTGCTTTTAATGGACCTCTTGGGAAAAGAAGAAAATGTTTCATGTGTAATTCCTCTAGACCACTCTCCACCACTGGATTTGCAATCGTTAGCTTCAAAGCAATCTGCATCGTCCATTCAAATTACCATATGCAGAAAGCAATTTCATCCATTCACAGCTTGCCACGTGTTGTCCTTTGAGAGGCCCACTTGTCCCGAAATTCAGCAACCTTCACTATGTCCTTTCGAGGCACGTCCACTCACTGCCAACCAACAACCTCATTCCTTTTTTCGAGGCACCTCCTGATAGCCCCGCAAGTGCACGGGTCGTATCGCGTAATAAAAGAGTATCGGTCCACAGGGAGAGCCTAAGTGAATACCAATTTAATTTTTCAAAGTTTGATTAACTGAAAAGAAAGTGTTTTTAGAAAGAAGGAATGTTTTAGTAAAGTCTACTCACTCATGATCATTGTAGACAAAAGAGGAGAAAAGAAAATAAAAGAAGAAAACATAAAGTTTAAATAGCGAGAAATAAAAGAAAGCGATAAAGTGCAAAATCAAAAATAGCGGAATTGTAAATGACAAGAAAGTAAATTGCTTGAAAAGTAAATTGCAAGTAATTTAAATGACTTGGAAAGTTAAAGAGCAAGGAAAGTAAATGAGCAAGAAAGTAAATGACTTGGAAAATAAAAGTGCAAGAAAGTAAATAACTTGGAAAATAAAGGTGCAAGAAATTAAATAGCAAGAAAAGTAAATGACTTGGAAAATAAAGGTGCAAGAAATTAAATAGCAAGAATGTAAATGACTTGGAAAGTAAAAGGGCAAGAAAATAAATAGCAAGAATTTAAAGGGCAAGAAAGTAAATGACTTGGAAAATAAAGGTGCAAGAAATTAAATAGCAAGGAAAGTAAATGACTTGGAAAATAAAGGTGCAAGAAATTAAAGGAGCAAGAAAGTAAATGACTTGGAAAGAAAAAGGGCAAGAAAATAAATAGCAAGAATTTAAAGGGCAAGAAAGTAAATAAACAAGAATCATAAAAAGCATGAAGAGTAAATTGAAGTCATGAATCTTTAGAGAGCCTTTGTCATTGATTTTCTAACAAAATTCAAGCTTGGTTACAAGTGAGGATCAAGCCTCTATTTATAGGAAAATATGAGGGGCAAAAAGGGAAAAGAGGAAAAAGTGGCAAATCAAGTTGGCCAAGGTAGTCATCAAAAAGCCATCCTCAAGTGGACAAAGCACATGGTCATCAACAAGTGGGCAAGGCAAAGCCATCAACAAGTGGGCAAAAATATCCATCAACAAGTGGGCACAGCCAATTTCGACTGATGCAGCAGAATTCTGGGAGATGCAGTTGAATTCTGACCTGCTGAGATAGAAGCAGTCGAAATCTGGAAGATGCAGTCGAATTCTGGGAGATGCAGTCGAAATCTGGAAGATGCAGTCGAATTCTGGGAGACCCAGTCGAATTCTGGGAGATCCAGTCGAATTCTGACCTGCTGAGACATAAGCAGTCGAATTCTGGGAGATGCAGTCGAAATCTGGAAGATGCAGTCGAATTCTGGGAGATCCAGTCGAATTCTGGGAGATCCAGTCGAATTCTGGGAGACGGATGCTGTCGAATTCTAACAGATGTAGTCGAATTCTAACCTGTTGAGGCATAAGCAGTCGAAATTGCTTCAAAATAAAACCTGAAGATAAAAAGTAAACATTTGCAGTAAAATAGATCAAAAATATAATTAAAATACTAAAAAGACTTAATAAAATAACTATTAAAAAGACTCTAAAAATAGACTTATCAAACTCCCCTATGCTTGAACCTTTGCTTGTCCTCAAGCAAAAATAGTGTAAATCTTTAGGCCAGTTCTGAAGGAAAATTGTTTTCATATTGAAGCCTTAAGTGAACTGTGGGGCAATTCTAACACTTTGGTTTGAGAGCTACTATTTTGGGCTTTTTGTGAAATTGAGAGACAATTTTAAAGTATCAGTACTCTAGAGAGGATATCAATGTCATCATAGAACCGGTTCCCCAACATTCTTAAGCTTGGGTCCTCCATTTACTAAGACCGGGTCTCAAAGGAGGGTCTTTATACGTTGGGTATTCAAGCATTTTTCTTTTCTTTTTTGATTTTATATGCTAACCATTTATTTTGATATTTAAAATGCACTAACTTTTGCATTTTTGAATTGGTTTTGCATATATATATATATATATATATATATATATATATATTTTTGAATACCCAAACTCAGACGTTTTTCTCCAGTAACCGCGCATCTAGTAAATGTCACCAAGAGAACCAGGTTACTACTTTCTTTTCAGTCCCTCTAATTGTATTAATAACTGAAAACAGTGTCAATAGTGTGTGTGTGAAAAAGCCCTAGAAGTAGATATCGAACCATGATACAATTTTGTTGTTCCCAACCAGTCCACCTAATTGCTAATTGAGAAAATATTTTTGTCCAGAAAAGGCTTATCTAAAACATACTTAGGGTTCACAAAGTTTCGTGATGGAGGGAGCAGATACAACTCAAAGTACAAAAAGATAAAAAACTCGGCAAAGCAATAAAGACATTCCTAATAAAAGTAATAAAATACCCCCCCCCCCCATGCTTGGACTAGGCATTGTCCTCAATGATTTTTTCAAATAAGACAAAAGGGGTTAGGAGAGCTCACCTGGCTGTCTGGTTCAGGATACTCGGCCCTGGGTTATTTTATTTTTCAACAAATCGAAAAATACATTAAGCCGTGGGTTGCCTCCCACGCAGCGCTCTTTTAACGTCACTAGCTTGACGGTCAAAAAGAATTTTTCAATTGGGATCATGTAGAACTAAACTAGTTCCTTTCTCAATTGGGTCACCAATTAAATAATTTTTCAACCTTTGACCATTGACTTTAAACGATCCGGTCTTCTCGCTCCAGATCTCTACAGACCCGAAGGGGTAAACCTTACGGATTTCAAAAGGACCGGACCATCTTGACTTTAATTTTCCCGGAAAAATTTTTAGCCTGGAATTAAACAATAACACCAGGTCACCCTCCTTGAATTCTCTACGAATGATACGCTTATCATGCCAATTTTTTGTTCTTTCTTTGTAAAGTTTGGCATTCTCATAAGCATCCATTCGCAGTTCTTCCAATTCGTTTAGTTGGAGTTTTCTTTTTTCTCCGGCTAATTCCATGTTCAGGTTAAGGCGTTTAATTGCCCAGTAAGCTTTGTGCTCTAGTTTTCTATTTTAGAAACAGTTTTTTCTAAAATACTTTTAATTTCTCTGTTCGATACCTCAACCTGACCGCTTGTTTGAGGGTGATAAGGCGTTGCAATTTTGTGCCTTACTCCAAACTTTTGCAGTAACATTTCAAAATGTTTTGAGATGAAATGGGATCCTCCGTCGCTTATGACAACACGAGGGACCCCGAATCTTGGAAAAATTATTTTTTTGAAAAGTTTTATGACTACCTTTGCATCGTTTGTAGGAGAAGCAATGGCTTCGATCCATTTTGACACATAGTCAACGGCTACCAGAATATATTGGTTTCCAAAAGAAGAAGGAAACGGTCCCATGAAATCGACACCCCAGACGTCGAAAATTTCAACCTCTAAGATATTATTTAAGGGCATTTCATTTCTTTTTGAAATATTTCCGGTGCGTTGACACTGGTCGCATTTAGAAATGAATTGATGCGTGTCTTTAAAAAGGGACGGCCAATAAAAACCAGATTGTAGAATTTTCGTAGCAGTTTTTGAAGAACTGGCATGGCCGCTATAGGAAGAAGAATGACAATGGTATAGAATGTTACTTACCTCTTCTTCCGGAATGCATCTTCTGAACACCCCATCTGCTCCCCTTTTAAAGAGCAGTGGCTCGTCCCAGTAATACTGTTTAAGATCATGGAAGAATTTCTTCTTCTGCTGATAATTTAAATCTGGGGGGAGTACTCCTGCTGCAAGGTAGTTTACAAAATCTGCATACCATGGTGCTTCAGTTTTGCCCAATGAGAAGAGTTGATCATCCAAAAATGTATCATTAAGTGGCAACTCTTCTTCTTTTGTTCCTTGTAGACGGGACAAATGATCAGCCACAACATTTTCAACGCCTTTTTTATCCCTTATTTCAAGATCAAATTCTTGTAGGAGTAAAACCCATCGGATCAATCTCGGCTTGGCATCTTTTTTGTTTAACAAATATTTTATGGCCGAGTGATCAGTAAAAATGATGATTTTTGAACCTACCAGATATGATCGAAACTTATCAACGGCAAAAACTACCGCTAATAATTCTTTTTCAGTTGTGGCGTAATTCATTTGTGCCTCGTCTAAGGTCCTGTTTGCATAGTATATGGCATGCAATTTTTTTTCTTTTCTTTGTCCCAGGACTGCCCCAACTGCATAATCGCTTGCATCGCACATTATTTCGAATGGAAGATTCCAGTCTGGTGGCTGTATGATCGGGGCAGTAACTAAAGCCTTTTTCAACCTGTTAAAAGCTTCAAGACAAAGATCGTTAAAAATAAATGCTGCATCCTTAAGGAGCAGACTTGTCATAGGTTTTGAAATTTTTGAGAAGTCTTTTATGAACCGGCGGTAGAAACCTGCATGGCCTAAAAAGCTTCTCACCTCTTTTACTGTGGTGGGAGGTAGCATTTTTTCAATCACCTCAATTTTTGCACGATCTACCTCAATACCTCTATGAGAAATTAAGTGCCCTAGGACAATTCCTTCGTTAACCATGAAATGACACTTTTCCCAGTTTAGAACCAGGTTTACCTTCTCACACCTCTCTAAGACTTTTTCCAGATTGGCTAAACAGTTTTCAAAATTTGAGCCATGGACGGAAAAATCATCCATAAACACTTCCATTATGTTTTCAACAAAGTCTGAGAATATGGACATCATACACCTTTGAAAGGTAGCAGGAGCATTACATAGACCAAAGGGCATCCTTCTATAGGCATAAGTGCCAAAAGGACATGTGAAAGTTGTTTTTTCTTGGTCGCTAGGGTGGATGGGAATTTGGAAAAATCCCGAATAACCATCCAAATAGCAAAAATGTGAGTGCCGTGCTAACCTTTCTAGCATTTGATCAATGAACGGGATAGGGAAGTGATCTTTCCGGGTAGCTTTGTTAAGCTTTCTGTAATCAATACACATCTCCATCCCGTAATTGTCCTTGTGGAAATGCTTTCATCCTTCTCATTTTTAATAACTGTCAATCCTCCTTTCTTAGGTACTACTTGAACAGGACTAACCCACTTACTATCGGAAATAGGATATATTATCCCAGCATCAAGGAGTTTTAAAACTTCCTTTTTAACAACCTCTTTCATGTTTGAGTTTAATCTTCTTTGATGCTCGATAGAAGGTTTATAGTCCTCTTCCAGTAGTATTCTGTGTATGCAGATTGACGGATTTATTCCTTTAATGTCCTCAATAGTATACCCTATGGCTTTGGGATACTTCTTGAGAACATTAAGCAATTTTTCAGCCTCATTTTGTTTTAAATTTGCATTTACAATTACTGGAAAAGTAGAATTAGGGCCAAGGAACTCATACCTGAGAGATGATGGTAAGGGCTTTAGTTCTATTTTTGGTGTTTCTTTTGGGAGAGGTCGAGGTTTTTTCTCACCCAAAGTTTCAGTACCCAATTCTTGTAATGGTGGATTTTCATCCAAAAGTTTTATGTAGAATTGGGTTTCCCCTGCCGTATCTGTATTTGTGTTGCCTAAAAGGCAATCTTCCAGACTATCTTGTGAAGATGATGCTATAGAGCAGTCTCGCACGCAATAGTCTACAATGTCAATCTTGCAGCATGAGTCTTTTACAGACGGGCTCTTCATGAAGTTTGAAACTTCAAACTCAACTTTTTCATCCCCCACATTAAAAACCAACTTACCGTTTTTAACGTCAATTATTGCCCCTGCAGTAGCTAAAAAAGGCCTCCCTAGAAGAATAGGAATTTGGGAGTCTTCTTCAATTTCCATTACAACAAAGTCCACCGGTATAAAAGTTTGCCCTACCTTGATAGGGATATCCTCTAAGATTCCA
This sequence comes from Astragalus membranaceus, assembly GCA_039519185.1. Classification (NCBI taxonomy): domain Eukaryota; kingdom Viridiplantae; phylum Streptophyta; class Magnoliopsida; order Fabales; family Fabaceae; genus Astragalus; species Astragalus membranaceus. The sequence goes on along the minus strand of CM076847.1, from coordinate 45,970,251 downwards.
GTGGGGTATTTAACGGAACGATCTGCCAACTGTATTGTCATTTTTGTGGGTTTAAGTTCGCCTATCCCTAGTCTATTGCAAAGAGAAAGAGGCATCAAACTTACACTGGCTCCTAGATCGCACATCGCTCTGTTTATAGTTTCACTTCCAATCACACAAGGTATGGAAAAACTACCTGGATCTTTGAGTTTTTGTGGTAGCTTGTTCTGGATAATTGCACTACATTCCTCTGTTAATGCAATCGTCTCATAGTCGTCTATTTTTCTTTTCTTGGATAAAATTTCTTTCAAAAATTTAGAATAAGACGGCATTTGAGACAATGCATCAGTGAAAGGAACGTTGATGTAAAGCTTTTTAAGCAAGTCGACAAACCTTTTGAATTGCTCGTCAAGTTTTTTTTTTTGCAAATCTTTGGGGAAAAGGAATGGGTGGTTTGTATGGTGGAGGGGGGATGTGTGGTTCTTCTCTTTCTTTTTCTGGTTCTTTCCCTTTTTCTTTCTCTTCTAGCTCACCTGGTAAATTATGTTTTTCACTCACAATTTTTTCTTGGTTTGCTCTTGGTTCCTCTAATTGTTTCCCGCTTCTAAGGGTGACGGCATTTATTTGGCCTTTTGGATTTTGCTCTGGTTGCCCAGGAAATACCCCTGAAGTCTTAGAGGATGAAGCTACCTGTGTTGCCACTTGAGTTATTTGATTTTCAAGCATTTTATTATGAGTGGTAATAGAGTCGACTTTTGATACTAATTTGATAAGTGTGTCATTCAAATAACCAGTTTGATTTTTGAATTCTTCATTTTGTTTTGTTTGAGATGACACAAATTTTTCCATCAAAAATTCCAAGTTTGACTTTTGCGGGTTGTTTTGTGGGTTGTTAAAAACCCTTTGATTTTGAAAGATAGGAGGTGGTCTAGGTGCTGGATTGGGTGGAGGATTTTTATAAGAAAAATTTGGATGATTCCTCCACCCAGGATTATAAGTATTTGAAAACGGATCTTCCTTTTGAGCATAGTTAATATGCTCGTTTCCAGCACTAGATGCCTCAAGCTGGCATTCAGCTCCAATATGGCCAACAACCCCACATAATTCACATGGTGGAGTAATAGGAGAAGAAGTTTGTGAGATGGCACTTACATTTAATTTTTCAAATTTTTGAAAAAGTGCGTCCACTTTTGAGGTAAGATGATCAACAACAGATATTTCATACTTACCTGGCTCTTTTGATGTGGCTGGTTTATTCGTTATGGCTCGCTCACTTGTCCACTGACAATGGTTTTGAGCCATATCTTCAACGAGTGCATAAGCTTCGGTAAAATTTTTGTTCATTAAAGCTCCACCTGCAGCTGCATCAACAGTCATTCTTGTTGCATATTGTAATCCATTATAAAAAGTGTGAACAACGAGCCATTTCTCTAGTCCATGATGGGAGCATAGCCTTAACATTTCTTTGAAATGTTCCCAAGCATCATAAAGAGATTCCCCGTCGTTTTGAGAAAATCGAGTAATTTGATTTCTCATTTGAGCTGTTTTACTCGGGGGAAAGAACTTAGCAAGAAAAGTTTGTTTTAACTGGCCCCAGCTGGTAATGGATTCCGAAGGCAAAGAATGTAGCCATGCTCTTGCTCTATCCCTTAATGAAAAAGGGAAGAGTTTTAGTCTTATGGCATCTGGAGGTACCCCGTTTAATTTGAGAGTTCCACAGTATTCTAGAAAAACTGAGATATGAAGATTTGGGTCCTCCGTGGGAGAACCAGAAAATTGGTTTTGTTGAACCATTGAAAGTAGAGATGTTTTGAGTTCAAAATTATTAGCTTCCACATTTGGATGTACAATGGCAGCCGATGGCTCTGCTGAAGGTGTTGCGTACTCTTTGAGAGCATGATTTTCATTAGCCGCCATTTGGTTATCGGGAATTTCTCTCCTCCTTCTATGTAAGAACCTTTCGATTTCGGGAATTGTTGAACAGTTTCAACGAAACTTCTAGTTCTTCGCATTCGAGGGACAAGAGAAGAAAAAACAAAGAAAATAAAATTCCAGTCTAACCGGTTTCGAAAAACTTAATTAATATCACTGCCTCCCCGGCAACGGCGCCAAAAACTTGATAGCCCCGCAAGTGCACGGGTCGTATCGCGTAATAAAAGAGTATCGGTCCACAGGGAGAGCCTAAGTGAATACCAATTTAATTTTTCAAAGTTTGATTAACTGAAAAGAAAGTGTTTTTAGAAAGAAGGAATGTTTTAGTAAAGTCTACTCACTCATGATCATTGTAGACAAAAGAGGAGAAAAGAAAATAAAAGAAGAAAACATAAAGTTTAAATAGCGAGAAATAAAAGAAAGCGATAAAGTGCAAAATCAAAAATAGCGGAATTGTAAATGACAAGAAAGTAAATTGCTTGAAAAGTAAATTGCAAGTAATTTAAATGACTTGGAAAGTTAAAGAGCAAGGAAAGTAAATGAGCAAGAAAGTAAATGACTTGGAAAATAAAAGTGCAAGAAAGTAAATAACTTGGAAAATAAAGGTGCAAGAAATTAAATAGCAAGAAAAGTAAATGACTTGGAAAATAAAGGTGCAAGAAATTAAATAGCAAGAATGTAAATGACTTGGAAAGTAAAAGGGCAAGAAAATAAATAGCAAGAATTTAAAGGGCAAGAAAGTAAATGACTTGGAAAATAAACGTGCAAGAAATTAAATAGCAAGGAAAGTAAATGACTTAGAAAATAAAGGTGCAAGAAATTAAAGGAGCAAGAAAGTAAATGACTTGGAAAGAAAAAGGGCAAGAAAATAAATAGCAAGAATTTAAAGGGCAAGAAAGTAAATAAACAAGAATCATAAAAAGCATGAAGAGTAAATTGAAGTCATGAATCTTTAGAGAGCCTTTGTCATTGATTTTCTAACAAAATTCAAGCTTGGTTACAAGTGAGGATCAAGCCTCTATTTATAGGAAAATATGAGGGGCAAAAAGGTCCAAAAGAGGAAAAAGTGGCAAATCAAGTTGGCCAAGGTAGTCATCAAAAAGCCATCCTCAAGTGGACAAAGCACATGGTCATCAACAAGTGGGCAAGGCAAAGCCATCAACAAGTGGGCAAAAATATCCATCAACAAGTGGGCACAGCCAATTTCGACTGATGCAGCAGAATTCTGGGAGATGCAGTCGAATTCTGACCTGCTGAGATAGAAGCAGTCGAAATCTGGAAAATGCAGTCGAATTCTGGGAGATGCAGTCGAAATCTGGAAGATGCAGTCGAATTCTGGGAGACCCAGTCGAATTCTGGGAGATCCAGTCGAATTCTGACCTGCTGAGACATAAGCAGTCGAATTCTGGGAGATGCAGTCGAAATCTGGAAGATGCAGTCGAATTCTGGGAGATCCAGTCGAATTCTGGGAGACGGATGCTGTCGAATTCTAACAGATGTAGTCGAATTCTAACCTGTTGAGGCATAAGCAGTCGAAATTGCTTCAAAATAAAACCTGAAGATAAAAAGTAAACATTTGCAGTAAAATAGATCAAAAATATAACTAAAATACTAAAAATACTTAATAAAATAACTATTAAAAAGACTCTAAAAATAGACTTATCACCTCCCTTCACTCCTCCCACTTGTCCTTTCCTTCCACATTGTCCCACGCGGCTGTGTTACAAACACATCACCTTCCAACAATTAATTACCCATCAATTAATTATCCATCATGTAAATAAATTGTGGATCTCAGCATCTGTTCCCCTCACATCCTCCCACTTACCCCACCTACTGCTGCCTCCCTCCACAAAGCCATACACTCCGCGCCAGCTGTCCCCTACTCCCTCATATCTGCACCCCCTACGCAGCTACTGCATTACCTTTTGCATCTAGAGATTTTTTTTTCTCTCTCCAACACTACTGCATCACGTTTTGCATCACCATTTTTTCTCTCTCCAAAGCGTATGCGTTGCTTAATATTCCACTCAGATTCAAGGAGACAGCTGTTTTTCCATCCCACATTTATCACTCACATGAATTAGTGGTGCCAGCTGTCCATTCAATTCCTTTACTCGCGTATCCTTCTAGTGTTCTGACTTTTGGGCTGCCTAAAGGGAAGGCAAAGTTTCGACTGTAGCAAAAAAAAAAATTACCAAAATAGCACACCTTTTAGATTATTTACCAAACTAGCACACATCCCATTTTTAGTGTAGAAGTCGCCCCCCCCAAAACGACTTCTGAACTAAAAAATTTAATTTTTTTTTAAAAACTAGTTCAGAAGTCGCCCCCCCATGGTGACTTCTGAACTGTGTTTTTTAATTTTTTTTTATTATATATTAATTTAAATTAATTTGATTTAATTATTTTAATTAATTTAGAAAATTAATATTGTTAATTCTAAATAGAAATTATAAATATTATTGTGAAAGAAATATTATCGACTATATTGAAATATGGAACCAACTGTATTACAACAACGGAAACAAACATATATACTAAAACATGTCAGAAATAAATACACTTATTTTATACTAAATACTAAAAAGTGTGTTAAATAACTAATTTAATAACTAATTTATTTACTATAAAGTGTCCGCAAGATCATGACCGTTTATTAGTGTCCGCAAGATCCTGACTGTTGAAACTGCACGCTGCACTAGTCACTATTCACTGTGCACTATTCACTATACGACACTGCACTAATCGACACTATATTTCCCCATCAGTTGCATATCTTCGTAGCCTTCAGGAGCATCCCGGTGCTAGTACCTCATCACTTCACCAATACGAACAACCACCTGCCCCTACCCCGGCTGAAGAAGAAATACCAGCAGCACAACAGCGTCCGCGTCGTAATCGCCGACCACCACCATGTGGAACTGGCCATCATTTACAACGTTAATCACTTCGAGTTTTAAATTTCCTATCCTTGTATTTCTGCAATTTGTGTTTTTAATTTTTGTTCTTATCCTATATTAAATTCTGTTCCAATTTTTAATATCTTCATTTTTTACCGTAATTACTTTTTAAATACATTAACGTGTTAGAATATTTTTTTTTTCACAAAAAATTTAATAATTAATTTACAATTAACAATATTAATTTTCTAAATTAATTAAAATAATTAAATTAAATTAATTTAAATTAATATATAATAAATAAAAAAAATTAAAAAACACAGTTCAGAAGTCACCCTGGGGGGGCGACTTCTGAACTAGTTTTTAAAAAAAAAATATAATTTTTAGTTCAGAAGTCGTTTGGGGGGGGCGACTTCTACACTAAAAATGAGATGTGTGCTAGTTTGGTAAATAATCTAAAAGGTGTGCTATTTTGGTAATTTTTTTTTTTGGGCTACAGTGGAAACTTTGCCTAAAGGGAAAGGATTTAAATATGGGTATGAAGGAAAACAAATAATGGGCAACACACAATTAACAAGCTCAATGCAACTATGGGACCCTGGTGGACAAAACAAAAAAAATTATAGAACAAGTTTTTAGAACCTTGAGGACAAGGTTCAACTGAACCCGTCGGCAATGATAGTGAGTTTAATTAGGATTATTTAGTTATAATATTTTAATTAGTTGGGTTTAATTAGAATAATTTAGTAGTAGTATTTTAGTTAGTAGGACTTTTATATAATGTTATTTTAGTTGGGCTTTTAGCCCTTAGGCCTTTTATCTTATGAGCCCATTATTGGCACTATATATGTAGTCTCTTGGATACATTTATGAATGAATGAATCAAATCAAAAGTTATTTTATTTTAGTAGTTTATTTCTTTATTGTCTTTTTCCTTTAGTAGTTTTCCCTAGTTTTGTTAGGTAGCCTTCTAGCCGCCTAACAGGATCTATGCATTACAAAAAAAAAGTTAAGTAACGTATTCGTTACAAATAAATAAGTAACGGGAAAAGTGAGTTTTTTTGCCTAATTATTTGATAAAAAGTGAGTGTTTTGAAGGCCTGCAAACATTAATTGGAAAGAAAAGAAAACCTACACCTCGTGAGAAACGCCCTATGTAACTTTTTTTGGGAGAAAAACAAGTCAAAATTAATACTTCAGTTGAATTTTAGATGTACAAAAAAATCGGTGTCTAAAAATAATGGATCAATAAATGTCAAAATTATTAGGTTAGATATTATGCATTTGGTCATAGTTGTATGTGAATATGTGACATTTGTCACATCATCTACCGATCCACTAGTGAGTTTTTCTTGAAAAGCACTTGAGTTTTCCTTCGAGGTAAAAAAAACTATTTTTTATACTAATAGTTTACCTTCTCCACCGTTGGTTGTATTGGCAATATCAGCGACCTAAGAATATCAACTCTGGCTTGAATCGAGGTGTAACCGTGAGATAGTATGTGATACTACTATTATATTTAGCAACAAACATAAAATCAAATATATTATTTAGAATTGGTTTGTTTTAAACTTTAGTAGGATTTTTTTATATAATCAATGTTAGTGAGGGAGGGGGGAATGTTAGTTTCCCGGGTTTAAACCTGGGACCTCCTGCTTGCACTCATTCGGTATTTTTTAGCTCGCCAACTGTCCAACTGAGTTACCTAGTTGGGATAACTTTTATAGGATTGGTTTTTAATGAATTGCCTTAAAAAAGTTAATTTTATGACTAGATTATATTTTTTGATTCATTATATGTTTATTTATTTTTTGATTCATTATGTTTATCAATATGGTTTTTTCACCAAAAAAGGATCACTACTGAAATAATTTTTGTAGCATAAGCATCACTTCCAAAAAAATGAGAAGTCGCATTGGTGTAACCTTTACACATAATTGACCAATTTGAAATAAATAATACATTTTTGACTAAATTAAAACCTAAAATAAATATAAAGGACTAAAAGTATCATTTAACTTAAAAAGAAGTTATCGAGGTTAGATATATTTGAAAAAAAACATTTCAAAGCCATTTTAGAATAATTAACATTTTAGAACTTTAATTTAAAGTAACTTATCTCTTAGAACATTTGAAGAATGTCAAGAATCCCATCCCATACTTACACTAAATCTTAAATTAAACAAATAGTTTTAATAAAATATTTCTACTTAACATAAAAGTATCGTTTCCACCCTTCAAATTTATTGAAAGGCACACATTAACCATTCATACATTTCTGTTTTCTTTTTAATTAAAATCATTCCTAAATATCTACTCACCACTATGTTATTCAATTAGAACTTATTCTTAATATTTCACCAAAAAAATTATTCTTAATATTTTGGAATTTTAACCTTTTGAAATAAAATTAGGTAAAGTTTCTTATGCCTCTTGGTGTTGCTCAAAATTTATCAATTTGCAGGGTTGTATCCCAAAATCTCGAATTAGAGATAGCTATCCTCTGAGAATTTATGTTAGTGATTTACAAGACTAATACATTTTAATTGATATCCCTAAACTAGCCTAAGGTAGGTTGAGTGATGCCTGATAAATTTAATTTTCTCATTTAAATTGTGCGAATGATTAATACAATATAATATAGATTGTTTTTTTGTAAAATATATTGATAATTTGGATTTGTAGTTTGTTGTCCGATGCTATCATATGTAAAGAATAATTTTATAAATAATAATAATTTGTTATTATTTTATTATTCAGAATATATTATTAGATAAACATTTTTTTTGAAAATAAATACGATTACATAAGTATTCTTTTATTAAACTCATTATACAATCAACACTTTTAATCTAGTGGCTTAATCTTCATTGAGATATAGGGGTAGATTAGGTACTTTCAAGTTCGACTCCCGTGGTGGACGAACTCGGTGTTAATTTAATAAAAACTACGTGACTTTAAATTTTAATTGTTTCATCATTTTGTGACTTTCAATTCCAACTACCACGTGAATAGTGGGTGTGTCTTTGTATTGTGTCAGACCTCAATGATAACTACCACATGAATAGTGGTCAAAATGAATTACATGAAATTAAAAAGATTAGACAATTATCAAAACTCATCCACTTTTTCTAAAGATAGCAGTAAAAGAGTAAAAGTGATAGGTTAAGTGATGATTCGGAGTGTGACGAAACAAAATAGATGAAAGAGGCGAGCTACTAACACTAATTCCGGCTCGTATTAATTATCGTTTAAGATTATGCACGGTTTTTAATAAAATAAGTGTAGATGCTATTTTTTATGTTTAAAAAGTATAGAATGACTAAAGTACTCTTTTATTATTATGAGGTGAGAAAAATAGAAAAGTTGAAAATACAAATAAAAGTCATGGTATTATTGGAAAACAATAATACCCTGACTTTTATTGGAAAACAGACACTTAATTTGAGACGGATGGAGTAACACTTCTTTTATGATTGGGTAGAATTCACAGGGGTCTTATTAAATTAACAGTAATTTAAAGGTTACAAAGCTTAATTGAAAGAATTTAGAAAAACGTGAAATCAACGTACCAAAATGAGATACTCCCTACGTCACACAATAGATCTCGTTTAAGGTTGTGACACAAGAATTAAGAAAAGTAGTTAATTTTGTATGAGAAACAGATTGTGAGTTAGTTTACCAAATTGTCATTGTTAATGATATTGGAAACATAAAAAGTAGAATTGTAAGAAGAGATGTATTAAATAATAAAGGGTATGAGTGAAAAAGAAAATTTATGTTTTATTGCGATTGTGAAAAGTCAAGTAATATGGGACAAATATTTTTATCTAGAAAGTGAAGTAATAAGTGATGGAGGGAGTAAGAGAGAGAGAGATACAATAATCAATAGAAAAAGAAAAAGAATCAGACAACTGAACTACATTTCGTTCGTTTCATCACTTAATCTTTTCTAACAACAATCATTACCTTCAAGTTAATGTGATATTATATTTAACTAGTAGGATACCCGTGCATACGCACGGCGCTGTCATGTTATTTTTATGAATGAACTTAGACAGTATTTAAAAAGTTTGAACATTACCCCGTGAAAATAGAGACAAATTTAAAGTAGATAAAAAATGAGTTTCAAATTAAAAATAGATAAATATTAAAATCTAAAAAGGTAAAAGTATCATCTAAAAACAATACATGCATTTATCCCGTATTTTTTTATATATCAGTGAAGTGTTCTTTTATAAATCAGTGTTGTTATCCCGTGTTTTTTTTATATATTAGTGCAGCTATCCCGTGTTTATATATATATATATATATATATATATATATATATATATATATATATATATATATCATTGCAGTTATACCCGTATTTTTTTATATATCAGTGCAGTTATCTCGTGTTTTTTATGTATCAGTGCAGTTATCTCATAGTTTCAATTGATTATTTGAGTTGATTAGTAGATTATAGTAGATAGTAAAAGATAGATAGTAGATTATTAATAAGAAATATTTATCCCGTGTTTTTTTTATATATCAGTAACAATTATTTGTCCTTCTTTTGGTATTAGTGACAAATATTTGTCCCATGTGTTTTAAATATTAATCAGTTTAAATAGTCATTAAGTCTTTTTCTTTTATTAGATAGTAAGTTCATAGTAATTTTCAAAAATTATAATTATCAATGGCAAATATTAATCCCGTGTTTTTTATATATCACTGCAGTTATCCCTTGTTTTCTATATATCGGTGCAGTTATCTGGTAGTTTCATTTGATTATTTTAGTTGACTAATATATTATAGTAGATAGTAATTTTGTTAGATAGTAGATTATCAATAAGAAATAATTGTTTTAAATATTAATTAGTCTTCTTGTTTTTTAGATAGTAGGTTTGTAGTAGTAGTCTTCAAAAAATTTAATTATCAATGACAAATATTAATATCGTGTTTTTTTTCATATATTAGTGCAGTTATCCCGTGTTTTATATATATATCAGTGCAGTTATCTCGTAGTTTCAATTGATTATTTTAGTTGATTAGTAGATTATAGTAGATAGTAAAAGAGAGATAGTAGATTATCAATAAGAAATATTTTTCTTAAATATTAATCAGTAGTTGAAATAGTCATTAAATATTATTGTTTTTTAGATAGTAGGTTTATAGTAGTCTTCAAAATTTTTAATTATCAGTGACAAATATAAATCCTGTGTTTTTTTATATATATCAGTGCAGTTATCCCGTGTTTTTTATATGTCATTGCAGTTATCTCGTAGTTTCAATTGATTATTTGAGTTGATTAGTAGATTATAGTAGATAGTAAAAGATAGATAGTAGATTATCAATAAGAAATATATATCCCATGTTTTTTTTATATATCAGTAACAATTATTTGTCTTTTTTTAATTAGGTATTAGTGACAAATATTGTCACGTGAGTTTTAAATATTAATCAGTTTAAATAGTCATTAAGCCTTCTTGTTTTTTTAGATAGTAGATTTATTGTAGTTTTCAAAAATTATAATTATCAATGGTAAATATTAATCTCGTGTTTTTTATATATCACTGCAGTTATCCCGTGTTTTTTATATATCAGTGCAGTTATCTCGTAGTTTCGATTGATTATTTTAGTTGATTAGTAGATTATAGTAGATAGTAAAAGTTAGATATTAGATTATCAATAAGAAATATTTGTTTTAAATATTAATTACTAATTTACATAGTCATTAAGTCTTCTTATTTTTTAGATAGTAGGTTTGTAGTAGTAGTCTTCAAAAAATTTAATTATCAGTGACAAATATTAATCTCGTGTTTTTTTTCATATATCAGTGGAGTTATCCCGTGTTTTTTTATATATCAATGCAGTTATTTCGTAATTTCAATTGATTATTTTAGTTGATTAGTATATTGTAGTAGATAGTAAAGGAGAGATAGTAGATTATCAATAAGAAATATCTGTTTTAAATATTAATCAGTAGTTTAAATAGTCTTTAAATATTATTGTTTCTAGATAGTAGGTTTATAGTAGTCTTCAAAAATATTAGTTATCAATGACAAATATTAATCTTGTGTTTTTTTGTATATCAGTGCAGTTATCCCGTGATTTTTATATATCATTGCAGTTATCTCGTAGTTTCAATTGATTTCTTTAGTTGATTATAATAGATATTAAAAGATAGTAGTAGATTATCAATAAAAGGTGTTAGTAGATTATCAATAAGAGTGTAAACAGATTTTGGAGAGAAAAATTAAAATTTTAAGGTGATAGTTTTGTTTTGTTTTTTAGTGTGACTTATTTACATTTTTATAGGTAATTTGAATAGAGTAGTGTTTGTATAAATATAGAAATTTAGTTAAAAAAATTAAAGTGAAATGATAAAAGAAAGAGAATAATTATTTATGGAAAAATTAAAAGTAAAGTAAAAAGAAAAAAAGGAAGAAAGAGAGTGTAAAAGAAAAGTGAAAAGGAGAAAAGATAGTGTTAGAAGAAAGAGAAAAAATGAAGAAAGAGAGTGTAAGAGAAAAGTGAAAAGTAAGAAAGAGAGTGTAAGAAGAAAGAGGAAAAAAAAAAGAAAAAAAAAGAGTGTAATGACATTTTTACCCTTAAATTAGATATGTGTCTTGTTAATAAGAAATCCAAATTAGTAATTTCATAAGAGGTTTGTTTGTATAAATAGATATTAGATATCTCTCACACGTATGTCAAATTTCAAGCAAATTAACCCCGTGGAGTGGACTAGCTCGTTCGTTCCCAGTGATCTGCAACTCAGGTCCCGGGTTCGATTCCCGGCTTCCCTTTGAGTTGTTTCCATCCAGCGAACTTGAGTTGTGGGCCGGGTTAGGCGACGCCATAATTACCAGTAGAAATCCTTATTGAGGTTGCTGGTTGGCTAGGCATTGCATGGGATCAGTCATTACCCTAATCTAAACTTTTTTATTTATTTACCAAAAAATTTCAAGCAAATTAAAAATTAATTGAGAGTCCATTACACTATTTTAATTCGATGTCTAATATGTTATCTATACTAATAACATTTACAAATAATCTCATTTAATGATTTATGGTGTATCAACTGCACAACATTTTTGCAATAAATATTCTATTTAGAAAACGTCTCATGCACACTTCTGTGGGATTTTTCGATTTGACTTTCGAAAAAAATTCTCGGACACATTTTCTTTCATTTATATAAATAATCGTAAGTTGTTTTGTGTGAGCCATAACATTTCAGTTCGTTTCTCTTTCATTCTATGCGATTTCTATTCATCAACAAAAACCTCACACCGATAGAAATCCAACATCTTCGTGAAATTCCATTTTTACCCTAACTTTTATGTAATTAATTATATGAATATATTCGATCAAGGATATTTTTTTTACATAGATCGAGATAACTCTTGTTATATATATACTAATAACCATCTACATATAAAAATAACTACTAATCTTTAAACATCATGGCAAGTACATGGGGGAGTACTTTGTAATTCAGTGTTCTTTGTAATTCAGTGTTCTTGTGTTGGGTTAGAGGCCTCTTTATCATCACATGGGTTACAAGCAACTAGTGACAAAATTAATATTTATAGTTAAATAAACGGGTTTCATATAAGGTCAATTACATTATACTTTTTTTAAATACAATATATGTAGGTTTGATGGGGGTGATTTTAGGTTAGTTTTGACCTGGAATCACCCCTCTAGATTGTTTTTTCTTTCTTTTTTATCTAAATAAGTGGTTAGCACATAGATCAAGCTTTTATTTCGTATTTTTTTCTTGATTTTAATGTGTAAGTGCGGTATCATTATTGTTTGTCGTCTTGGTGCGACATTTTTTCTTTTTCGTCTTGTTGCGGTGTTCGTTTGGTTCAGATCGACAGATCAACTTCGATCCATTGCAGATTCAACCAATAACTATGGCCTCAATGTTATAGATCCGGAGGCATGAATACTCCAGTGACTTTTCTTTTGTCACATTTGTTAGCATTTTGTCATTTTATGCAATTAACTTGGGTGCTGTGAGTTTGTTCGCATATTCATCATTTATGTTTTTACCGATGCTGAATTAACTTGGGTGCTGTGAGTTCGTTTGGAGACAATTAGTGTTTTTTATTGACTACTTTTTTTTTTTTTAAACAATAAAGACATTTATTAATAAACTAAAAAACAGGTCACAATGCACAAGGGGGGATTAGACCAAAACCCTTGGAAAGAGATACAATAATAGAAAGCCCAATAAAGGTCTCTAAAATAAACAGCCATGGACCGGAATCGAAGCAACACCCCCAGACAACCGACGACGGGACCCCAACCCGCAACGCAGAGTCGTGCTACCGGCCAACACCGAGACAGCACCTAGCTTGATCATGGAGATTGAGCCACCAACCACCACCGCGGCTTTGTACCCCCGGCCAACACCGACGCACAAACAAGCACAACCGCGAGCGACAGGGAAAAGGGCCCACGCCGAAAAGGGGGAAGGTGAGAACATCAAAGCCAGACCACCATCAGCCACCACGAAAATCGATGGCCCACTGCCAACCACAGATAACCAACCACAGACCTCTCCCAGAGAACCAAACAGTGCAGATCACCACCAACCCCAACGACAGCGGCAGATCTACCAGATCGGAGCCAAGAGAACCGACCCCACGAACCAGACCGTGGCAGCGACGATAAGCCACAACCACGATTAGGACCCCACACGAGGCGCTGGAGGAGGTTCAGGAGGGGGCCGAACCTGGACAGCCACCGCAGGGGGTGGGGGATCCGACGGGACGCGCACCCAACCGCCAGCAGCAGCAGATCTGAAGCAAGGACCACGGCGCCACACGATCCACACCGAAACCACAGAGTGAACCGCCCCGTCCGCGACCTTCACCACCACCAACTGAACCACCTGCGAAGCGACGACCACCAACGGAGGGGAAACCACCTGCGTAGCGACGACCACCAACGGAGGGGAAACCACCTGCGACAAAGCCACCTCCGGATACAACACAGCGTCGCGATCCATGCCCGACCAGGAATCGAACGCCACGGCCTGCCTCGAAGCCACCTGAAGCAGATCGGTTGGAGAGCCAGCCATGGCGGCCTCCGCCGCTGGGCTAGGTCGCCCTAGGTAGACCAACCCGTCACCCGGGTTACGCGACACCCACATCCAGAGGAGTTTTATTGACTACTTTATTGCACCCATTAGTGAAAGAAGTGTGAATGAAAAATATTTATGATAGTTTGGGCTTTTGGAGGAAAAGAAGGAAAAAATTTACCAAAAATATTATTACCTCGGTCTCAATTTATTACCAAAAACGTTTAATAGTAAAAAATTTACGATTATTATCTCATATTTTCCTAATATGTATTATGACTCTATCTCTCTCAATAATTAAGTATGGAAAAAAGAAAAGTATGTTAATTCTTCAAGGGTATTATAGAGAGAAAATTATTAATTACATTAATGTCTTTTATTTTATTTTGTTGTTTTAGGGTATTTGACCCGCTCTGGTGTCCAAGGAAAAGGGGGCACTGAATAATTCGGAGATCAGCCGGAAGGGACCTAGTGGCTTAATCTACCCTAGGACATGGGGGTCGATCAGGTGCTCCTAGGTTTGATTCTCAGTGGACAGACTCGGTGTTAATTTTATCTTTAAATTTTAAAAAAAGTCTTATATGATACGAATTACAATTGTTTCATGAATAGTGGTCCAAAAGATTTACATGAAATTAAAAAGATTAGACAACCATCAAAACTCAACCACTTTTTCTTAAGATAGCAGTAAAAGTAGAGTAAAAGTGATAGGTTAAGTGATGATTCAGAGTGTGACAAAACAAAATAGATGAAAGAGGAGAGCTACTAACACTAGTTTACTAACACTTTTTTTTTATGATTGGGTAGAAATAGAATTCATGTAGGTCTTATTAAATTACCAGTAATGCTAAAGGTTACGAAGCTAAATTGAAAGAATTTAAAAAAATGTGAAATCAACAAACCAAAATGAGAGAAGAGAGAGAGAGAGAGATAGAATAATCAGTAGCAAAAGATAAAGAATGAAGTACTTTTCATGCGTTTCGTCACTTAATCTTTTGTAACAACAATCATTACCCTTAAATTAATGTGATATTATATTTAATATCACACACACATATGTCAAATTTCAAACAAATTAAAAATTAATTCACAATCCATTACACTATTTTACTTCGATGTCTAATGTCTGTGGATGAAAGGGTCTTATATTTTAGGGCAGAGGGAGTAAATACTAATAATCATTTGGATATAAAAATCACTACTAATCTTTAAACATCATGTCAAGTACATGGGGCCGCGACTTTGTAATTAAGTGTTATTGTGTTGGGTTAGAGGCCTAATTTCATCACATGGGTTACAAGTAATTAGTGACAAAGTTAATATTTATAGTTAAATAAACGGGTTTCATATAAGGTCAATTACATTATACTTATTTTTAAATACAATATATGTAGGTTTGAGGGGGTGACTTTAGGTCGGCTTTAACCTGGAATCACCCCTCTAGATTGTTTTTCCTGTCTTTTTTTATCTAAATAATTGGTTAACACATAGACCTAGCTTTTATTTTGTATTTTTTCTTGATTTTAACGTATGAGTTCAGCGTTATTATTGTTCGTCGTTTTAGTGCGATGTTTTTGCTTTCCCGTTTGTTGCGGTGTTTGTTGGTTCAGATCGACAGATCAACTTCGATCCATATTGCAGATTCAACCAATGACTAGGGGTACCCAGTGACTTTTATTTTGTCACATTTATTAGCATCTTGCCATTTTATGTTATTAACTTGGGTGCTGTGAGTTTGTTCGCAGATTCATCCTTTATGTTTTTACCAATGCGCTGAATTTGTATTATTATTGATGTAATCTATCAATTCGAATGGATAAATATCTTTTTAGAACGTAAAAAAATAATTAGTAGTTGCATTCAGATTAGAAGTTCTATTCAAAAAATTATTATATAGATACTCACAAATTTATATAAAACTTTAGTCAAAAAGTCTATAAGATAATATAAAGTAAAAACAATTTTGCAAATTCATTCAACAGAGAATATTATCTATGCATGATACGGGTTGGAATACCAGTAATGCTAGTATGAGACAAATGGGTATTAAATGCATTAATTGATGTGGTTAAAAATGAAACTAGTTTTAGTTTCCGTGCTCTGCACGGGGCATATAAAGGTATAACACATTAATATTTGTAGTATGTAAATTAATATAGGTAATATATAGTAAATTATATGTAAATTCATGATTTTTTGTGTGATGTTTTTGAATGGAAAATTCTTCAACCTCCAACTGCTGAGATATGGTAGCATAAAATGATATTAAACGTGTATCTATATTTTTTTAGATGTTTTTTTATAATAATTATTGTGTGATTATTTTTTGAGATGTTTTTTTTTCTTAAATTACAATCATACTTCCATATTTAGAATAAAATAAGAGCAAATATGAGATTGACTCAGTTGGAATAAGGGCGTGGGTTAAACTCCGATAGTCAATGCGAGGACCTACGTGCTGGGTGATCTGTAAGTATATCCGTAAGTCGTTAAAGAGCCCTGAGGACAACTCTAACCCCGGTGAGCATCTGGAGCCCTATTGTTTAACACGTGGATGCATATCAATAATTTGGTTTGATTGTGCACCACTCCTATGTAATCCTCTCGAGTTGTATTAGATAGATTTTGGCAATCTTATCTCGAGACTCGATCACTTTACATATTTTCTTACTAAATAATTTATTTTACCAAACCCATTATTTCGGACCCAAAAATATCACAAAAAATTTAAACAAAAAAAACGCAAAAACGTCGAAGTTTGGTGTGAAGTACTGATTGAAGCCATGGTACTCGCATATAATATAAACACTAAGTTAAGTTTACTTTTAACACCCGTTGATCTAAAGTGATGAAAATAAAAGCTATATAGAAAAAATATGCTATTAGTAAATTAATACTACACTAATTTAAAAGGAAAAAAAGAAACATTATTTAAAAAAGGATTAAAATATGAACAGTTAAATTTTTTTCTGAACTTTAAATTTCACAAAAACATATTGCTTAGCATCTCGATCACTTTACGTATTTTCTTACTAAATAAAGTTTTTTACCACAGTACTCGTATATAATATAAACACTAATTTAAGTTTGCTTTTAATATAGTTGATCTCTTCACAAAAAAAAAATACAATTGATCTAAAGTGATCAAAATAAAAGCCATAAAGAAAAAATATTCTATTAGTAAATTAATACTACACTAATTTAAAAGGAAAAAAAGAAACATTATTTAAAAAAGGATTAAAATATGAACAGTTAATTTTTTTTCTGAACTCTAAAGTTCACCAAAACATATTGTTTATAGCATCTCGATCACTTTACGTATTTTACTAATTTTTTTTTTACCAAATCAGTTATTGAAGAGTGAAGTCCGCGTATTTGAACATCTAAAATTTTTTTCGGACTCTAAAATATCACAAAAAATTAAACAAAAAAACACAAAAACGTGGAAGTTTGGTGCGAAGTACCGATTGAAGCTACGGTAGTCGCATATAATATAAACACTAATTTAAGTTTGCTTTTAATATCAGTTGATCCAAAGTGATCAAAATAAAAGCCATAATGAAAAAAATATGCGATTAGTAAAAATAAACATTATTTAAAAAAAGCATTAAAATATGAACAGTTAAATTTTTCTGAATTATAAAGTTAACGAAAACATACTCCTTAGCATCTCGACCACTTTACGTATTTTCTTAGTAAATATTTTTTTTTACCAAATCAGTTATTAAAGGTTCACCAAAACATACTACTTAGCATCTCAATCACTTTACGTATTTTCTTACTAAATAGTTTTTTTTACCAAACCAGTTATTGAAGAATGAATTCCGCGTATTTGAACATCTAATTTTTTTCGGACTCTTAAATATCAGAAAAAATTTAAACAAAAAAAACACAAAAACGTGAAAGTTTGGTGCGAAGTACATATTGAAGTCGCGGTACTCACATATAATATAAACACTAAATTAAGTTTGCTTTTAATACCGGTTAATCTAAAGTAATCAAAATAAAAGCCATAAAAAATGCTATTAGTAAATCAATAATACACTAATTTAAAAAGGAACATTATTTAAGAAAGACATTAAAATAAAAAAACAAAAAAAACAAAAAAATGCATTTGGCGCGGAACCGCAACTGCAGGACAACTGCAGAGCGGCTGGCGCATATCAAATAGGATTTAAAAGGACAAAAGGGAACATTATTTAAGAAAGACATTAAAATAAAAAACCAAAAAAAAAACAAAAAAAATGCATTTTGGCGCGGAACCGCAACTGCAGGACAACTGCAGAGCGGCTGGCGCATATCAAATAGGTATAAGAAAGACATTAAAATAAAAAAACAAAAAAAATGCATTTGGCGCGGAACCGCAACTGCAGGACAACTGCAGAGCGGCTGGCGCATATCAAATAGGATTTAAAATGACAAATGGGAACATTATTTAAGAAAGACATTAAAATAAAAATAAAATGCATTTGGCGCGGAACCGCAACTGCAGGACAACTGCAGAGCGGCTGGCGCATATCAAATAGGTATTTGTATATCCAAAAAAAAATTGGGTTTTAAAAGAACTAAAATAATACTTAAAATATGAAAAATTAAAAAAAAATGCAAAGTTTTGAATTATTAATATTTTATTTTTATTATTATTATTATTTTATTATTATTAAAAGGGGAGGGGAAGTGGCGCGGGAGCGCGACTGCAGGCTGCCTGTAGAGCGACTCCCGCATTAATAATAGTGCAGTCGCGCTCCCGCATTAATAATAGGATATTATCATTGGAAAAGTGGTTAAAAATGAAATATTAAAAAACAATATGTGAGTTATTTATTCTATATAAATAGATATCGAGGGAGAGAGAATAAGAAGAGCATAGAAATTCAATAATATTGAGCAATTAATTTGTTTGCATCAAAAGAGAAGATGGATATCGAAATAGTCTCCACTCAGTTTGTTAAAAGCTTGGGCTATTTCGAAAGAGCATAGACATTCAAACCCCTCGTTGCCCAACACCACAACACCTAAAAACTCACAAACTCTCTCTTTTAGACCAGTTTATGCCTCAACAGCATATACCCATGTTACTTTTCTATTCTACAGATCAGAGTCATGAAGCCAATAACAATGATACTCACCAGAGAATGAAACAGTTAAAGGAATCCTTATCAGGAGTACTGAATCACTTTTACCCGTTGGTTGGAAGGATTAAAGATAAGCTTTCCATAGATTGTAATGATGAAGGTGTTCACTATGTTGAGGCCAAAACAAGACATAGTGAACACCTTCATCATTACAATCTATGGAAAGCTTATCTTTAATCCTTCCAGCCAACGGGTAAAAGTGATTCAGTACTCCTGATAAGGATTCCTTTAACTGTTTCATTCTCTGGTGAGTATCATTGTTATTGGCTTCATGACTCTGATCTGTAGAATAGAAAAGTAACATGGGTATATGCTGTTGAGGCATAAACTGGTCTAAAAGAGAGAGTTTGTGAGTTTTTAGGTGTTGTGGTGTTGGGCAACGAGGGGTTTGAATGTCTATGCTCTTTTGTTTGCATCAAAAGAGAAGATGGATATCGAAATAGTCTCCACTCAGTTTGTTAAAAGTTTTTAGGTGTTGAAGATGGATATCGAAATAGTCTCCACTCAGCATAGACATTCAATAATAGTGACGAATGTTGACTCTGAGTTTGTTAAAAGCTTGGAAGGAGAAGAGGGGTTTGTAAGATCTAGTCAAGTTTTCACACAGATGGTTGAGAAGGCCTCGAGTGTTGCTGCACTTAAAAGTGGTGTCAACTATATTCATTTTACAAGTTGGTGTAATTTAGGTCTCTATGATGTTGATTTTGGATGGGGTAAACCAACTTGGGTGTGTGGCATTACTGATGTTGGCGATAATTTCTTTTTTAACCTCGTCCTCCTAATGGATACTCCTTCGGGCAATGGAATAGAAGCATGGATTTTTTTAAAAGAAGGTGACATGACCATATTGCAGCAGGATAAGGAGCTCCTTGCTTTTGCTGCCTTAGATCCAAATATCCTTATGCATGTATGTAATGTGTTTTAGTACTTTGAGCCAAAAAAAAAAACAAGTTTGGTCATTGGATATAATACTCGTTAAAGAAAAATTCTATCTGTATCCTTTTGATTTGATTATTGTAATTTACTTCTTTAAGTTGTCTTCTAATTTGTCTTTAGGATCGATCAA
This sequence comes from Astragalus membranaceus, assembly GCA_039519185.1. Taxonomy (NCBI): domain Eukaryota; kingdom Viridiplantae; phylum Streptophyta; class Magnoliopsida; order Fabales; family Fabaceae; genus Astragalus; species Astragalus membranaceus. Next base: position 45,950,157 of record CM076847.1, on the reverse strand, counting down.
TTGTGATAGGGGTTCTTCAAGTTAGGGTTTCCTATTATTGCTTTGATTTTTTTTCTTTTTTTGCCAAGTGTATTGGTCTAGTCCCCCCTTGGCCTTTTTCTATATTCTTTCTTTTCTCACTTTTTTAATAAAATTGGAGAGAAATACTCTTTTTCCTTACTGATGTTGTTTAACATTAAAAGGTTTTAACGAGACTTCTTTCCTTCTATGTGCCAATTTTTTTTAATGATATACATATGCTTTATTGGCCATTTTTACTTCATACGACTTGGTGTGATTTTGCAACTCGTTAAGAGGATGCGGGGAATGATCAAATTGATTTACAAAACCATATTATTAACATATTGGTAATTTTCACATCTTATGTATAATCGTGGTTTGGAGTATCTGCAAATAATTATTCATGGTTTCCTTACCAAAATAAATGGTCAAGTCCATCGAAGAATATTTCGAGTCATAAACTTTTTATTTTGGTGTATTAATTAATCTCCCTATCTTAGTTTCCAATTATTTTAAAACCCAGTCTCGTTTTTGTGTCTATGGCTTTCTTAATGTTCTCAATGTGGGTCTTGTGATCACTATACTTAGTTTGTGGTCAATATACGAGCTTGAAGTCGAAGTAATTAGTTTCTTGAACTCAAAATGTTCACATGTACATGTTTTAAAGCTAAAAATGTGATCTTACTGGTAAGATAACCGGCTTCTAACATTACTTGTCTTACGGACCGGTGAACCGGTTCATTTGATTAACCTGCGGGTCACCGGTGGAACTGGCTGCTAATGTGCACTTGCAAGATATTGTGCAAAAATGCAACAATAATTCTGTCAATGATAGTAATTATACAGTAAGAGAAGGGCTTTTGTACTGGAAACACAGGTTGGTTATTCCGTTGGAGAGTTCCTTGATCCAACAAATCCTCAATGAGTACCATGCTTCTCTAATGGGAGGACACGCTGGTATTATACAAGAACTTTGGCACGCATTTCTCCTCAATTTTACTCGCCCAACATGAGAAAGGATGTGATGAAATATGTTACTGAATGTGTTATTTGTCAGCAGGCTAAGCACCTCACCACACTTCCTGCTGGGTTACTACAACCTTTGCCAATCCCCAATCAGGCTTGGGATGATGTTACAATGGATTTTATTACAGGATTGCCATTATCCTTTGGTTTCACTGTGATCTTAGTTGTTGTGGATAGACTAACTAAGTATGCCCATTTTATGCCATTAAAGATTGATTACACAAGCAAGACTGTAGCTGAGGCTTTCATGAACAATGTGGTGAAATTGCATGGTGTCCCCAAATCAATTGTTTCAGATAGGGACAAAGTCTTTACTTGCAAATTTTGACAGCAAATCTTTCAATTACAGGGAACGACATTAGCTATGAGTTCTTCATACCATCCTCAAACTGATGGTCAATCTGAAGCGGTCAACAAAAGTTTGGAGATGTATCAGCGTTGTTTCACCTTTGATAACCCTAAAGCTTGGGCTAAAGCTTTGAATTGGGCTGAATTTTGGTACAACACTTCACTACACACAAGTATTGGCATGACACCATTCAAAGCTCTATATAGTTGAGATCCGCCAATGCTGTTACGATATGAGGCCGACTCAAATGACAGTTTTGATTTGCAACAACAGCTGACAGAGAGAGATCAACTGATGCAACAATTGAAGATCAATTTAAGAAGGGCTCAGCAGACAATGAAAGCTCAAGCAGATAAGAAGAGAACTGATGCTGCACTTGATGTAGGAGATTAGTGAGAGAGGGAGATCAGAATCTGAGAAAATCAGAGAGCTGTGAGGGTTGAAGAAGAAAGAAACTTGATTGCTAGTGTAACAAGAGTTCTTGCAGAAAGAGTTACCATTGTAACTTGTAATCTTTTCATCATAGTGGATCATTCTTAGTCGGATTACAGTCCCGCAGACGTAGGAGCATTGCTCTGAACTGGGTTATCACTTCTTGGTGTTTTCTTTCCTTACCCTTTACTCATTTTACATGTTTCAATTCTGCATAATTAGCTTGATGCATAACACAGATTCTGCATAACTGTTTTTCCTTTTATTCATCATATTCATTGATCAAGAGTACTAGATACCCTTGCATCAAGGTTAATCTGCTCTTTGTTATCTTATTTGATTAGGAGTTAAATAAGGATCACAACATTAACAATAAAGAGCATAAATCTTAACCAAAATATACAAGAAAATAATAAAAGTCAACAAAACAAACATCTTTAAGTCAAAAAGGCTTCATGTTACTAAAATTTAAAATTCACACATACTACTACTACCATTGTAGATCTTTTTCGCATCCACTTTTTGACACACTAAACCACCCCAAACCACTACTGAGAGCCTAAAATTGTAAACACTGAGAAAGGAGGGGGGAGAGTCAGAGATAATACACTTACGGTATCAGCATCAATGTTTGCATTTTGTTCATCCAATATCTCCTGAATCTTCTGCTTCTTCAACATTTCCATATCCCTTAATCTGGCCTTCTCACGCTTGCTAATCTCAGGGTTAACATTACTTTCATCCTACGATGAAAATTTTCAAGAAATATATAAATATACCAAAATAATATAAACTAAGTTTATATGAAGATTAAATACCATTACCGACCAAAAAACAAAGAAAAAACGAACATACAACTTGACAATCTAGTTCACAAACAAACAATAAAAGACAATACATCGTAAAAATTAGGGGTTAGGGTTTCAAGTTAATCAAAATTTAGGGGTTTTGTGTAGAATAGAAGTATAATAGAAGAAGAAAACGTACCTGCAAGTGGAGAAGCTGCAGAAGCCGCGGAGATACGGCGGCAAAATGGTGGACGGCTGGACGCGCGCGCAAGGAGATGGAGAGTGGAAGACACGGGAAGAGGGAGAACGAGAGACTGTCTTCAAGCTGTGGAGCACGTTTAGCGATGGAAGAGGGCAGAGGAGGGTGGTGGAGGGGGGAGAAGGACGGAGGAAAATGAGGGAGAGAACGATGGATTGGGTTTCGCGAAGGAGAGTGACTGATGTTTGCTGAAAATGAGGGGTTCGAGGGAAGGGGTTATGTTTTAATTGGGTATTTGCGTTTCCGACGAATTTTAAGCGTTTTCCGACGAAAATTGCCGTCGGAAATTAGCGACGAAAATATTTTCGTCGGAAACGTAAGCGGGAATTTTAGCGCCTTTTTTTTCTGAACATTTGTGACGACATTTTGGTCAGAAATCCGTCAGAAATTGCGATGGACTAGAGTTCGTCGGAAAAAATGGTAGGAAATAGCACTTATTCTTGTAGTGAATGTAGTGAAATTGCATGGTGTCCCCAAATCAATTGTTTCAAATAGGGACAAAGTCTTTACTAGCAAATTTTGGCAGCAACTCTTTCAATTACAGGGAACGACATTAGCTATGAGTTCTTCATACCATCCTCAAACTGATGGTCAATCTGAAGCGGTCAACAAAAGTTTGGAGATGTATCTGCGTTGTTTCACCTTTGATAACCCTAAAGCTTGGGCTAAAGCTTTGAATTGGGCTGAATTTTGGTACAACACTTCACTACACACAAGTATTGGCATGACACCATTCAAAGCTCTATATAGTTGAGATCCGCCAATGCTGTTACGATATGAGGCTGACTCAAATGACAGTTTTGATTTGCAACAACAGCTGACAGAGAGAGATCAACCGATGCAACAATTGAAGATCAATTTAAGAAGGGCTCAGCAGACAATGAAAGCTCAAGCAGATAAGAAGAGAACTGATGTTGCACTTGATGTAGGAGATCATGTGCTAGTAAAGCCTCAGCCTTATAGACAAAGTTCTACTGCATTGAGAAAGAACTAGAAACTTGGCTTGAGATACTTTGGTCCTTTTCCTATCATTGCTAAAGTGGGAATGGTGGCTTATAAGCTGCAGTTACCAGACTCAGCTCGTCTACATCCTGTGTTTCATATCTCACAGCTCAAGCCCTTTAAAGGAGCCACTACAGAGGCTTATATTCCTCTCCCATTGACAACTGTTGAGCAGGGTCCAATCTTAGCACCAGAAGGAATTCTGGAACAGTGTACTGTGATGCAGGACACTAAGCAGGTGCAACAAGTTTTTGTGAAATGGCAACACATTCCAGTGCAAGAGGCCACATGGGAAAATGTTCAAGAGATGATGGACAACTACCCAAACCTCAATCTTGAGGACAAGATTGCTTTTGAAGGGGAGGGTAATGTAATGGATGATGAGGTGGCACAAAGTGGAAATGAGAGTCATGTGCGTAGGGTGAGTAACAGAATTAAAGTGCACCCAAGGTGGGGCCAATTTGTTAGAAAATGAGTATATGAGGAAAGAGAGAGTCATGCCGAAGGTGTGCAATTAGTGATGTCAATTTCTCTTTCCCAACCTTCTCTCTCATTGTACTCTAACGATTGTCCCACCCATTTTATTCCCCTTTGAGCTTTGCTTCAGGATCATTGAGCAGTACTTGTAATCATTACCATTTATCTATATTAAATCAAACTCAGTTTTCATTCACTTCTACTTGCATTACAACATCATTAAAAAGAAGTTACTCAACAATTAGTAGCTGTTATACCCCAATTTTGTCCGTCTTCTAGTTTTAGTTGTTTATTTTACTTAAATCGTGTTTTGAAGTCGCGTGGTTACGAGATTTATCAGTACGGCGTCTCAGTTACTAATCCTAGCCAATTTCAATTACCCTGTTCAACTAAATCGAAATACCGTTGTTTTAAATTAGGCATGCACGCGAATGATCAGTCGTCTTGTGCGTTCTTCAATTTAATCTTTGTATTTAGATTTAGTCGAACCTAATCGGGACTACCAAAGTCATTTTTCTCGCGATTGGGCTTGTCGTTTCAATTTGGGCTTAAGAACGCGATTCCAAGTTAATTTTTAGCGTTTTTAGTTAACGGGCCCATTTTTCTATTTTTGGGCCTCGTTTTAGCGCATTTGTTTAGTCTGGCCCGTTCTCGTCTTTGTATTTGGCCCGACTCCTTTTTCTTGTTATTAATCTTATTTTGTTTATATAATTTATTTAAGCAATATAGTATCAAAAAAAGGGCAAAAAATTCTATTTAATTTTATTTACAATTTAATAGTGTCTAAGATGTCCAAAAATACAAAAAAAAGATAATACTAAAAATACCAAAAAATACAAATCCGAAAATAATAACCAAAAATACAAAAAAATAGGAAAAAACGAAAATAAATAAAAATAAAAGCAGCAACAGCAGTCCTTGGGCTTGTTCTTGCTGAGCAAGTTTCCTCAAGAGGTCCAAATACCTGAAATAGAAAAGAAATGGAGAAGGATCAGCAAAAACCCTAATTTCTTTACCTATATAAGCAAGCTGAATACAGAGAAAAAAGGACGGAAATACAGAGAAAATCAGAGCAAAAAAAGGTTAGGGTTCCACACTGGAACCCTAATCACAAAGTCCTAAAACAGAAGCAGTAGCGGTTTGAGAAGCAGCAACAGAGGCAAAGCAATAGCAAGGCAGGGACAATATTCGATCAAAGCACTAAAAAAACAGAAAGAAGTTCGATCAAGAACACTGAAAAACACAAACGACAGAGGAAAGTGTTTTCACTAAAAAAAAAAGACGAGGTCCTGTGTGTAATGTATCAGCAGCAGTAGCAGTGACATCAAAACAGTAACACTCAAGCAAAGGAAGCAGAGGCTAAAAACGAGATCTTTATTAAAAGCTTGGAAACTAGGTTGGTTTTATTCCTTTTTATGTATCAGTAGACATATGCTTTAGGTGTTATTATTATTATTATTATTGAGTCAACTATGTGTTGTAGCAATTCTGGATAGATAATATGTATGGTAATAGAAGAGAAAATCAATGGGTAAAATAAAACAGAACACACAAACAAGGGAACTAGTAAAATAGCTGTAGGTATAAGGATTAAAAACCTAAATCAGGATAGAGGATTGGGCAAGTTAAAAATCATCAACAAGAGGAAGGAACCAAAGCACCAGACTTGAAAAAAAACCATACAACAAAAACAGTTTTGGCATAAAAAAAAAGAGAATAAGATTCATTGAATACCGGAGTCATCGTCTCCAGCCGCTGTCACGGTGGTCGTCCCCTTTATCTGCGAGCTCGACGCATTTTCGTTACGCCATCAACACCGCCGTAGCCAAACCATCGCTGTCCCCTGTCGCACCACCGTTGTCAACACCCATCACCACCGTGACCATCATCGGTCCTCCGCGTCGTCACCAAAACTCCACCGTGATCCTCCAATGTTCTCGTTTCTTGTTCTCTCACAGTCGCTCTCTCATTCATCTCCGTTGACACACCCCACGGTTTGCTCTCTTCGTTTCCGCCCTTCTCTTTCCCCTTCGCGTCTCTCCCACTGTCTCCGCAAACCTCGCCCTTTCTCTCGCCGGAAGTCACTCTCTCTCGCCAGAAATTTCGCTTCACTCTCTCTCCGCGTTTTGGGTTGGCTGCGCAGCAAATGGGGAAAAGGGGTTGGAAATTAGGTTTAGCTTAAGTGATGCCTTTTATACCCTCTCCCATTTTTAAGTTTAATTTTAATTTTAATTTTAAAAAACATCAGATTACTTTATACACCACCCATTTTAATACGCACCCCCTATTGAAAGCCCACGGATTCGTGGACAGTCTACCATATGGGCTGCCACTTTTTACACCCCAATTTTAATAATACAGCTCCCCTTTTATTCACACCCTTATTTTACTATTTCACCCCCTTTCTCGTTTTTTTAATTTAATTTAATTCTCTTCAAAACAAAATAATTTCTCATAAATTAAAAACTTTGTCAATAGTCTTGTGAAGCCTTTGCTTGCATGATTATTAACAATGAGGTACTAGTGGTGATCACTTGGAGCCTTTACTCAATTGATCATCATGAATGCCTGAATTTTCCTAAAAAGTTCACTAAGTTAAAAACTTTGTTAAATAGTCTTGTGAAGCCTTTGCTTGCATGATTACTAACAATGAGCTACTAGTGGTGATCACTTGGAGCCTTTGCTCAATTGATCATCATAAATGCCTAATTTTCACAATAAGTTTTCACACAATCATTTTCAAAAGAAAGAAGAACTACGTAGCTTTGAATTCTCCATCGCACCAGGAGATACGTAGGAGCGGGTCATATCCCGTCAAGCATAACAAATAAAAATCATTTTCACAATAAGTTTTCAACAATTATTTTCAAAAGAACCTAGAACTACGTCGCCTTTGATTCTCCACCCGGAGATACGTAGGAGTTGGGCCACGCCCCTGTCAAGCGCAAAAATAAACAATTTCTAAAATTAAAGAATATACAAACAGATCTCCTTCCTTTCAAAAGCAAAAGTCTTATTTTCAAAGTAGGGGATTAAATCGGTCGTACGGCCGGGTTAATCATCGTTTTAAGATAAGTGAACTGTGGTCCCTCAGAGCCCCAGCGCTCCTTCAGCCCTCAGTGGCCCTTCAGAGCCCCAGTGCTCCTTCAGACCCCCAGTGGTCCTCCAACACAGATCACACAGTCCTAAAACCCCTACATTAAAAAACACCAACCCACAAACATTTTCTACACAGAAGAACTACGTAGCTTTGAGTTCTCCATCGCACCTGGAGATACGTAGGAGCGGGCCATGTCCCGTCAAGCACTTTTTTTCTAAAAAACCATTTTTCCCCCTTTTTCATAATAAATAAAGATTTTCATTAAGATTTTTTCAATAAGAAGTAGAAAGGCAAAATTAAGTATTTTCAAGTCAACACACTAAAAACCACACATTTAATTAAAGGTTCCCTCTCAGTAGAGAGGACGTGTGGGGTGCTAACACCTTCCCTGCGCGTAACCGACCCCCGAACCCTATTCTCTAGTTTCGCAAGACCAATCGCTTTCCAAAAAAGGTTTTCCTAATATTTTCCTTAATAAATATTGGTGGCGGCTTCATTGTCTTAGGAAAAGTTGTGAACGAGGAAGGTTCTCCCTCGGGGACTTTTTCGGGCGCAACAGCTGGCGACTTCACTGGGGACCCTAAAAAACGTTTTTTCAAAAGTGGGTCAAGCCTAATTAATTAAATGTGTGGTTTATATGATTGATTTGAATATTTTGCTTCTTCTTCCTTTTTCATAAGCATGTTACGTCCATGTGCATTCTTCTTCTATGTTTGTTTTTGCAATAGATAATTACTTTTTTGCTTAGTTCTCTCATGCATTTCTTCCCCTTTCTTATCATGTCCCCTTCTTCTCTGCTCCCTTTCCTATGGTAAGCACATGCATACTTCCCCTTTCTTATCATGTCCCCTTCTTCTTTGCTCCCTTTCTTGAGGTAAGTAGTGCATTGTTATTGGCACCCTAGATTAGTTTATATTGGATCGATATTGAACCCTAGGATAAACAACATGCTATTTGTCTGGACTGCTCTGGATTTTCATCTGCAGGTGGGGAAGGGTAGTTATTCCTAAGTGTTGTGCCCTCGACACACACTTCACATCCTATACTTGTGAGCATTGAGTGGGGCCTAAAACCCAAGGTCTGAACAAAAACCTAGGAGAGTGGGAACGATTAGTGACTGCCATTCGTAGACCTTTGTCTGTATGGCTCTCATGAAAGTTCCGCCCAAGAGTGCGCTTTGTCATGATGCCTCACACTCGGTAGCTTTCTACGATTGTGGGTGCCCTCATGAGAGAGACTTTAGCTCTTGGTTGCCATTGTAAGGAAGTGATTAGAACCTACATGGGAGGATTACCCCTTTCGTCGACTTTAGACCCTAGGATTCCCACCCTTTGTAGGACACGGGGGCACGCCTTTGTTTGTTGCATTAATTTAGGCATTCCTTTTTCTTAAACTCTATTTCAAAAATCGTAGAAAATAATATCCTTATTTTCTTACCCTCTTTTTATGTAAATGACACATCATTTCGCATCCACATCATTTCGCATTCACATCGTTTCGCACCATTGCATTTGCATCTAACAAAAGTTTGACAAAAAAAAAAGGGAAAAAAAACCATTCATCTTGCATTCCCTTTCATTACACAAAGATAAGACAAAAAACAATTATCATCTGCATAGCATAAGCATTTCATTTATAATCATGCAAAAAAAAAAAATCCTCGTCAAGTTCATCTAAGATGAGACATTCATGCATAAGCATTATTTCAAAAAAGACACAGTAGAACTACGCAAGCTTTGATTCCTCATTTATAATGGGGATACGTAGGATCGGGTCATACCCCGTCAAGCACATTTTTCTAAAACCTTTTTTCCAATAAATCATTTGCATCTCCAAATAATTTTCAAAATCATGTTCCAAAACTAAAAAACAAAAAAGAAAATCATTGTGAGTATCATGCATTTCATTGCACAAAAAAAAAATGAAAACAAGAAAGCATCTCATTCATAATCATGAATAAAAATCATCATCAAATTTATTCAAAATGTAGCATTCATGCACCATTTCATTAACCTCATCACTTTGGTTCAAATACATCATTCCTCCATACATGCATCTTTCAAAAAAGGAAGGGGCATTGGCATTTCATACTTTGCCTTGCCTCTAAAAAAAAATAAAAAAAAATAAAAAACAAAGAGAAAAAAATCATCATTTAGAAAAAAGCATCATTCCTGCATCATTCATCATTCCAAAGAAAAAGGGGGCATCAGCATTTCATATCTTGTCTTGCCTCTATAAAAATCATTTTGAAAAGAAGCATCATTCTCGCATCATTCGCATTGGCATTCCATATTTTGTCTTGCATTAAAAATAACAAAATTATAAGCCACACTCTTCGAGTGGTCATCCTCCACGCATTTGCATCATACTTGCATATCATAATTTGTTCATTCATTCATTGCATAAAATAAGAGTTGTGATGAGAAGCGAGACGTTCTTGCGAAACAATCATCCTTTCTGAAAAAGTTTGTCCTTACTTGGTTGCAAACTCAAGGTGTTCCAAGGCACTCAGTTTTTCAAATCAATAGCTCATTTGCATTTCTTTCAAAAGCACTGCATCCCATCCATTCTATGACAAAAGACTGAAATAGTGTATCAAAGAAAAAACGAATTTTTAGTTGATGTTAACTCTCTGTGAAGCATTCTTCTAATGAGCGTGCATGCTATGAGTACATTCTCTTGTTTGAGTCTGTTGGTTTTCCTCCCTTTCCGCCCCGTCCACCCATAAAGTGCATATTCTCCCCATCAGTGCGTATTTGACTTTCGGTTCAAGTCCTCCATGCTGGGGCAAGTCTGTGATCATTAATTCCCCTTGATTAATATCATATTCCTTCAGTGCAAGTCTCTCAAAAAATAATAATAATATAATAAACAAGAAAACAAGCTCGCTAGGTTGAAAACCCGCAAGGGGCGGCCTAGGCAAAAAGGAGCGCCCGGTGGACTGAAAACTCGCAAAGAGCGGTCCAGGCAAAAATTAGGGCACAAGAAAGGAAAAAGAGCAAACACATGAAGATAGATAAACTATTGTTCTAAAGTTAAGTCTTATAGAAATAAGCAATCGGGATTTGAAATGAAGTTTGGCCATCTCCTCAAAAACCCCAAAATCCCAGAAAGTCCCTTTCCTACCCACCTTGAGCCAAGAAAAACCAAAATCCAAAAATCACCCTAGACAAGGATCACCCCAAATAAAAAAAAACAGTGCATCACTTTTTATCAGCTCACCAGAGTCGAAGAAGGAAAAGAATCATAAAAAAAAAGAAGGAAAAAAATTAAAAAAAAGGGGATTCAAAAATGAAAATCCCAAAACAAAAGAAAATACCAAAGAAATGTAAGTGGTGAGCTGGTACATGTTACCACAAAATACAAGAGATCCTTGTCTAAATAAACCTTCAAACACTTCATCATTCCAACACCTGATTCCATAAACCTTCAAACACTTCCTTTGGCCTCAACATCAAACCCCTTAGTCATTCTACCATTTGCTTTAACAGAGCCCAAACAAGCCCAATAACCATCTTCCTCATAGACCATTAACCGTCAATCAACGCCAAACAAAACTCATCCTCCCATTAGCCTCAAACACTTCATTAAGCCTAACCCTCCTTCCTCCACAAAACACCACAATCCCGAAAAGTCCATTCCGATCAATGACCGGTTGCTTTTGTTCACTCGAATTCTAATCTTAGGACGAACAAGTTTATCTATGTACAATATGTTTGCTCAAAAGAAAAACAAACGATCAGAAAAAAGAAAGCTGATCAAGAAAGAATAAACCCTCAGAAAAAAGAGAACTGAGGAAACAAAGACGAACAGTCAGAAAAAAGAAAGCTGACAAAATAAAAAAGAGGGACTTGCACTCCAAAACACATTCAAGATGCATTAAAACGAGGTTTAGTGATCACCAGGTAAAGATTCTTTCGCACCAAAAGTCAAGACATCAGTAGAGAACCAAAGCTTTGCACTGAGAATACCACTCAGACCCAAAAGTTGGGGCCTTCTCTTCACCACCCACACACCCTAGTCTTGGGAAATTCTGTTCAATGCCCATCCCATGTCACTCCAGTTGTCAATGTCATTCCAAAGTGGGGCGAGTGCATTCTCATTCCTTCACCTCATTCGTTTCCATAAAAACCTCACCGGGGCAATCTCTCAACTCACTATCCTAAACAAGACCTTGTCATTCTGATTGGGGCAGCTTTGTCCTCGTTATGACTGGGGCAACATCAAATTCTGTGGGTTGAAGCAAAACCCCTTTCATTCCAGCTTTCATCCCAAGAGCCGAAGCGTTCCCAATTCATCATCTTCTACACCCCTAGTTGTTGTCACCACTAGACAGGGGCAAGTTATTCACTCGTCAAAGACCTGAATTGGGGCAATCTTGTATCTCTTGGTCCCTCATAAGCTTCAGCAATAACCATGTCTGTCATTCCTTCACTTGCCATAAATGTCCATGCCCTAAACCAATTCCAAGTTAACTGACTCATTCATTCACATTTGCACTCTTATGCATGCTTACTAAACAATGCTTCAAAGGAGAAAACACAAGTTGTTTACGTGATATCTAAAATTCAGTCATCATGGAAAGAAAGAGAAAACAAGTGAGGTTGTTTGTAAATAAAAACCTTGAGAACACCAGAGTTTGAATCAAATTCAATTTTTCAACAGAATGGTCAATAATCATCTCAATTCCTTGCATTCGAAGTCTCGCATCTCATCATCACAAAAATGTTTACCTCATGCATCTAGGCATTATAGCATATGCATCAAAGCATTACATTTGCATCTTCACATTTTGTGCATTCATCACATAGCAAAAAGAAAAAAAAACGTTCCACGTCAGTTGCACAGAAAAAGCAGAAACCTTTTCATTGCATTGGCATCATATTAATGTTCGCACTTCATAAAAAGAAAAGAACAAAATCATTGCATGTCATTCATCACTAGAGCATAACATTTTGCATCAGAAATTTCATAGAAAAAGTAAAGAAAGCAAAAAGAAAACAAAGAAAAGAAACCACAAAAGCAACACAAAAACATTCCCTGTCATCCAGCATTCCATATCATTCATCATTTCACAAAGCATTCCTTTGTCATTCAATCATCAAACATTAAAGTAGTGCATATGCATCATATTAACGTTAGCATTTCCATAAAAGAAAAAAGAACAAGAATCATTGCATCAAACATCAGAGCATTGCATCATATTAATGTTTGCATTTCATAGAAGAAGCAAAAGAAAAAGAAAATCATGCATTGCGTACAGACAAGAAAAATCATTGCATTCATCAAGCGTATAAGAACAGTAGAAAATCATGCATTCATAAGCAAAAGAAAAAGAAAATCATGCATTGCGTACAGACAAGAGAAGAAAAGGAAAATCATTGCATTCATCAAGCATATAGGAACAGTAGAAGATCATGCATTCATCCGACATAGACAAAGGAAATAAGAAACTCATCATTCATCATAAGAAAAAAGAAAACAGCAATCATGGCATTTGCATTGCATGCATTTGTTCATTTTCAGCTACAGGTACAAAGAGAGGATGAGCACTTCGGTGTTAGCCCTCTCCCCCAGATTCCAGAAAATGTTCCCCCAAGTTGGGAGTTCAGAAAGAAAAAAAAGGAAGGAGAGAAACAGAAAAGAAGGAGAGAAAAGAAAAGAGAGCGCTCAAGCACGCATTGCGGATTGGAGCACAGAGATCGTCGCTCCCTTCTGCCCAGGTCTCACGTCGCGTACGAGCAACGCGATGGACCGCAGCCCCATGCGAGGTTCAACGGAATAGTTGTATCAGCCTAAGATACAGTGGACGCCGTGCATTGATCAGTATATCAGTTCCGGAGCTGATGACGATCCCCCCGGTCGCTCGTAAAGGCCAACAGGAAGCGTGCTCCTCAAAGCCACGTGCAAACTCAGATTCACCAAGAGTCCGTTTAAGGATTACAGGTTTTAGGCAGCCTGAGCAATTTACCGCTTTCTGCACGCCAAGTGCCCATTTACCGCTTTCTGCACGCCAAGTGCCCATTTACCGCTTTTCTGCACGCCAAGTGCCCGTTTACCGCTTTCTGCACGCCAAGTGCCCGTTTTACCCTTTTTGCCTCAGGTTTCTCTAGGTAGACAAAATTGGTATAATTTCTGAATTCTTTATTTCAAGAGATGATGGACAACTACCCAAACCTCAATCTTGAGGACAAGATTGCTTTTGAAGGGGAGGGTAATGTAATGGATGATGAGGTGGCACAAAGTGGAAATGAGAGTCATGTGCGTAGGGTGAGTAACAGAATTAAGAAAGTGCACCCAAGGTGGGGCCAATTTGTTAGAAAATGAGTATATTAGGAAAGAGAGAGTCATGCTGAAGGTGTGCAATTAGTGATGTCAATTTCTCTTTCCCAACCTTCTCTCTCATTGTACTCTAACGATTGTCCCACCCATTTTATTCCCCTTTGAGCTTTGCTTCAGGATCATTGAGCAGTACTTGTAATCATTACCATTTATCTATATTAAATCAAACTCAGTTTTCATTCACTTCTACTTGCATTACAACATCATTAAAAAGAAGTTACTCAACAATTAGTAGCTGTTATACCCCAATTTTGTCCGTCTTCTAGTTTTAGTTGTTTATTTTACTTAAATCGTGTTTTGAAGTCGCGTGGTTACGAGATTTATCAGTACGGCGTCTCAGTTACTAATCCTAGCCAATTTCAATTACCCTGTTCAACTAAATCGAAATACCGTTGTTTTAAATTAGGCATGCACGCGAATGATCAGTCGTCTTGTGCGTTCTTCAATTTAATCTTTGTATTTAGATTTAGTCGAACCTAATCGGGACTACCAAAGTCATTTTTCTCGCGATTGGGCTTGTCGTTTCAATTTGGGCTTAAGAACGCGATTCCAAGTTAATTTTTAGCGTTTTTAGTTAACGGGCCCATTTTTCTATTTTTGGGCCTCGTTTTAGCGCATTTGTTTAGTCTGGCCCGTTCTCGTCTTTGTATTTGGCCCGACTCCTTTTTCTTGTTATTAATCTTATTTTGTTTATATAATTTATTTAAGCAATATAGTATAAAAAAAAAGGGCAAAAAATTCTATTTAATTTTATTTACAATTTAATAGTGTCTAAGATGTCCAAAAATACAAAAAAAAGATAATACTAAAAATACCAAAAAATACAAATCCGAAAATAATAACCAAAAATACAAAAAAATAGGAAAAAACGAAAATAAATAAAAATAAAAGCAGCAACAGCAGTCCTTGGGCTTGTTCTTGCTGAGCAAGTTTCCTCAAGAGGTCCAAATACCTGAAATAGGAAAGAAATGGAGAAGGATCAGCAAAAACCCTAATTTCTTTACCTATATAAGCAAGCTGAATACAGAGAAAAAAGGACGGAGATACAGAGAAAATCAGAGCAAAAAAAGGTTAGGGTTCCACACTGGAACCCTAATCACAAAGTCCTAAAACAGAAGCAGTAGCGGTTTGAGAAGCAGCAACAGAGGCAAAGCAATAGCAAGGCAGGGACAATATTCGATCAAAGCACTAAAAAAACAGAAAGAAGTTCGATCAAGAACACTGAAAAACACAAACGACAGAGGAAAGTGTTTTCACTTAAAAAAAAAGACGAGGTCCTGTGTGTAATGTATCAGCAGCAGTAGCAGTGACATCAAAACAGTAACACTCAAGCAAAGGAAGCAGAGGCTAAAAACGAGATCTTTATTAAAAGCTTGGAAACTAGGTTGGTTTTATTCCTTTTTATGTATCAGGAGACATATGCTTTAGGTGTTATTATTATTATTATTGAGTCAACTATGTGTTGTAGCAATTCTGGATAGATAATATGTATGGTAATAGAAGAGAAAATCAATGGGTAAAATAAAACAGAACACACAAACAAGGGAACTAGTAAAATAGCTGTAGGTATAAGGATTAAAAACCTAAATCAGGATAGAGGATTGGGCAAGTTAAAAATCATCAACAAGAGGAAGGAACCAAAGCAGCAGACTTGAAAAAAAACCATACACCAAAAACAGTTTTGGCATAAAAAAAAAGAGAATAAGATTCATTGAATACCGGAGTCATCGTCTCCAGCCGCTGTCACGGTGGTCGTCCCCTTTATCTGCGAGCTCGACGCATTTTCGTTACGCCATCAACACCGCCGTAGCCAAACCATCGCTGTCCCCTGTCGCACCACCGTTGTCAACACCCATCACCACCGTGACCATCATCGGTCCTCCGCGTCGTCACCAAAACTCCACCGTGATCCTCCAATGTTCTCGTTTCTTGTTCTCTCTCAGTCGCTCTCTCATTCATCTCCGTTGACACACCCCACGGTTTGCTCTCTTCGTTTCCGCCCTTCTCTTTCCCCTTCGCGTCTCTCCCACTGTCTCCGCAAACCTCGCCCTTTCTCTCGCCGGAAGTCACTCTCTCTCGCCAGAAATTTCGGTTCACTCTCTCTCTCCGCGTTTTGGGTTGGCTGCGCAGCAAATGGGGAAAAGGGGTTGGAAATTAGGTTTAGCTTAAGTGATGCCTTTCATACCCTCTCCCATTTTTAAGTTTAATTTTAATTTTAATTTTAAAAAACATCAGATTACTTTATACACCACCCATTTTAATACACACCCCCTATTGAAAGCCCACGGATTCGTGGACAGTCTACCATATGGGCTGCCACTTTTTACACCCCAATTTTAATAATACAGCTCCCCTTTTATTCACACCCTTATTTTACCATTTCACCCCCTTTCTCGTTTTTTTAATTTAATTTAATTCTCTTCAAAACAAAATAATTTCTCATAAATTAAAAACTTTGTCAATAGTCTTGTGAAGCCTTTGCTTGCATGATTATTAACAATGAGGTACTAGTGGTGATCACTTGGAGCCTTTGCTCAATTGATCATCATGAATGCCTGAATTTTCCTAAAAAGTTCACTAAGTTAAAAACTTTGTTAAATAGTCTTGTGAAGCCTTTGCTTGCATGATTACTAACAATGAGGTACTAGTGGTGATCACTTGGAGCCTTTGCTCAATTGATCATCATAAATGCCTAATTTTCACAATAAGTTTTCACACAATCATTTTCAAAAGAAAGAAGAACTACGTAGCTTTGAATTCTCCATCGCACCAGGAGATACGTAGGAGCGGGTCACATCCCGTCAAGCATAACAAATAAAAATCATTTTCACAATAAGTTTTCAACAATTATTTTCAAAAGAACCTAGAACTACGTCGCCTTTGATTCTCCACCCGGAGATACGTAGGAGTAGGGCCAGGCCCCTGTCAAGCGCAAAAATAAACAATTTCTAAAATTAAAGAATATACAAACAGATCTCCTTCCTTTCAAAAGCAAAAGTCTTATTTTCAAAGTAGGGGATTAAATCGGTCGTACGGTCGGGTTAATCATCGTTTTAAGATAAGTGAACTGTGGTCCCTCAGAGTCCCGGCGCTCCTTCAGCCCTCAGTGGCCCTTCAGAGCCCCAGTGCTCCTTCAGACCCCCAGTGGTCCTCCAACACAGATCACACAGTCCTAAAACCCCTACATTAAAAAACACCAACCCACAAACATTTTCTACACAGAAGAACTACGTAGCTTTGAGTTCTCCATCGCACCTGGAGATACGTAGGAGCGGGCCATGTCCCGTCAAGCACTTTTTTTCTAAAAAACCATTTTTCCCCCTTTTTCATAATAAATAAAGATTTTCATTAAGATTATTTCAATAAGAAGTAGAAAGGCAAAATTAAGTATTTTCAAGTCAACACACTAAAAACCACACATTTAATTAAAGGTTCCCTCTCAGTAGAGAGGACGTGTGGGGTGCTAACACCTTCCCTGCGCGTAACCGACCCCCAAACCCTATTCTCTAGTTTCGCAAGACCAATCGCTTTCCAAAAAAGGTTTTCCTAATATTTTCCTTAATAAATATTGGTGGCGGCTTCATTGTCTTAGGAAAAGTTGTGAACGAGGAAGGTTCTCCCTCGGGGACTTTTTCGGGCGCAACAGTAGCTACCTGATGTGTCATCCTTGAGAGACTAATCTCTCGAGCTGAGTAGGACCACAATGGGCGGCAAAGCTCTCCCTCAAGAGATTTAACATAGCTACATGCTCATGAGATAACCGACTTCTAACATTACTTGTCTTACGGACCGGTGGACCAGTTCAGTTGATTAACCCGCGGGTTGTTGGAATTCACTGAGGAAGAAGAGGTGTCGAAGAGTGAGGAGGAGTGTCGAAGGGAGAGGTCGAAGAGTGAGGGGAGTCGAAGTTATGAAAATTCAGTAATAGAGAACTAATGAATTTTTATTCACACTGTTGTATAAGTTTGTACAAAGGATGTATTACTTATACTAGTTGACTTGTATCACCTAACTTTGGTTACAACTAACAACTGTTTTTAACCCACATTGGTTAACAATTTTTACAACAACTAACAAACAATGTTCAACTAACTAACAACCACCTAACCGATTTTAGCTAGATTGAATTATTACATTTCACAATACACTTCCCTAATTCAAACTTGCCAAACTGAACATTCCAATTCTGCTCCTCATGTCTTCAAGCTTGCAGAGTTTCAAGGCCTTTGTCAGCACATCAACCAGCTGTTCATCAGATTTGCAGTGCTTCACCTCTAGTGTGCCTTTACTCACTTGATCACGTAGGAAGTGGTACTTAGCAATGGGATGCTTGGCCAAGTCTATAGCAGACTTGTTGTCGATTCTTAGCTTCATCACACCTTCATTCTTCATCTTTAACTCTTCTAGCAGCATCTCTAACCAAAGTGTCTGACTTGCACCAAAGGCAGCAGAGATGTACTCTGCTTCACAGCTTGAGAGAGCTACAACATTTTGCTTCTTGGAACACTAAGATATTGGAGCATTGCCAAGCATAAAGATATATCCAGAAGTGCTTTTCCTGTCCTCTGAGTCACCACTCCAATCTGCATCTGTGTAGCCTTCCATATTCTGATTCTCACTGTCTTCTGATGTTGGAAACAGAACACCCCAGTCGAGTGTTCCTTTCAAGTATCTGAGTAACCTTTTGGCAGCTACAAGATGAGATATCTTTGGTTCTTCCATGTATCTACTTACTAGGCCAACACTATAGGTAATATCAGGTCTTGAGTTACACACATATCTCAGAGACCCAATTAACTGCCTGTATACAGTAGCATCAACTGATGCTTCATCAGAATTCCTTTGCAATTTTGTTGCTGCATCTGCTGGTGTCGAAGCTGGGTTGCAGTCTGACATTTTGAATCTCCTCAGTATATTAGTCACATACTTCTTCTGATGTAGAAAAATTCCTCTCTTAGATGTTACAAACTCCAAGCCAAGGAAGTAGGAGAGCCTCCCTAGATCTGGCATTTCGAATTCACACATCATTTTCTTCTTGAATTCATTGATCTCTTGTTCACAATCACCCGTGACAAGTAGATCATCTACATACAGACATATAATCATCAAACCAGCAGTTGTGTTCGACTTAACATATACTCCGTGCTCAGTCGAACACTTAGTGAAATTCCGCTTTAGTAAGAATCCATCAATTCTCTTGTTCCAAGCCCTTGGGGTTTGCTTGAGGCCATACAGGGCCTTCTTCAACCTCATTACACTTTCCTCCATTCCTTTCATTTCAAAGCCTGGTGGTTACTTAACATAAACCTCCTCTTCTAGTGGCCCATTGAGAAAGGCAGATTTAACATCTAACTAACTCATTGTCCACTTTCTCCTGCTTGCTATGGCAACAATCAATCTCACAGTCTCAATGCGAGCAACTGGAGCATAAATCTCATTAAAGTCAAGACCTGGTTGTTGCAAAAAACATTTTACAACCAACCTAGCCTTATACTTTGCAATCTCACCATTAGGTTTCATCTTGGTCTTGTAGACCCACTTCACATCAATAGCTCTCTTGTTACTTGGTAATTTAACCATTTCCCAAGTGTCATTTCTTTTGATTGATCTCAATTCATCCTCCATTGCCTCCTTCCAATGTGAATTAGAAAGTGCTTGTTCAAGAGAGGCAGGTTCTGATTCTGGCATCAGCACTAACTGTAGCATATCAGATTCATTGTCACTGAATATGGCTAGAAACACCTCATAGTCAATCAGTCTCTGAGGTGGGTGTCTCTCCCTCTGAGATCTTCTAAGTGGCTCTTCATTCTCTGCATCATTGTTAGTAGCATGTTCCTGCTCATTCGACACTTCTGTTACAGGTTCTTGTTCACACTCTAGCTGTACTTCACTGTTTCTGTTGTCACTCTTTCAGCAGAATCAATCTAATTCCACTCCTTATCTCATCAACAATCACATCATTGCTGATATAGACTCTCCTTTGTACTGGATCAAACAGTTTGTAAGCTCCTGTGCTATGATATCCAACTAATATCATAGCTTGAGATCTTGCATCCAACTTCCTTCTGTGCTGTTCAGGTACATGTCGAAAACACAAAGAGCCAAAGATTCCTATGTGCTTCACACTCGGCTTGGATTCACTCAATGCTTCTTCAGGTGTTATACTATCCAGCCTTTTGGGTGGACACCTGTTCACAATGTATGTTGCAGTAGAGACAGCTTCAGCCCATAAATCATGTGGCAAATGTTTCTCTCTTAACATGCATCTTACCATAATTAACAGAGTTCTATTTCTCCTCTCAGCCGTGCCATTATGTTGAGGAGTATATGGTGCAATTACAACATGATCTATGCCTTCTCCTTTGCAAAATTTATTAAATTCAGTTGATGTAAACTCTCCACCACCATCAGTTATTAACTTCTTTATTGAGCAGCCACTCTGCTTTTCGACTAACTGTTTAAACTCTTTAAAAACTGTAAAAACTTCACTCTTCTTTTGCAGTAAGTAGGTCCACATTCTCTTAGTGAAATCATCAATAAACGAAACAAAGTAGAGGTTACCTCCATGTGATTTGACTTCAAATGGACCACATACATCAGAATGTATGACCTCTAGTTTCATAGTAGCTCTTGAGGGGACTGATGATTTGTAGGACTTCCTTGGTTGCTTCCCTTCACAGCACTTCCCACAAACTTCCTTAGGTTCCTTAATCGAAGGCAAACCTATCACCATGTTATTCTTTTGGAGTGAACTAAGGCTCTCGAAGTTCAAATGGCCAAGTCTCTTGTGCCATCTCCACACATCATCTTCGACATGAGCAGCAAGGCATGTCTGGTCGAAAGAATTCACACCAACTTTAAAGGTTCTATTATCTGACATACACACTTTCAGCACTGCTTTCTTCTCACTGTCACAGACCTCCATGCAATTGTCCTCCATTCTCATTGAATAACCCTTCTCAAGCAATTGTTCTAGGCTTAACAGATTGCTTTTCAATTGAGGAACGTACAGAACATCACTTACCACAACTTTGCTGCCATCCTCCCTTCTGATAGCCACCTTGCCAATTCCTTCTGCTAACACAGTCCTCCCATCACCAAACTTAGTTCTCCTTCTTATGCTTCTTTCGATCTCACAAAACCACTCAAGATGTCCTGTCAAGTGATTGGAGCACCATGTATCCAAGCACCACCATTCAATTGTCCCTGCATCAGTTACTGTCATCAAGAACATTACTTCTTCATCAGTTGTGGCCATTAAAGCCACCACTTTCTCATCAGGATCATAGGCACACTGTGCCTCTTCTTCTCTTTTCCTGGGCACCTTAGGGTTCACACACTCATCTGCATAGTGTCCCCATTTCTGACAGTTGTAACATTGAATGTGTTCTTTGGATTTCTTCTTGCTTTTATCACCACTTTCACTTCCCTTCTTCTGGTTCTCTTGCCTAGACTTTCCATTCTCACCCTTGTTACCCTTCCATTTACCTTTACCCTTCTTGTTCTTCCAAGATTCATTACCTCCTTTCTTTGATGATTGAGCCAGCAAGGCTCTCTCAGAATCCTTTTCTTCCTTCTTAATCCCTTCTCTGTTCTTAATCTTGATTTCATGTGCCTCTAAAGAACCTAATAACTGCTCTAATTTTAGATTATTTAGGTCTTTAGATTGCTCAATTGCAGCAACAACATGATCAAAATTAGGGGTTAAGCCCGTAATGATCTTGATCCAAGAAATCCTCAATGAGTACCATGCTTCTCTAATGGGAGAACATGCTGGTATTATACAAGAACTTTTGCACGCATTTCTGCTCAATTTTACTGGCCCAACATGAGAAAGGATGTGATGAAATATGTTACTGAATGTGTTATTTGTCAGCAGGCTAAGCACCTCACCACACTTCCTGCTGGGTTACTACAACCTTTGCCAATCCCCAATCAGGCTTGGGATGATGTTACAATAGATTTTATTACACGATTGCCATTATCCTTTGGTTTCACTGTGATCTTAGTTGTTGTGGATAGACTAACTAAGTATGCCCATTTTATGCCATTAAAGACTGATTACACAAGCAAAACTGTAGCTAAGGCTTTCATGAACAATGTGGTGAAATTGCATGGTGTCCCCAAATCAATTGTTTCAGATAGGGACAAAGTCTTTACTAGCAAATTTTGGCAGCAACTCTTTGAATTACAGGGAACGACATTAGCTATGACTTCTTCATACCATCCTCAAACTGATGGTCAATCTGAAGCGGTCAACAAAAGTTTGGAGATGTATCTGCGTTGTTTCACCTTTGATAACCCTCAAGCTTGGGCTGAATTTTGGTACAACACTTCACTACACACAAGTATTGGCACGACACCATTCAAAGCTCTATATAGGAGAGATCCGCCAATGCTGTTACGATATGAGGCTGACTCAAATGACAGTTTTGATTTGCAACAACAGCTGACAGAGAGAGATCAACTGATGCAGCAATTGAAGATCAATTTAAGAAGGGCTCAGCAGACAATGAAAGCTCAAGCAGATAAGAAGAGAACTGATGCTGCACTTGATGTAGGATACCAGGTGTTAGTAAAGCTTTAGCCTTATAGACAGAGTTCTGCTGCATTGAGAAAGAACCAGAAACTTGGCTTGAGATACTTTGGTCCTGTTCCTATCATTGCTAAAGTGGCCGAATGGTGGCTTATAAGCTGCAGTTACCAGACTCAGCTCGTATACATACTGTGTTTCATATCTCACAGCTCAAGCCCTTTAAAGGAGCCACTACAGAGGCTTATATTCCTCTCCCATTGACAACTGTTGAGCAGGGTCCAATCTTAGCACCAGAAGGAATTCTGGAACAGCGTACCGTGATGCAGGACACCAAGATATGATGGACAACTACCCAAACCTCAATCTTGAGGACAAAATTGCTTTTGAAGGGGAGGGTAATGTAATGGATGCTGAGGTGGCACAAAGTGGAAATGAGAGTCATGTGCGTAGGGTGAGTAACAGAATTAAGAAAGTGCACCCAAGGTGGGGCCAATTTGTTAGAAAATGAGTATATTAGGAAAGAGAGAGTCATGCTGAAGGTGTGCAATTAGTGATGTCAATTTCTCTTTCCTAACCTCTCTCATTGTACTCTCATGATTGTACCACCCATTTTATTCCCTTTTGAGCTTTGCTTCAATATCACCGAGCAGTACTTGTAATCAATACCATTTATCTATATTAAATCAAGCTCAGTTTTCATTCAATTCTACTTGCATTACAATATCATTAAAAAGAAGTTACTCAACAATTAGTAGCTACCTAATATGTCATCCTTACCGTGTATTGTTATTGCTGGATAGTGTAATAAGTTTTACAAAGCATGTGTATACTTTTTTTGTATAAATCGGGCATCCTCTGCGCGCAACTGGAGTGACTAATCCCTCGAGCTGAGTAGGACCACAATGGACGGCAAAGCTCTCCCTCAAGATATTTAATATTGCTACATGCTTAAAGCTAGATTCGAACCAGGACCTTGGTACAAAACATGTGTATACTAATTAGACACTTCTAAATTACCATGCGTAAGTTCTTTCTCCCAATAAATAAAGCAGGACTAGGGTAATGAAGATACAATATTGCATTATGCAATTACTAATTATTGGGGGTAGGTAATGAAGATACATATGGTGCTACCCTCGTGTGCGTGGCATTACATTGGGGCATATATACATTTGGGACCAGCCTTATAAATTCAATGGTGACAAATGAAAACTACATTAGTTGAAGGTTTTTTTGTTGTTGTAAATAATAGGACAGTTTTGGAAATGAGGAGTGTAGATGACTTCTTTTATCTTCTAAATTAAAGAATTTATAAAAATATTCTAACATAGAGCTTACCCTCACAAACATACCCTCAAATATAAAATCTCAAATTCCTGGAGTTTGAAACTTTAGAAACCCTGATTTTGAGATTGAGAAATTAAGGGAAGAAAAAGACTTATTTTAGTTTTAATGATCTAATAACACATCAAGTGTACTTATGTAACCAATTATGCATGTCACTATCTATGTAAATCATAATTAACAATTTGAAAGAAGTTTTGGATTTATGTTATTTTTGATAAGTTTGAAAATTGAGTTATCACAATAGTCAGAAGGAAATATCCAAAATGATTATTATGAGAATCCATTTTTAATCATAGTATGCTTGTAATAGTCAAGTAGAAAAATCCAAAGTGACTATTATTGACAACTTGATTTTTGTTTACAAAATGAGTCTTGAGATTGAAAAGAGCCGACAATAACCAAATGGAAAAATCCAAGTGGTTATCATCAACTACTTTATTTTGAAATTGAAATTCTTAGTGACCAAATAGGTAGATCCAAAGTGGTCATCTCTAACAATCCAAATTAAATAAACAAAACAGACATGGAGTAACATAGGCATAATTATTAATTGGTTCAATACTAATTTAAAACCGGTACAAAACCGGTTTTTTCCTTTTAGACTGGCTTTAACGCCACCGATTCATTATCCAACTTTAGATCCTTGTAGATGACTTTAGCGTGTGCACTGTGCAGGTATTCTGAGCTAAACATATGCTAGCCAAGTGAATCTGATTGGGCAAAAACTTGAAATTAAAATTTTGGGAAAATAAAAATGAAAAATGAATTGAGAGAAGGTACTTTGGAGAAAGGAAAAGGTGTGAAAATTTCAAGAGAAAGTACCGGTTTGGAGAAAGTAATTCACCCGTATTCCATTGTTTTAACCAAATAGGATGGAATGGTTTTTTAAGAAAATGGTATGGTATAGTATTTAGTATGGTTCGAGTTGTTGTTTTTTGCCAATTTATTGAACAATTCTGATCAGTTGTTGATTGTTTGATGCAGGGGTGCAAGGAAACAATAATGGGATGTGTAATTTTTGGAGTCCAGCCCAGAATGCAAAGCCTTATCCACTTGATCAGATCCAGTCAAGCCAGCCGGGTTAAACGCCACCCAAACCCATTCACTGTTACAAAGCGCGGATCCTGTGTGACCCGAATTGGTCAACGGTATATAAACCCAAATTAGGGTTTCTGGGTTATTTTTCCAAGATTTTCTCTCGCTCTTTCTTGGTTCTTCGTCGTTCTTCTATTCTTCTCTCTCAAACCCTCTGCTAGGGTTTTGATGTTCTCACCGATTCTCAGTGATTGAAGCGTTGAAACTCTTCAATCTTGTGCTGATGATGATTCTTGATGATGGTGATGCAAAACCCCTCTGGTTTTATGCACTGAATCAACGAATCTGAGGCTTGTCACTTCCAAACCTTTGATTTACGAAAGTTACTGCAATCAGTGGTTGAATCTTACAATCAGGCTACAAACGAAGCAACAGAGGGTAAGATCGTCACACTGATCTCACTGTTCTTCGTTTCTTTATGATTTTGTTTAAATCACAAACCCAAACTTCTGGTTTTTTGTGATTTTGTCTTGCATGTGTTCTTGAACGTGTTCTTGAGGAACACAAACAACACCAGATCAAGGATCCCCACCTGAGATCACTAAGGTATAGTTTCTCTTCACCCTCTCTTCGTATTTTCTTTACTTAGCGTATTTCAGTCACTGAAATACTAATGTTCTCTGTTTTTTTCTCTTGTTACGAGATCACTTCAACCACTTGTTGAAGTTCTGGGCTCACATACACTCAAACACAGAGATGAAAGCACGCACATTGGAAGAGAATGACACACAGAAGAGGAGAAAGCCATGTAAAAATACTTTGTAAACTTTTATTGAAATTTACTTGTAATTATTCTGTATGTACATAGCATAGCTTTATATAGCTAATACCCAATCTGTTGTGGGTTAGTTACACAAATTAGTTACAAAAATTAGTTATAAGTTTGTAACTGACTTAACAAATTTTAACTGTAATTCTAATGGACTGCTGGGGGGCAACGACTATCTGTTTTGTTTTATATAGCCGTTGCCTAAAACCTGAGGATGTTTTAGGAATTTTGTATTAAATTCCAGCATCCTCCCTTAATACAAAATTCTAAAAACTTAGTAATAGGAGAGATACCTAAAAAAACAGGACAAGCCCTGATAGCTTTAGAACCAAAGATGACTCAGGACAAGCCCCTGAGTAATGACTTTAATGGCCGCTTTCTTAGGATTTGAAGGCAACCAACCCTAAATCTCTCCTAAACATAGAAAATAACTCACCCTTTAAAGCCTTGGTAAAGATGTCAGCCTGTTGATCCTTTGTAGATCAGTAGTCCACTATTAGCTTTCCATTAGTAACTTGGTCCCTCAAGTAATGATACCGTGTCTCTATGTGTTTGGTTCTGCCCTGACCCATTGGGTTTCTGGCAAGACACAAGGCTGACTTGTTGTCAATCAATAGTTTAGGAACTTGAGTCAAAGTCACACCCAATTCCTTAAGTAAGGCTTCCCGCCATGCTGCTTGAGTGGCACACTACAAGAATTTCTGCGATTACCGGCGGCCAAAATCCGCCGGTAATGACAAAACTCCGCCGAAAATTGGGCATTACCGGCCGATTTTTCCGTCGGAAAGGCGCCGGTAATTCACCCGCAGGTAACGGTTACCGGCGGATACTCCGCCGGTAGGTTCCGGCGGATTTTGGTGGTTACCGGCGGATATTCCGCCGGTAATTTCCGGCGGAATATCCGTTGGTAACCACCACAAATCCACTGGTAAACTATTGCCGTTTAAATTCAAATTCCGCCGGTAATATATCATATCCGCTGGTAATTACTTGTTTTATATTAAAAAAAATGTTTTAAATTCGTTTATTTTTAAAAAAATAATTTTATTATTATTTGTTAACTCCAAAGTGGCAACTCCAAAGTGGCGACTCCAATCAACTGCAAAACAAATAATAACAAAAACAATATTAGACAACACATATTTAAAAATTAAATATTAACTAAAACAATCAAAATTTAGTTAAAAAACATACCTTAAACAAAACTGACTTCAAAAAGAGTGAATCGAGAGATATTGAGAAGAAAATAGTGAGAGATTTGGGAGAAAAGAGTGAGATTTAGGAAAAAAAGAGAGAGATTTAGGAGAAAAGAGAGAGATTTCGGAGTAGAGAGTGAAGAGTGAGTGAAGAAGAAGTGAGGAGGGGTGGGAATATATAGGGGAAAGGCGCGCAATGGATAGTTTCGAAAATCCGCCGGAAATGATGCATACTGACGAATTATAAGTATACCGGCGGATCCCAATGGGCAGAAGGTACCGGCGGATAAAATTAGCTTACCGGCGGATTTTAAAAATACCGGCGAATGATATCCGCCGGTAAAAGGCGTTATCGGCGGATTTTTGGCACACTTTTTACCGGCGGATATGGCGTATATTACCGGCGGATTTTTGAAATTTTTTTATAAAAGCGGCGGAAATATCCGCCGGTAATGGCATTTACAGGCGCATTGGCTTTTAAATTTCTGCGTAAAATATATCCGCCGGTAAATATACCAAATCTGCCGGTATTTTAACAATCGGAATAAAATCCCCCGGTAACCGTGTCAAATCCGCCGGTAATATACTGGGGGATCCAGACCGCCGGTAACGTGCCAGAATCCGCCGGTAATATACCGGCGGACTAAATCCGCCGGAAATTTCCCGCCGGAAATGCACGAAATTCTGGTAGTGGCAGCACTGCAGGCAACCACATATTCTGCCTCACAGGAGCTAAGAGCAACAATTTGTGGCTTTTTGGAGCTCCATGAAACAGATACACCTTGAAACTTAAATAAATAACCTGAGGTACTCCTCTTATCAATGTGGTCTCCACACCAATCACTATCTGAGTACCCTAGGAGCTCAAACTTTCTTAAGTCAGCCCCTTTATGAAAAAAAAGCCCATAATTCAGAGTGCCTTGTATATACCTAAGCACCCTTTTAGCTGCATTCAAGTGTATTTCAAGTGGTTCATTCATGAACCTACTAATCATTCCTGTGGAAAACAAAATATATGGCCTTGTGTGGCATAGATATTTCAAAGACCCCACAATTTGTCTAAAATAGGTAAGATCCACCTTAGAACTTTTTTCACCTTCCTTTTTACACAGATAGCCTTCTGCAGGGTTGCTGGCAGCATTGCATTCTGCCATTCTGAACCTTGCAAGCAGCTCCTTAGAGTATTTAAGCTGATGTAGAATGATTCCCTCAGGTACCCTTAGAAATTCCAATCCCAAGAAGTAGGTAAGTTGTCCCAAATCTGTCATTTTGAATTCTGCCTTCATAGAATCCTTGAAATGCTCAATTTCTTTGCTGCTACTACCTGTTACCAATAGATCATCAACATACAAACATATTAGTAATAGGTTAGTATTCAAAAACTACAAGAAACTTTGGGATTTCCGGCGGACAAAATCCACCTGTATTGGCAAAAATCCGCCGAAAATTGCACATTACCGGCGATTTTTTTCCGCCGGAAAATCGTTCGCAGGTAACAGTTAACGGCGGATTTTCCGCTAGTAACTGTTACCTAATACGCCCGTAATTTACTTTATAATCCGCCGGTAAATGCGAAAATTCCGCCGGTAATTACCGGCGCCAAATCCGGCGGTAACATATTAGGATTCCGCCGGTAATTTTATTTAAAAAAAATAGTTTTATTAATTAGTTTATTTAAAAAAAATTTATTATTTGTTTATAAAATATTTATTATTTAATCGTTTATTTAATTAAAAAAATTATTATTAATTTTATAATATAAAGATTTATTTTTTAAATAAATACTAATTAAACGAGAATTGAATAATGTTTTAAAATGATAAAATTTGAATAAACATCCATACAAAATATAATAATTAATTTCAAAATATTTTAAAATATTTATTACAAAATATAAATTAAAATATCCAACAATTGAAATTAAAATATCTAATAAAACTGCTATTGATAGTAGCGGTCGGACGGGTTGTTGTTGAGATATGTATTATTTAACCAAGTTTCAAAAAGCAGTATTGTTGAGGTCTAAATTTGTGTTGGGCTGCTGCTGGGGTTGCTGAAGGTGCTGGGGCTGTTGCTGAGGCTGAGAGTACGGCTGACCATACGGGCTGTGGAAGGAAGGCTGGAAGATTGGTGCGTACGACTGAAAAGCAAAGCCGTAAGGCTGCATCTGTTGCGGTGGATAAAATGATGATGATGATGGCATAGATGGCCTTAGGTATTGAGACATATTATCCATCATTTCCTTAAAGCGCACCTCATTCAACCGATACTGCTCTGCCTGCTGCTCCCACATCTGTTGTATTTCCTGATCATGTACCTTCTGTCGCTCTTCGATCTCACGTTGTTTATCGCTCAATTTTTGCGTCAATAGCTGAACATCGCTTAATTCTGAAGGCATAGGGACATAAGAGCGACCAGTACTTCTGTCTGAAGAAGATGCAGGATTCAGATTTGGAATAATGGAATTTGGGAAAGCAGCCGGGCCCAAACCACCAGCTCCTACTAACCGGCCACTTTTTGATGGCCCAACAGATTCCTTCCAAGCAAGAAAAGCCGCTCGACTCTCCTCATTGGCACTAATCTCACTGCCACTACTCTGTTGAGTTTCACGATAACTCGTCTGCCAATCATAGAAATTTTCCTTAAAGCAACAACCAAGAAATGAATAACCATTAGTATGTAATATATACTATAATATAATAAAAACAATATATAAATATAAATAATAAACGTTATTTACCGAAATTTCCCTTGACCGGTCTTCAATATATTCAGCAGTCTCCTCTCGGATATGAAGTTGGCGATGTAACTCAGGCAAAGTAGGTGGCCGACCAAGAAAAGCCTCCTATATATACATAGTTATTATTTAATAAAATATAAAATATGTACGTATGTATAATATAAATTTAATTAATTATTAAATTTACCATGCGTCTGTAATGTTCAGCTGTGTTGATAGAACCACCAGTGTTTATGCAACCCCCTCTCTCAGAAGCACGATTCTTTTTGGCTTTCTCAACCACTACAATACGACCGTCGGGCGTAACCTCAACTACCTCATTATCAATATTATATCTGCGTATCCTATCTGTATCTGGCGGGGGTATGGGAGTACCGGGTGGAGGCACAAATGGACGACTCAGCGTACTAGGTCCACTGCCATCATTCGTACTAGGTGGAGCCACAAAAGGGCCATCAACAACGACACGAGTTACACGACGACGACCACCGCGTAAAGAAGTAGAAATCTTCTTAAAAAAATCGGTCGGTGGGTCACGAGGTAGGTCATGATCAGATTCTGATCCTGATGATGCCATGACTGTATATATATATATATATATATATATATATATATATATATATATATATATATATAATACGATGAATAACATACATGAATCAAGTCTGATAAATATAAATATTAATATTTCATAGCAAATTAATTAATTACAAATAAGATCATCTAATTAATTAGAATCCCATTCTTTCTCGAAATCACCATCATCATCAGATGAGTGAATTCCTCATGGTTTGTATCTTCTTCTTCATTAACTTCATCACCAGTGTTTGGCTCATCACATAAACGAGTAATGGGTTCAACTTCAATCACTTCATTTACATTGGACATTTCATCCATTTGATATGGCACATCCTCCACTGTGTCATCATTTGTCTCAATGCGACCTCTTGGTTTTGTCTGAATTGCGACACACCAACCACGCCGAACAGTCCGTGTTGATGGATAAGAGACATAATAGACTTGTCTCACATTTTGTGCAATGACGAACGGATCATACAATCGATATCCACTATTCATTTTAATGTCCACTGTATTTGTCTTTGGATTAAACTTTGTTCCTCGAGCGGACAGATCAAACCAATTACAATAAAAAACAACTACCTTTTGACTATAATCAAGATAAGGGTACGCAAGTTCATATATGTGTTCAACCACACCATAGAAATCATCTTCGCCTCTCCCAGTGACACCCTTCATGCAAACTCCACTATTGACGGTTTCTCTGCCCTCTGTCCATTCCTTAGTGTGAAATTTGTATCCATTGACAAAATATGTGTGCCATTCTTTAACACATCTTCGAGGACCGTCAGATAAGTTCCTCAAGTGTTGGTTGGTAGGAGTCGGCAGGAGGGAATACACACATTACCTAAACCACATTGGAAAATGCGCATGAATATGAGCAGAAGATTGTTCTTCACTTACTGCCACTGATGACAAGAACTCCCTAATAAGAAATTATTAATTGTCGTTACACAACTGTGTAATTTAATTTATTAACTAATTGAGATAGCTAGGTCTAGAAATACATACTCAATGAATGGTTGGACCTCAGTATAGTTTATCAAGACATGAACATGGGCTAAATTTAACTCTTTTTCTGTTTGCCAATGAATTGACTCCTTTCCAGACGGACGACCAGGTAGACAAAAGATAGACAAAGCTAAATGATGTCTTGGACATTCAATTTCCATTTCATTTCGACTACTTCTAGGAGCAAATTCATTCTTGAAATAATAAGAACAAAAATGAGTTGTTTCACGGTGTAAGTAAGAAGAACATACCGGTCCTTCAATTCTACCTTTATTTTTAACTGATCTCTTTGAATCACCCATGAACCTACAGAAAATGATATGTTAATAATCATCTAATCCAAATGATATATATATATATATATATATATATATATATATATATATATATATATATTAACTGACCTTTCAAACGGATACATCCATCTGTATTGTACAGGTCCACCAGGTTTAGCTTCATATGCGAGATGAACAGGAAGATGCTCCATAGAATCAAAGAAACCAGGCGGAAATATTCTCTCCAACTTGCATAAGATAAGTGGGATGTCTTGTTCCATTTTTGTAAGGTCATCCGCTTTTAGCGTTGCAGAACACAAATTCTTAAAGTATTGACTTATTTCATTGAGCGGATTCAAAACGTGTGTTGGCAACGAACTAAAGGCAATAGGAAGTAAGCACTCCATGAATACATGACAATCATGGCTCTTCATCCCATGTAACCTCCCATTATCCACATTGGAACATCTTGCTAAATTGGAATATAACCGTCTGACATTTTCAACTCAGAAATCCCCCGATAAACTGCTTTCGCTTACAGTGAAGATAAAGTATAATTGACTTTGGGTTTCAGTGTCCTACCGTTAGCTTGCTCAACCAACAACAAATCCTTTCGCCTGCAGTAATGATCCACGTCCTTCCTAGCCTTCTCATTACCTTCTCATTGTCTTTCGTTTTACCTTTCACGTTCATAACAATATTAAATATGTTATCAAAGAAATTCTTTTCAATATGCATTACATCGAGATTGTGTCTCAATAGATTATCTTTGCAATATAGAAGTTCCCAAAAAATACTTTTTTTGGTCCAATTATGCCATAGTCCATAACCATCGGGACGAGAAACAACACCTCAACAGCTTCCTCAGGAGGGATATCCTTGACACTGTTCCAAACTTCTTCTGGTGTCAGCCTACGAGGAGGTTCAGCTGTTTCAACATTCCCCTTGATGAATGCATATTTTGACTTTCTAAAAGGATGCTTTGTAGGTAAAAACCTACGGTGCGAGTCAAACCATGAGGGTTTTCCTCCATATTTAAGAGTAAAAGCCTTTGTCTCAACCATGCAAATCGGACATGCCATCTTTCCTTGTGTCCACCATCCAGACAACATTCCATACGCAGGAAAGTCATTAATGGGCCACATCAAAGCCGCCTTTGTCTTCGTGCTGCATCATAGGTTAAAACACCATTCCACAACCTTTTTAGGTCATCAATCAAAGGATGCAAATATATGTCAATACCAGCTGTTGGATTAGTTGGCCCTGGTATTATGGCATTTAAAAACATGTAGGGTTTAGACATACACATATCAGGAGGAAGGTTGTATGGGGTAACAATAGCTGGCCAACAAGAATACGGTGTTGCTGACGCTTGAATATATGGTGTGAAACCATCAGAGCATATACCAAGCCAAACATTGCGTCGATCATTGGCAAAATCCGGATGAACACAATCAAAATGCTTCCAAGCTTCACCATTAGATGGATGACGTAATTCACCAGAATTACTTCTATTTTCGTAGTGCCACGTCATTTTACCCGCAGTTTCCAATAAAGTGAACATCCTCTTCAGTCTTGGTATAATCGGCAAGTAGAACATTGCTTTCTTTGGAACTGGTTTGCCTCTGCTTGTCCCTTTCCTGCTGACACGATACCGTGGCTCTTGACAAAACTTGCATTTCAACAATTCTCCATTATTTATGCCAAACTCATTGTTATAATAGATCATGCAACCAGACACACAACAATCAATTCTTATGGAATTTAAACCAAGCATCGACACCAATCTTTTAGCATCATAATAACTCCGCGGAAAAAGTCCTCTAACGGGGGTTGCATCCAACATCATTTTAATCATGTATTCCATGCACAATTCCGCAACCTTAAATTGAGACTTAAGACCCAACAACCGAAAACACATTGATAACTTAGAGTCTGTATATCCTTCAAATAATGGTTTATTTGTCTCACTCAAAAACATATAAAACCTCTGAGCTTCCTCGTTTGGAACTTCTTCAGCATCATATTGTGGTTCTTCGAAATCCAAGTTTACACCGATAGCCTTAGATATCATCCCCTGAACAACATCAAACGATGGCTGATATCCCGTAGTCGTTGGATTACTACTTGATGTGGAAGCTACGACTGGACTTGACGTGGGACCTTCTACTTGTTGGACAGGAACATTATCAACCGCAGGAACTCCAGCTGCTACCTCGCCATGACGGGTCCATATCCAATAATTTGGCTTAAACCCATTATTGTACAAATCAAGTCGAACATCACATTCGTTTTTTATAGATCGAAACATACATTTGGAGCAAGGACATCTAATTCCACCTTGTCGCTCAAATTCTTTTTGCGCTTAGCAAAAAGAACAAACTCTTCGACTCTTTGTACAAAACGTCGCTTCAACCCAGTTCTTCCAGGATACATTCGATCATACATTCAACTACGATCCATTTTTTGTGTATGTCCCCTTATAATATACAAAACACAACATATATCATACATGTGTATTAATTAGAACAATACACATGTGTATTAGAACAATACACATTAGTATTGGTATTGGTAACATTTTATTTTACGAATAATTTGACTTTTTTTACTTATATTATATATATATTTATATATAATATCGTATTTATTTTATCTAAAAAAATACAAATAACAAACAATATTTCGTATTATAATAATATAATAACAAACAATTCTACTTTTTTCACTAATATTATACTAATATTTCGTATTTATTTTATCTAAAAAAATATAAATAACAAACAAATATTACATTCTAATTTATTTTATTTCTTCTAATAATTTCAACTTATAACATCAATAATTT
Source organism: Astragalus membranaceus (assembly GCA_039519185.1). NCBI lineage: Eukaryota > Viridiplantae > Streptophyta > Magnoliopsida > Fabales > Fabaceae > Astragalus > Astragalus membranaceus. The sequence continues at coordinate 45,915,986 of CM076847.1, read as the reverse complement.
TTACTAAATAAAAACTAATACACAATAAATTAAATTTATTTTGCTTTCACAAAAAAATTCAGCTAATAACATCAAATAACATTAAAATTTTTCGTATTTAATTTTACTAAATAATAACTAATAATTTTTCTGTTTTTAACTAATAAATTAAAATAATTCGTATTTTAAAAATATCAAAAAATTCAGATAATTATTATACAAATAGTGTAAACACAATCTAATTATTACACAATAAATTAAATTTATTTTATTTTCGTAAATCATTTCAGATAATAACAACAAATTAATAACATTTTATAACAAATAATTTTGTTAACCTTTACTTTACTTTTGAACTCGTGGCCTTAAAAAGCAACCACGTGGAAATATATTAAGTTATTGTATCATTTATGCTCATGGCCCTCCTAAGCGACACATGAAGCATACAATATTTTACCTCTTGTAATTTGTAGCCCTACTAAGCAACTACGCATTACATTTTGTTCCATGATTTTAGCATAACACCTCAGCCTACCTATTTTATAGGCACTTCTTTGGCTTTGGTGAACCCATCCCGCTATTTCTAGTGGGCGAAACCTCTTGAGTCTAGGTTTTGGGGCTCATGACTTCCCCTCCCCTAGTATGCTAATCCTCTAAGGGTCGTCACCCTTATCCTCTTGTATTTATTATACATTATATATATCCATGTACCCGTAATGGGCCGTCAGTGATTTCAGTCATGTACCGTCTATCCTTCCACGGGGGAAGGCATTTTACTGTGAATTAACATTTCTGGACTTATGTTCTCTCGCGTTCTATAAGTACAGTTTTCCGTTACGTTCATAACACACAAGTTTTCTATCAAACATGTTCAATTCCATGATATCAGTATCTTTACATTGTTGGGGAACCTCGGGAAATGGATTGGAAGGGGATTGGAATCATTCGGAATGGACTAGAGGGTGTTTTGAAATAGGAAATCAGAAGGTCCTGCACGACCCGTGCGTATAGGCGCACGACCCGTGCGCATTTCAAAAATAAGAGGTGATGTTCCAGAACCAGGCGCACGATCCGTGCGTCAAGGAGCACGACCCGTGCTCAGTTAAAATACTTTTCGCGCACTGTTGAGATTGTAGGCTGCAACTCGCCTACATGAAGCCGGAATCGCTAGTAATCGCCGGTCAGCCATACGGCGGTGAATTCGTTCCCGGGCCTTGTACACACCGCCCGTCACACTATGGGAGCTGGACATGCCCGAAGTCGTTACTTTAACCGTAAGGAGGGGGATGCCGAAGGCAGGGCTAGTGACTGGAGTGAAGTCGTAACAAGGTAGCCGTACTGGAAGGTGCGACTGGATCACCTCCTTTTCAGGGAAAGTGAATGCTTTTTGAAAAGTTTGGTTTGACACTTCTTTACACTACACACATATTAGAATATATACTAATATATCATATACGTGTAAGTTAGGCCCCGGTCATTTCTCGACGACCGAAGTAAGTCAGAAGTAAGTCAGAAGTAAGTCAGACTAAACTCATAACACAAGTAGCTTAATCCTAGGTCGGAACAAGTTGATAGGAGCTCCTTTATTTTGCCCGATGCAGCCGGCAATTCGCGGGCAAAATAAAGATAAAGCGAGAGATGGTGTTTCTCTCGCTTTTGTAATTGCGGTCCCCCCCAGCGGGCACGATCCGTGCGCAGAGGCACCCGATCCGTGCGTCTCCATCAGTTTTCCAGAAAACTGTATTTTCAAAGGCATTTTAGTTCCGTTCCGATACCAATTTCCGTTCCGATCGAGGCCCAAACTTAACATACATTAAAACAGAAGATCATAGCAACACAATCAAGTCAATCTAGCACATTTCAAACAATCAAGCACATCCTTTATCGTTCAAAATCACAGTTTTTGGAAAACGGTTTTCGATTTATTCCCTGTCGAGACTAAAAATTCAAAACAATTGATTTTTGAAAACGTGGAGACTCAGAACACAAATACATTCCCTAAGCGAGTTATAGAACTCACCGTATTGTGATGAAAATCACAAACAACCACAACGACAACTTGACTTCAAATGAAAACCGAAATCTCACGAACCGGCTCCGTACTCGTCTAACCACTTCCAAAATCGAACCCAAAGCTACACCAGCTGCCAAACCTTTTCCTCTTGCTTTAAAACTACCATGAGGGTTCTGGATTTTTTTTTCCAATTTCGCTCCCAATCCAACATGCAAGCTACATCTAGCTCATAGACTCCATTTTCATGAATTTTGAGCTTTGGAGTGTGAAAATGGTGGATTGAGAAAGAGAAGGAGATAGGTTGTAACAGTAGTATCAATGGATGGAGAATGAGAAACTGAGTCTAATGGTGAATAGAAATGTGACATGCATTAAACTTTGGTTTCCTCTCTTCTTCTTCCTCCCTTGCGAGCTCTCTCTCTCTCTCAAGCTCCCTCTCTTCTCTTCTTTCTTTGTTTTCTGAATGTCACAATTGATGGAGTGTTTAGGTTGGGGTGGGGTTTGGTTCAGCTGTGTCCTCATTTAAAGGGGTGTAAAAACCAAAATACCCTTCAGTCATTTACTCCTCTAATATTACTAAGACATGGCCTAATCTAATGAACTTAGCCAACTCCTAGTAACTTAACAAAATATTTTAAACTATGCATGACTATAATTTTATTTATTTCAACATTACCTAATTTATGATCACCTCTTGAGCTAATTATTTTATTTAGCAAATAAATTACTTTAACCTCTTTGCTAATTTAAATTAATTCAATTAGCAATTTAGGGGATGTTACAAGGGGTGAGATATCACACAGTATAAAGAATCGTATGAAAGACCGTATATCTTGGTCAGAAAGTCAGATAATCATAACAGACAACAGGTCAACAACAGCATGGACATAACAGTCAATATCAGCACAACGGTCAACATCAGCACAACTTGCAAATATCATCTCAACAGTCAAATATCGACCCAACAGTCAATATATAACAACAACAGTCAATATACAACAACAACAGTCAATATACAACAACAATCAATGTACAACAACAACAGTTCACCACAGTCAGTGACTTCAAACATGCGGTATGAATGTGGGATGCTCAACAGAGGGCCAACTACCCTATAATGCATGTGGTATCGGGTCCAGCCAAATGAGGCTTCCAACAAAAATCCATGCCAAAAGAGGCAATCCAACGTGGTGGAGACTAGCTCCGGGGCCAACTACCCCATATGCAAATGATATGCATGCGACACAATGATGCAACACGGACAATCAACAACAAGCAACATATCTTAGCACACAATGACACAAGACTCAACACTGGCCATATGCCCACAACACAAAATCAACAATGGCCACCGGCCTACAACATAAAATCCATGCCTAAAGAGGCAATCCAACATTGGCCACCGGCCTACAACAACGAATCAACAAGACAACAGGGCGCTAAGGCCACCAACAAGGCAACAACACTAGGGAACAATACTAGGCGCTAAGGCGCCAAAGGGCAACCCACAAAACTAGGAATAACTCGCAAAAATAGGAACGACTCGCAAAAATAGGAATAGTGCCCAAATATAGGAGCAATAACAGTAATTTTCGAAAACAGTAACAGCAATTTTCGGGAACAGTTTTCAGAGACAGCAACAATTTTCGGTAATAGTTTTCAGAACCAGCAACAATTTTCGGAAACAGTTACAGCAATCAAGAACAGAACAAGCATGGCATATGAATTTATATGAACACATCAACCATCAAACATGGCATTATGACATGGGAACATCAATTATAAGACAAAATCAACCAATATAGCATTCAACGCATTTCATCAAACACATAACAAACATGCTACACATATATGATCACTAAACCCTAACCCACATATCACCCTTCATACAAACCCTTATAAAGCATGAACCTCACCCTTACCTTAGCTTTTAGAATCGAAACCCTAGCCTTAGGAAGTACCACGAAATCTAGCTTTCCTTCTCTCTCCTTGTGCTACGCCTCTCTCTCTCTCTCTCTTGTGCCTTGTGGATTCACGCCTTCTTCTCTTCTTTTCTCTCTAGCCGTCGCCCTCTCCTCTTCTCTTTTCACTTTCTAATTGTGTTTTGTTTCTAATTATGAGAGAAACCCTAACCTAATTCCCTTAAGTAGACTCATCACCCATCATGGGCTATTTTCCTTAGCCCTATTCGCATACCTTATTGGGCTAGTTCCCTCCACTTAGTTATTTCTAATCCTAATATGCACCAACACACTAAAATAATTAACTTACATTTCTATTATTATATCTATCACATAAAAATAATATAATTAATTAAATAAATAAATCAATAAATATTTAATTAATTTTGGGGCGTTACAATTCTCCCCCACTTAAAAAAATTTCGTCCTCGAAATTTTACCTGATCCAAACAACCTGCAATGTAAACAATGGTTAGTACTAAAAAGACAACAGTTGGTCGTTAACAGACACAACGACTCGACGACTTGGCCGGACGGACCAACCATTGCTCTGATACCACTAATGTAACACCCATTTTTACCCGGTAATTTATTAGCGTAAAATCAGAGTTTTCAACAATGAAACGGATGTCACACTTTTTGACTTAAAAAAAAATTAAACGGATACATAACACTCATCACTCGGATGAACCGGCAAACAACATTTTTAGTCTTAAAAACAAATCAACTCTTACTCATTCACGCAACGGAAAATCATAAGGGTTCAACTAAGACAACGTAGTGACCATGTAAGATTTATAACAACAAAATCCACAAACTAACATAAACAATATGAATAGTGTTCATCCCCCCGAGTGCTACGTATCAGAGCGACGACACGACCGAACTAGTGAAGTACAACAGCCTTCACTCGTGGATACCTGCACGTTACCAACATTGGGGTAACATTCAAACAGAAGGGGTGAGATATCATACAGTATAAAGAATCGTATGAAAGACCGTATATCTAGGTCAGAAAGTCAGATAATCATAACAGACAACAGGTCAACAACAGCATGGACATAACAGTCAATATCAGCACAACGGTCAACATCAGCACAACATGCAAATATCATCTCAACAGTCAAATATCGACCCAACAGTCAATATATAACAACAACAATCAATATACAACAACAACAACAACAGTCAATATACAACAACAATCAATATACAACAACAACAGTTCACCACAGTCAGTGACTTCAAACATGCGGTATGAATGCGGGATGCTCAACAGAGGGCCAACTACCCTATAATGCATGTGGTACTGGGTCCAGCCAAATGAGGCTTCCAACAAAAATCCATGCCAAAAGAGGCAATCCAACGTGGTGGAGACTAGCTCCGGGGCCAACTACCCCATATGCAAATGATATGCATGCGACACAATGATGCAACACGGACAATCAACAACAAGCAACATATCTTAGCACACAATGACACGAGACTCAACACTGGCCATAGGCCTACAACACAAAATCAACAATGGCCACCGGCCTACAACATAAAATCCATGCCTAAAGAGGTAATCCAACATTGGCCACCGGCCTACAACAACGAATCAACAAGACAACAGGGCGCTAAGGCCACCAACAAGGCAACAACAACGAATCAACAAGACAATAGGGCGCTAAGGCCACCAACAAGGCAACATCACTAGGGAACAATATTTGGCGCTAAGGCGCCAAAGGGCAACCCACAAAAATAGGAACAACTTGCAAAAATAGGAACGACTCGCAAAAATAGGAATAGTGCCCAAATATAGGAGCAATAACAGTAATTTTCGAAAACAGTAACAGCAATTTTTGGGAATAGTTTTCAGAGACAGCAACAATTTTTGGAAACAGTTTTCAGAACCACCAATAATTTTCGAAAACAGTTACAGCAATCAGGAACAGAACAAGCATGGCATATGAATTTATATGAACACATCAAGCATCAAACATGGCATTATGACATGGGAACATCATTTATGAGACAAAATCAACCAATATAGCATTCAAAGCATTTCATCAAACACATAACAAACATGCTACACATATATGATCACTAAACCCTAACCCACATATCACCCTTCATACAAACCCTTATAAAGCATGAACCTCACCCTTACCTTAGCTTTTAAAATCGAAACCCTAGCCTTAGGAAGTACCACGAAATCTAGCTTTCCTTCTCTCTCCTTGTGCTACGCCTCTCTCTCTTGTGCCTTGTGGATTCACGCCTTCTTCTCTTCTTTTCTCTCTAGCCGTCGCCCTCTCCTCTTCTCTTCTCACTTTCTAATTGTGTTTTGTTTCTAATTATGAGAGAAACCCTAACCTAATTCCCTTAAGTAGACTCATCACCCATCATGGGCTATTTTCCTTAGCCCTATTCGCATACCTTATTGGGCTAGTTCCCTCCACTTAGTTATTTCTAATCCTAATATGCACCAACACACTAAAATAATTAACTTACATTTCTATTATTATATCTATCACATAAAACTAATATAATTAATTAAATAAATAAATCAATAAATATTTAATTAATTTTGGGGCGTTACAAATTACGTGACCCATCTGATGGTGAAGCTTGGAATCATTTTGATCGTGTTCATCCAGATTTTGCCAGTGATCCACGCAATGTTCGGCTTGGTTTATGCTCTGATGGTTTCACACCATATATTCAAGCCTCGGTAACACCGTATTCATGTTGGCCAGTTATTGTTACCCCATACAACCTTCCTCTAGAAATGTGTATGTCTAAACCATACATGTTTTTAAAATCTATTATTCCTGGGCCAAGTAATCCAACAGCTGGTATTGACATATATTTGCAACCTTTGATTGATGACCTAAAAAGGTTGTGGAATGGTGTTTTAACTTATGATGCAGCACGCAAACAAAATTTTGTGATTAGGGCGGCTTTGATGTGGACCATTAATGACCTCCCTGCCTATGAAATGTTGTCTGAATGGGGGACACATGGTAAGATGGCGTGTCTGATTTGCTTGGTTGACACAAAGGATTTTAGTCTTAAATACGGAGGAAAAACTTCATGGTTTGACTCGCACCGTAGGTTCTTACCTATGGATCACCCATTTAGAAAGCAGAAATATGCGTTCATCAAGGGAAATGTTGAAACAGCTGGACCTCCTCGTAAGTTGACACCAGAGGAAGTTTGGAATAGTGTTAGGGATATCCCTCCTGTGGAAGTCGTAGAGGGTGTTGTTTCTCGTCCAGATGGCTATGGACAATGGCACAATTGGACAAAAAAAAATATTTTTTGGGAACTTCCCTATTGGAAAGATAATCTATTGAGACACAATCTCGATGTCATGCATATAGAGAAGCATTTTTTTGACAACATATTTAACACTGTCATGAACGTGAAAGGCAAAACGAAAGACAATGAGAAAGCTAGGAAGGATATAGATCATTACTGTAGATGAAATGATTTGTTGTTGGTTGAGCAAGGTACTAGGACTCTGAAACCCAAAGCCAATTATACTTTATCTACTGAACAAGCGAAAGCAGTTTATCAGTGGATAAAAGAGTTGAAAATTCCAGACGGTTATTCTTCCAATTTATCTAGATGTGCGGATGTGGATAATGGGAGGTTGCATGGGATGAAGAGTCATGATTGTCATGTATTCATGGAGTGCTTACTTCCTATCGCTTTTAGTTCGTTGCCAACACACATTTTGAATCCGCTCATTGAAATAAGTCAATACTTTAAGAATTTGTGTTCTGCAACGCTAAAAGCTGATGATCTTTCAAAAATGGAACAAGACATCCCACTTATCTTATGCAAGTTGGAGAGAGTATTTCCGCCCAGTTTCTTTGATTCTATGGAGCATCTACCGGTGCATCTCGCATATGAAGCTAAACTTGGCGAACCTGTCCAATACAGATGGATGTATCCGTTTGAAATGTCAGTTAATTTTCACACCATATAAGAAACAAGTTTAAAATATATGATTATTATGTTAATTAATATCATTTTCTCTAGGTTCATGGGTGATTCAAAAAGATCGGTGAAAAACAAAGCTAGAGTTGAAGGATCAATATGTTCTTCTTACTTACACCGTGAAACAACACATTTTTGTTCTTATTATTTCAAGAATGAGTTTGCTCCTAGAAGCAACCGAAATGAAATGGATACTGAATGTCCTAGACATCATTTAGCTTTGTCTGTCTTTTGTCTACCCGGTCGTCCATCTGGGAAGGAGTCAATTCACTGGCTAACAGATGAAGAGTTAAGTTCAGCACATGTTCATGTGTTGATAAACTGTACTGAGGTGCAACCATTTATTGAGTATGTTCCTCAACATTATAAACTATCGATCGATCTTAATTAGTTAATATGAAGTATAAAAATGTCTAACAATTAATTATTTCTTTTTAGGGAATTCTTGTCATCAGAGGACGTAAGTGAGCAACAATCTTCTGCTCATATTAATGCACATTTTCCAACGTGGTTTAGGCAACATGTTTATGCCCTCTCGCCAAATCCTACCAACCAACACTTGAGGAACATATCAGACGGTCCTCGAAGATGTGTTAAAGAATGGCACACATACTTTGTCAATGGATACAAATTTCACACCAATGAATGGACATAAGGCAGAGAGACAGTCAATAGTGGAGTGTACATGAAGGGTGTCACTGGAGGAGGTGAAGATGATTTTTATGGTGTGGTTCAACGCATATATGAACTTTCGTACCCCCATCTAGATTTTAGTCAAAAGGTAGTGGTTTTCTATTGTCATTGGTTTGATCCGTCTGCTCGAGGAACAAAGGTGAATCCAAAGTCAAATACAGTGGACATTAAAATGAATGGTAGATATCAACTGTATGATCCGTTTGTCATTGCACAAAATGTGAGACAAGTCTATTATGTCCCTTATCCATCAACGCGGACTGATAGTCGTGGTTGGTGTGTCGCAATTAAAACAAAACCAAGAGGTCGCATTGAGACAAATGATGACACGGTGGAAGATGTGTCATATCAAATGGAAGAGATGTCTAATGTAAATGAAGTGATTGAAGTTGAACCCATTACTCGTTTATGTGATGAGCCAAACACCGACGATGAAGTTGATGACGAAGAAGATGCTGATGAAGATGCAACAAACCACATTGGTGTATCAAGAATTCACTCCTCTGATGATGATGATTTTGAGAATGAATGGGATTCCAATTAGTTATTTATGTTTCAACAATATATGTTATATAACCTATTTTTAATTAGTATGTAATTTATGTTTGTTTAATTATGTTTGTTTAATTAGTATGTTTATATATTTTTGTTTAGTATGTTTATGTTAACCTTGTTTAGTGTATGTTTGTTTATTTATTTAAATGTATATATGTCTAGGTAGATACAGTCATGGCATCTCACTCAAGATCTGATGACGAGACATATGTTCCTCCACCTGTCGACACGGGTGATGCTGCCAGCGCTACCAGGCGGAAGACTTCTACTCGCCTAGGGCGTCGTGTTCAGCCTACTCGTGTTGTTTTTGCTGGTGGCAGATATTTGCCACCACCTGGGTCTGAGGATGCTAGTACCAGTACTGCAGGGGACCCAGTGATTCCTGCTGCTACTGAGGGCTTAGCCCCGACAGATGTTGATGCTGATGGGGTGCGCACATTCACTGTTGACCGTGAGGTGGTCAGGTATACACCTGATGGGCGTATCATATTGGAGACTGCTGGTGATTCGTAAGTATATATATTATTATTTATTAATTTACTTTTGTTGCCTTTTATATAACTTATATAATTTGGTGTAATAAAATTCATCTTTTTTTAATGCAGATTTCTTCCTTCGAAGGTTACAGCTACCGCCATCACGAAAATAATGAAGGAGAATTTCACTAGCAGTTGGAAGAATTGGACAGCTGTTAGAAAAGATACAGAGGCAATTGGGAGGATGTTAAATTCATTTTTGGTAAGTTGTTCTACGAAATAATTAATTAATTTGTGTATATCTTATTGACTTGATTAATTTAATTAATGGTGTATATCTTATTGACTTGATTAATTAATTTGTCTTATAATTAACAACATTATTGTAAATTTCTTAAATAGGAAAAATATACATGGTTACCAGAGCAGCAAAGGGAAGTTGAGAGAATCTTCCATAAGAGATGTTCCCATCGCTATTCTGAATTACTGCGGGAGGCGCGCGGTAAGAATGCGAAGCCATCTTATATGGGAGACTCAACTTGGACTGGGTTATAGGAGTACTGGCAGACACCAGAATTTAGGAATTTTTGTGAGAAAGTCAAGAAGAACCGTGCTTCTGAAAAAAGTGGCTGCACACACACAGGGGGGAGTGTTAATACTACAACACATCACAGGCGTTTGGTAAATTTATTACTTTATTACTTGATTAATTAACTAGTCATTTTCATATGTATTAATTAATAATATGTATATATGTATATATAGGAGGCGAGGGAACAAAGGGCAATCACTTTGCCTGAGTTGCATCGCTACCTTCATATGCGGGAGGACACTGGTGACTTTGCTACAGATCGGGCGAGGAATATTCAGGTAAAACTACTTTTACAATTATATATTAATGTTTATTATTTATAATAATCTTTATATCGGGCGAGGAATATTATATTAAAACTACTTTTGCTATAGTTATTTATTTGTTGGGTTATTTTTTTCAGGAGAGCTTCCAGGGTGGGCTGACTGAGTACCATGAGTCCCAACAGAGCAGTGGGGCAGCTGATATGGATCCAGAGGAGGAGGCTAGAGTAGCTCGTGATATTTGGGAGAGAGCAGTTGGTCCCCAAAAGAGTAATCGTATGGTAGGATCAGGTGGTATTGGACCTGCTGCTTTTCGATCAAGCATTATTCCGAGTCTATCAGCTTCACAATCTTCTGGATCTCTGAGTACTGCTCGCTCTTATGTTCCCAATGCTGGTGAGTTGAATGCTGTTACGGAATTGACGCGGTACCTGAGCGAGCAGCAGCGCCAGTTTGCCGAGCGGCGGGAGCAAAGTGATCGGGAAGTGGCGATGCTTCGGGAGAAAGCCAGGATACTTGAGGAGCGGGCTAGGATAGCTGAGCAGCGCATGGTGGAGCAGGCTAGGATAGCTGAGCAGCGCATGGAGGAGCGCTTTAAGTTTTTGCAGGATCAGCTGATGATGTCTCAGCACTCGAGGCCATCCTCATCACATATGCCATCCTACCAGCCGCAGCAGCCGCAGCAGCATTACGGGGGTGCATTTCAGCAGTGGCCTCAGCAGCAGTATGCACCCCAGTATTCCCAACAGCCTGCACCTCAGCCATACCAGCAGCCCCAGCAGCAGTCACCCCAGCGGCCCAACATCGATTTTAATCTCGATTCGATTACTGTTTTTCTTACATCAGATACCTATTATCATGGTGATGAGTTAGACCAGCAGCCACCCCAGCAACCACCCCAGTAGCTTTGGATTATTTTATTTAGTTGTATGGATATATTTTTTATTGTATGGATATTTTTTTTGTTGTATGGATATTTATTTAAATTAATGATTAATTTTCAATTCTAATTTTTATTTTTTTAAATAGTAAATTAATTTATTATTAAATTTTATTTTTTTATCAATAATCAAACTTTAAAATAAAATAATCAATTAAAGTTTTTAATAAAAAAATATTAATTTTTTAAATAAAAAGATTTTTTTTAAAAAATAATATTTATTTTTTAAAAATAATTAATTTAAAAAAAAAAACAGTTTTTCCGGTGGATTTGTGGACTTTCTGGCGGATAAACCATACGAATTTTTTCTGGGGTTTTCCGGTGGATTTGTGGACTTTCCGGCGGATACTCCGCCGAAAATTTTCGGCGGATTTGTGGACTTTCCGGCGGGTTAACCATGAGAATTTTTTTTGGTGTTTTCCGGCGGATTTTTCGGCGCCATAAAATCCGCCGAAAATTTCCGGCGGATAATCCTCCGGAAACCGTTTGCCACGAGCTGTCTACCGGCGCCAAAAATCTGCCTAAAAGTCCAAAAAATCCGCCGAAAGTCCACATTTTTCTTGTACTGTAGGATTAGGTTCAGTGTCTAAGACCTCCTCTAGGATTGTAGAGTCCACTGAACTTACTAGTTCAACTTTGTCCCAATCCCATTGCTTGTCTTCAAGCATCACCACATCTCTAGATATTTCAATTTTATTATTTTTAGGATCTAGGAGCCTATAAGCACCTGTAGGGGGATACCCAATAAGGATTAAGGACCTGCTCTTATCCTCTAACTTCTTTCTCTTACCATTAGGTATATGGCTATAAGCAAGTGAGCCAAATACCCTTAGGTGAGAAACCTTAGGCTTGTCACCACACCAGACATGTTCTGGAACCTTGTCATCCAAACCTTTAGTAGGACAGCTATTTAGGATATAGACAGCTATATGGACAGCTTCTGCCCATAGCCTTTTCGGTAGCTCTTTTGACTTGATCATGCTCCTAGCCATGTCAAGTATTGTCCTATTCCTCCTTTCAGCAATGCAATTGTGCTGAGGAGTATAGGGTGATGTCACCTCATGCAAAATACGGTGGCTGGTGCAGTACTCCTCAAACTCTTTTGAGGTGTACTCACCACCACCATTAGTCCTCAAAACCTTAAGTTTCTTACCACTTTGAGTTTCATCCAATGCCTTAAACTCTTTAAAGACACCATAGGCTTCTCCTTTAGTCTTAAGTAGATACAACCATATTTTCCTTGAAAATTCATCTACAAAAGTCATAAAATATTTGTTTCCCCTAATAGAGGGTACATCAAGTGGTCCACATAGGTAAGAATATACAACATGCAAAATATCATTAGAAAAATGTTTCATTTCTTTCTTAAACATTTTTCTAAGTTACTTACTTACCAAACAAGTAGTACATGTTTCCTTAGCTACATTTATCTTAGGTAACCCCTTAACTAGCCTTTTAGTACTTAGGTTACTTAAACCTTTAAAATGTAGATGACCAAACCTTTTATGCCACAACATACTTTCAAGATCAGTAGTAGCACTAAGGCAATCTGCCTCTGCTGTGCTAATGCTAGTTTTGAAGGTTCTGTTTGAGGCTAAAGGTGTGGTCAAGATCAGCTTCTCATTAGTATCAAACAGTTTAAGCTTTAAAATTTTCATAACTACTGAGAAGCCCTTCTCTATTAGTTGGCCTAAACTAATTAGGTTGCAACTAATTCCTGGAACATAGAATACAATTTGTCCATTTTCTTTTGTAAGCCTCATATTTCCTACACCTTCAGCAAGTATAGTTGTTATTAGCACACCTAATGCTAGTTTTCTTACTTGAGTCATAGTCTATTAACCACTCCTTGTTTCCAGTCATGTGATTGGAACACCCTAAGTCTAAGTACCATGTCTCTGTGATGGTTTTACCATCACTAGTAGTTACAACTAGAGTAACACAGTCATTTCCTTGTTTTAGGTCTAGGTTAGTTACCACAGGGTCCTCCCTGTGTACTATTTCAGCCAGCCTTTCAGTAATCATACTGAAGGATACATTATCAAATTCTGCATCAGAATCTTCTTTGACCACATTGGCCTCAGTATCTGATTCCATAGGTTTAGAGTCTTTCCTAGTAGGGAATTTAGTAGAGTAATGCCCATATTCATCACATCTGTAGCACTGCACTTTAGACTTGTCTTTCTTCTTAGGTGCATTGCTGTTTTTCTTAGTGGAATCAGATTTAGAGTTAGATTTACCTGACTTACCTTTGGACCAGTTTGTCTTACCTGACTGGTTGCTGTTGCCTGCCTTGGTTCCTTTCTTACCTTTGGCTTTGGTGAATAAGGCCTGATCCTCCTCTTCTTCACCATCCAAAATGTTGATCCTCATTTCTCTGGCTTCAAGCTTAGCTTGAAGTTCTTCAACTTTCAGATCTTCTAGTTTAGTAGTATCTTCAATACTATTCACAACCCAACCAAATTTCTTGGTTAGAGACCTTAGCACTTTCTTACAAATCACAGTTTCAGTAAGAGTTTCACCATATAGGGACATCATATTGGTGATTTTCTTTAGCCTTGTAAAGAAATCAGCAATACTTTCCCCATCTTTCATACTTAGCATTTCATACTGTCTCCTTAGGGCCTGTAATTTTTCTTCTTTAATAGGAGCTGCACCAGTATAGTACTTTTCCAAGGCATCCCAGGCAGCATTAGAAGTTTCATAACTTCTAATCCTATCAAAGTTTGTCTCATCACACCCTTGGTGTATGAGATAGATAGCTTTATAATCTTTTTGTTCATTTTCATTAAAAAGATTAGTTTGAGCAATAGATGGTTCTTCACCCGATGGATCAAAACCATTTCTAACAATTTTAAGAACACCATGGCAACCAAAAATGGCCTTCATTTGAAGGCTCCACCTGTCCCAGTTGTTCCCATTAAGCTTTGGGATTTGTGTTTAAACCTGTCCCAGTACTAGTCATTGTTTAGAGCTGAAAAACCTTTAAAACACAGTAAACTTGTTAGAAACAGAATCTGGCCAGTTGAAGATTCAAAGTATAAAGAAAAACTTTAAAGAAACTTAAAGAAAAGGATAGAAATTTTCCTGTTTTCCCTGGATTGTTACCAGCTCATTGATACCATGTTGTTTTTTGCCAATTTATTGAACAATTCTGATCTGTTGTTGATTGTTTGATGCAGGGGTGCAAGGAAACAATAATGGGATGTGTAATTATCAGAGTCCAGCCCAGAATGCAAAGCCTGATCCACTTGATCAGATCCAGTCAAGCCAGCCGGGTTAAAGCACCACCCAAACCCGTTCACTGTTACAAAGCGCAGATCCTGTGTGACCCGAATTGGTCAATGGTATATAAACCCAAATTAGGGTTTCTGGGTTATTTTTCCAAGATTTTCTCTCGCTCTTTCTTGGTTCTTCGCCGTTCTTCTCTTCTTCTCTCTCAAACCCTCTGCTAGGCTTTTGATGTTGTCACTGATTCTCAGTGATTGAAGCGTTGAATCTCTTCAATCTTGTGCTGATGATGATTCTTGATGATGATGATGATGATGATGATGATGATGCAAAACCCCTCTGGTTTTATGCACTGAATCAACGAATCTGAGGCTTGTCACTTACAAACCTTTGATTTACGAAAGTTATTGCAATCAATGGTTGAATCTTACAATCAGGCTACAAACGAAGCAACAGAGGGTAAGATCTTCACACTGATCTCACTGTTCTTCGTTTCTTTATGATTTAATTTAAATCACAAACCCTAACTTCTGGTTTTTTGTGATTTTGTCTCGCATGTGTTCTTGAACGTGCTCTTGAGGAACACAAACAACACTAGATCAAGGATCTCCACCTGAGATCACTAAGGTATACTTTCTCTTCACCCTCTCTTCGTATTTTCTTTACTTAGGGTATTTCAGTCACTGAAATACTAACGTTCTCTGTTTTTTTCTCTTGTTGCGAGATCACTTCAACCACTTGTTGAAGTTCTGGGCTCACATACACTCAGAAACACAGAGATGAAATTGTAACATCCCTAATTTTTAAAATTATAATTTATGTGGATTATAAATAATTTCTAGTCGAGGGAAATGATAATTCACGACTCGGATCCGGGTTAGTCGAGAAAACCTGAATTATTGGCTAAGTAGGAAGGAACTTGTGCAAAATTGAGGATGTTGAAGGAACTAATGAGCGAAGGGCATTTTGGTCCTTTCACAACCACTTAAGCCCCCAGCCCATTTCCTCATCACTCAGCTGACCCACTCCATCAGTTTCAGAATTGAAAACAAAAGAAAAGAAAGAAGTGGAGAAGAAAGGAAGGAGAAGGGAGGCGAAAGAGAGGGGAGGAAAGGAGGCCATCATCACCATCATCCGTGGTTGCATGTAAGTGCTCTTTTCATCACTCCCTTCCATTTTTCGAGCTCTACCTAATGAACCAAACCTCAGCTTCCCATTCCTCTCCTAACTCAACTTACCATTTTTGACACTTGAAGCTCCAAAGTGAAACAATGGAGTTTTGAGCCCTATAGAGCTTTGCATGTTCAGCTGGAGCTAGGAGGAAGGTGGAACTGAACTCACTCTCTGTTTGAAAGGAGGATTTAGTGCATTGGGGTTACTGAATTCGGAATTGGAGCAGTGAATAGTAGAGTTGTTGTTTTTGAAGCGGTTGAATCGTAGCGGGGATTGTTCGAGCGGTTTCGGTTTGGTCGTTTCGAGTAGGATGGGACTTCTCGGGAAAATTAATATTTTACGGTTTCTACAAAGTATATGCAATTCTCTACGAATTTTGATTGAATACTTGGACTAGATTTGTTGGTTATAGTATCTGTTTTTAAGTTACAAAGGTCAAGGAATGTCTCGGTGCCGTCTAGAAAGCGTCGCGACCCTGCTTAATTTTTGACAGTTTTCGCTTCTGTAGCTTTTCACGTCACGACAAAACCTGTTCGCGTCGCGACGCTTTGCAGTTTTTCAGCAAAATACACTGATTTTGTTTTCGCGATAACTTTTGATCCGAGAATCCGATTGAGGTGTTTCAGCAAAATACACTGCGTTTGAAAGCTTATTCAAAAACCTAACTATATATATAATTTGAGTTGTATAATGCACTGTTTCTGAAAGTTATACTTGTTCGAAAAACCGAAAAGTAGACTGCGTGTGAGTTCACGTTTTGAATAACAAACCAGATTGTAAGTCCAAATGGGTACCGTATTATAATGCCGGATGTCTAGCTTTGTATTCATCAAAACGGGTTATAGAATAATGGTATATATATATATATATATATATATATATAGATTATATCGATTATAGAAGTCGGCCCAATGCGGGTGTGATATATAGATTATATCAAGTTGGGTGACGACTCAACAAAATTGCATACTAGGAAGGAAAGGTCATGAGCCCTCACCCTAGGCCCTGGAAACGTTATGGAATATATACTAACGGGGGTTCATCGAGATTGTGACTGTTGCACGGTCGATGTTATGCTACAGTAGGTTCACGATTCGCCGAGATTGTGGCTGTTGCACGGTTGGTGTTTCGATTGGTAAGCTTATAATGGTAAAGTAACTTACCAGGCTTAAAAATAAATGAATAGCACATTAGATGCCGACGAGATTGTGGTTGTTGCACGGTCGGTAATGGGCTAAGTTCGATGCACGATTCGCCGAGATTGTGGCTGTTGCACTGTCGGTGTTTCGATTGGTAAGTTTGTAATGGTAAAGTAACTTACAAGGCTTAAAAATAAATGAATAGCACATTAGATGCCGAGATTGTGGCTGTTGCACGGTCGGTAATGGGATAAGTATATATATGAGCAAATAGTTTATAAATTTAACTATGTTGCAACGGTTTTATAATTGAACCGAGTGATAGTGAGGGGGCACGGTAGAACTCACTGAGATATGTTATCTCACCCTATCATTATTGTGGTTTTTACAGAGAAACAGGGTAAGAGGAAGACAAGGCAGCACGAGTAGGTGACGTGCTTATGGAGATGCCGAAGACTTATAGTCTTGAGTTTCCGATTATGTTTCTCTTGTTATTTTTTGTTATAGTCATGTAACTTGTATTGGATATGCGTTGTATAAACCTATTCCGCTTCTCTGGTTATGATATTGAACAATAGACTTTGTATTCCTTTTAAGTTGTGAACCAAGTGAACTTCATGGAAATGAAGACGGATGAATCTGAGATATTGTGTTCTATTATCGGAAAAATTTAGTAGGTTCAATATCTAAACAGGGATTGTGTCCTCTGATTGTTGACACAGATGTGCATCTCAGTGTATCTACATGTAAGAAATATTGGGGTGTTACAATTGGTATCAGAGCAATTCGACCTAGTCGGACTTAGTATTAGTTTTGGGTTGAGTCGATTCCTTGTTAGTCCTTGTTATAATTATACTTGTGATGCTAAGAGAGGTTGAGCCTGATCAACTCAATACTTACTGCATCATAAGCGGAATTGTGCCGGGATGATCAAGACGCAATCCTCAACGATGACCGGAATCTCCAACCGGTGCATCCTCACAAAAGGTGACATGACGGTAGATGAATACATCGCTAAGTTTGAGAAGTTGTCTCAGTTTTACCAAGTGGTAAAGTATGCTCCGAATGAGGAATGGAGGATGCAGATGTATAAGATGGTCCTTTGTGCTTATATGACTCAGGGTCTCAGTTCTTATACTCTCACCAATTATGCTGCCTTAGAGCAACCAGCCTATGTCGCCGAGGATGATCTCAAAGAGAGTACTGGAAAGGAAAGAAGGTGGTTGAATTATCAACTCCGAATGCAAAATCCTAAGATAATTTCATCAAAGGAAAAGCAGGTGCAATTCTTCGATTCTTCAAAGGTCAGAAGATGTTCTAACTATGGAAAGCATCACTGTGGTGGAACATTCCCTGCCTTCAACTGATAGTGTTATTTCCTTCACTTCAGCCAGCCAATCTCTATTTCAAGGTGCGAAAGCTTTTCTTGGATTGAATTTATCGTGTGTCCAGGTTGTTAATGAATTCTTAGATGTTTTTCCTGAGGAAGTTTCCTCTTTACCTCCGGAATGAGAGGTAGAGTTCTCTATAGATTTGGCGCCGGGTACAGGGCCAATATCTATTGCACCTTACAGGATGTCTCCTCTTGAACAAAAGGAACTAAAATCCCAACTTGAGGAATTAAATTCCAAGAAGTTTATTCGACCGAGTGCATCTCCATGGGGTGCTCCAGTATTGCTAGTCAAGAAGGACGGAAGCATGAGATTATGTATTGACTATCGTCAATTGAACAAAATTACCATCAAGAATAAGTATCTATTACCAAGGATAGATGAATTGCTTGATCAACTTCGAGGTGCTGCAGTATTCTCCAAAATTGATCTAAGATCGGGATATCATCAAATCAAAGTAAGAGCCTTAGATATTCCGAAGACCACTTTCTGTAATCGATATGGACACTATGAGTTTGTAGTGATGCCTTTCGGTCTAACTAATGCTCCAGCGGTATTCATGGACTACATGAATCGAGTTTTTCATTCCTACCTGGATCAGTTTGTGGTTGTCTTCATAGATGACATCTTGGTATATTCAAGGACAATTGAGGAGCATGCTCAACATATCCGCTTTGTTTTGAATGTACTCCGAGAAAAGAAGTTATATGCAAAGCCGTCGAAGTGTGATTTCTGGATGTCGGAAGTAAAGTTCTTGGGTCATGTGATTTCCCAGGAGGGAGTAGCAGTCGATCCTAACAAAGTGGAAGCTGTGTTAAATTGGGAACGACCAACCTCAGTAATAGAAATTAGAAGCTTCTTGGGACTAGCATGCTATTATAGGAGATTTATCCAAGGCTTCTCACAGTTAGTTCTCCCACTTACCCGTTTGACTCGCAAGGATCAGCCGTTTACATGGGATACTGATTGTGAGGAATGTTTCCTTGAATTGAAAGTTCAGTTAACTTCTGCTCCAATCCTGATTCTTCCAGATCCGTCGTTGGGATTCCAGATTTACAGTGACGCATCTGGGAAGGGTTTAGGGTGTGTTCTTATGCAGAATCAACATGTTGTGGCCTATGCATCCAGGCAATTGAAGAACTCATGAACAAAATTACCCAACTCATGACTTAGAGTTGGCGGCTATTGTGTTTGCACTAAAGATTTGGAGACATTACCTTTATGGTCTTCGTTTTGAAGTTTTTAGTGATCACAAGAGCTTAAAATATCTGTTTGATTAGAAGGAGCTGAATAACAGACAGAGAAGGTGGATTGAATTTCTGAAGGATTATGACTTCGAGTTAAAGTAACATCCTGGAAAGGCTAATGTTGTGGCAGATGCGTTAAGCAGAAAGTCTCTCCACACCACAGAGCTAATGGTTTATGAAATGGCATTGTTGGAGTCTTTTAGAGACTTGAATCTCAAGGTGACAAGGAAAAGGGGCCGATTAGTGATACGACATATTCGGGTCACCAGTGTATTGAGAGATCAGATTCGTGTAGCTCAAGAAGTTGATGTGAAACTACAATCTCTGAAAGGATTGCCAAACTTCACCGAAGACAGTGATGGTATTATCTGTTTCAATGGTAGGATTTGTGTACCCAATGATGAAGACATCAAGAGGCAGGTATTAAAGGAAGCTCATAGGAGTCAGTATTCTGTACATCCTGGATCCACCAAGATGTACCGGGATTTAAAGCAGATGTGTTGGTGGCCTAGAATGAAAGCTGATGTTGCTGAGTTTGTATCTCGATGCTTAACCTGTCAAAAGGTTAAAGCAGAGCACCAACGACCTGCTGGTTAACTGCAACCACTTGATGTGCCAGTTTGGAAATGGGAAGATATCTCGATGGATTTTGTTATGGGTTTGCTGAGGTCGCGAGCCGGTAATGATTCCATTTGGGTAGTGGTGGACCGATTGACTAAATCCGCTCACTTTATTCCTGTCCGCTCGAATTACAAAGTTTCCAAGCTAGCGGAGGAGTATGTAAGGAACATCATAAGGCTACATGGGGTCCCGACTAGTATTGTGTCTGACCGAGATCCTAAGTTCACATCCAGATTTTGGAAAGCACTGAACGAAGCCTTAGGAACAAGAGTGTGGGTTAGCACTGCTTATCATCCTCAGACTGATGGTCAAACAGAGAGGACTATTCTGACTCTTGAGGACATGCTTCGGGCTTGTGTGCTCGAATGCGGAAGAAAATGGGAGGATCATCTCCCATTAGTAGAGTTCGCCTACAACAACAGTTACCACTCCAGCATTGGAATGGCACCGTTTGAAGCACTTTATGGGAGGAAGTGTAGAACTCCTTTGTGTTGGTGGGAGATAGGTGAAGATAAATTTTTGGGACCCGATATGGTTCGTGAAACTACCGAGAAGATTAGACTGATTCAAGAAAGAATGAAGGTTGCTCAGAGTCGGCAAAAGAGCTATGTTGACAATCGGAGGAGACCGTTGGAATTTGAAGTTGGTGATCATGCGTTCTTGAGGGTATCCCCAACCATAGGTACCGGTAGAGCCTTGCGAGCAAAGAAGCTCAGTCCTCGATATGTTGGACCATTCCAAATCATCGAGCGTATTGGGCCAGTTGCCTATCGTCTTGCCTTGTCTCCGGCCTTATCAAATCTTCATGATGTTTTTCATGTCTCTCAATTGAGGAAGTATGTTCCCGATCCGGATCAGCCACTGAATATTGACACAATTGACCTTCGACCGGATTTATCAATCCAACCTTATCCTAGCTACATCCTGGAGCGTGGTGAGAAGACGCAACAGACTAGGACTATTCCCATTGTCAAAGTGCATGGTCTGGGATGGCTTCTCGATCGAAGAGGCTACCTGGGAGTTGGAAGATGACATGCGGACACGATATCCATATCTATTCCATTGAGGTATGTCTTTTCAATTTTGAAGACAAAATTTTAAAAGTTGGGGTGATTGTAACATCCCTAATTTTTAAAAGGCTTAAAGGTCATTTTGGCCCCTGCAAAATACACATTAATCCATTTTGCCCCCTACAAAATAAAAAACTTTAAATAAGCCCCTGCAAAATAGTTAGTTGTTCAGTTAAGCCCTCACTGTTAGTGGTCCCCTAACGCTGTTATTTTTAACCCTCATTTTGGCCCCTGTAAATACACATTAAAGGTCATTTTGGCCCCTGCAAAATACACATTAATCCATTTTGGCCCCTGCAAAATACACATTAATCAATTTTGGCCCCTGCAAAATACCTTTAAAAATAACAGCGTTAGTGGACTGTTGCGCCCGAAAAAAGCCCCCGAGGGAGAACCTTCCTCGTTTACAACTTTTCTAAAAAACAAATGAAGCCGCCACCAATATTTATTAAGGAAAATATTAGGAAAACCTTTTATTGGAAAGCGAGTGGTCTTGCGAAACTAGAGAAGAGGGTTCGGGGGTCGGTTACGCGCGGGGAAGGTGTTAGCACCCCACACGTCCTCTCTACTGAGAGGGAACCTTTAATTAAATGTGTGGCTTTTATATGTCGACCTGAAAATATTTAATTTTGCCTCTCTAATTCTTATTGAAAAATCAATTAAAGAACTTAATAAATTTTTTTTATTTTTGGCGAGAAAGGAGGAAAAAAGGGTTTTTAGAAAGAAGTGTTTGACGGGACATGGCCCGCTCCTACGTATCTCCCGGTGCGATGGAGAATTCAAAGCTACGTAGTTCTCGCTTGTCCTGAATTTTTTTTTTTGTTTTTTATCTTGTTTAATTGTGAAAATCAAGCTTTCATGATGATCAATTGAGCAAGGGCTCCAAGTGGTCACCACTAGCGCTCCATTGTTAATAATCATGCAAGCAAAGGCTTCACAAGACTATAAACAAAGTTTTTTTGATTTAGTGAAACTCTTTAGGAAAATTCAGGCATTCATGATGATCAGTTGAGCAAAAGCTCCAAGTGATCAGCACTAGTACCTCATTATTAATAATCATGCAAGCAAAGGCTTTACAAGACTATTAACAAAGTTTTTGATTTATGAGAAACTATTTTGTCTTGAAGAGAATTAAATTAAATTAAAAAAACGAGAAAGGGGGGTGAAATGGTAAAATAGGGTATTATTAGTCGCAAGGGGTTGTATAATTAATAGCAGGTGTAAAAAGGAAGCCCAGTTCGCATTGGAGGGCCCAGAATGCGAAGCTGGGCTTAAGTGAGGGAGGGTGCGCGCATGAATTGAAGGGGGTGTTAATAGTATTCTGATAATAAAAATAAAATTAAAATAAAATAAAATGGCAATTGGGAAGAGGTATAAAGGGAATGAGATCAGAACCCTAATTTTGTTTGGAGAGAGAAAGAAGAATTTTCGAAGAGAGAGGGAGAGAGAAGGAGAGAACGAAAATGGGGGAGGAGAGAAGAAGAAGAGGGAGGACGCGGTGGCGAGGTTTACGGCGAAGGTGATGGACGGCGTTGAAGGGAGAGGAAGCGGAGCATACGGCCACGGCTCAAGGCGCGCCGTTGACGGCGACGGTGAGGGGATCGGGCAGAGATCAAACGAGAGGGGGTGTCTCTAGCGGCGACGACAGAAAAGGCTTGGTTCAACGATGGTGGTGACGGTTACGGTGGAGGGAGGAGGTCAGGTCGGACCATCTCCGGTCACGTGCGATGGTGTCGACGAATCATACGGCGACGCGAAGGGGATAACGGCGGAGATGACCACCGTACGGTGGTCATTTGCTTCTGGTTCGGTTTCCAAGGCTACCTAGAGGGGGAGGATGACGGCGGTTTGAGGCGGACGGCCACCGTCTACGGTGGCCGGAACTAGCAGGCAAGGTTTCGGTTCTCTCTTTTTTTTTTATATATATTTTTCTTATCTGCTCCTTCATATGTCTGTTTCTGCTTTTCTTATTTTTTGATTTGTCTCAAATTAAATATATTCTATACAATACTGACTTAAAAAAAACCTAATGTGTTCATGATTTGCTAACTCATATACACAGTACTAATTTAGGATCTTATTTACGGACAGCAAAACTAAAACTTACTACATTTGATTTCCCCTTTTTTTTTAAAAAAAAAAACATATATGCATTGTTTTGATCGGGGTTGCTACTAGTCCCAGCTTGTTAGTTTATTAGTTGAGCAGCTAAAACCTTTTATGCACTAAACTTAATAAAAACGAAATTTCCAGGAACACCAACCTCTTTTTCCAGCCTCTGTTTGGTCTCTTCTTATGTGGTTACCGAATTGTTCTGCTCACTATTGCCTCACTGCTACTGCTTCTACTCTGTTTGACTGTTTATGTTTCTGGATTTTTGACGCTTCTTTACCCTGAATATCTCTAAATTTCGTATGGATTTTTCTGTGTGAATTTCTGTCTGTCCCTGATTTGGTTTTCGGATTAGCATTTTATAGCAATTTCTGGAACCGAAAATTAATTTCTTGATTCTCTGGTTAATTGCGTTGTCTCCTGGACAGCTAGTAGCTGACTCAGGACTGACTCAGCCTCCCCCTTCTTTTTTAGCTGCTAATTTGAATTAGCTGTTTTTTTTTCCTTGTTTTGGAACGGATCGACCCAGGCCCAGCAGCTTGGGGAGCAGCTGCTGGAAACCCTAAATCTGCTGCTGCTGCCTATTATTATTTACATTTTTGGATCTGGCTATTTGGGCCTTTTTTTGATGTAATTTTTTTGTATTTTATGGACATTTGGACATCTTAGACACTTCTATACTGTAATAACAATTAAATAGATTTTTTTTTTGACATTTTTTTGATACTATATTGCTTAAATAAATTATATAAACAAAATAAGATTAATAACAAGAAAAAGGAGTCGGGCCAAATACAAAGACGAGAATGGGCCGGACTAAACAAATACGCTAAAACGAGGCCCAAAAATAGAAAAATGGGCCTGTTAACTAAAAACGCTAAAAATTAACTTGGAATTGCATTCTTAAGCCCAAATTGAAACGACAAGCCCAATCGCGAGAAAAATGACTTTGTTAGTCCCAATTAGGTTCGACTAAATCCCAAATACGAAGATTAAATTGAAGAACGCACGAAACGATCAATCCTTCGCGTGCATGCCTAATTTAAAACAACGGTATTTCGATTTAGTCGAACAGGGTCATTGAAATTGACCCGGATTAGTAACTGAGACGCCATACTGATAATTCTCGTAATCACGCGACTTCAAAACACGATTTAAGTAAAATAAACGACTAAAACTAGAAAAAGAAGACGGACAAAATTGGGGTATAACAGCTGCCCCTCTTTATTTGGATTTTGACAAGGAATATGAATTGGCCGAGACATATTCCGAGGCAAAATGGAAATAAAGAATTCAGAAATTATACCAATTTTGTCTACCTAGAGAAACATGAGCTTTCTTTTCCTTTTCCTTCTCTTTTTATTTATTTTTTATTTATTTTTTTTTGTTTTATTTGGATTTTAACAAAGAATATGAATTGGCCGAAACATATTCTGAGGTAAAATGAAGATAAAGAGTAGACACTTTCGTGTCGATGTGAAAACAGTAAATGAACACTGACGTGCGGGCAAAAAAGGTAAAACGGGCACTTGGCGTGCAGAAAGCGGTAAACGGGCACTTGGCGTGCAGAAAGCGGTAAATGGGCACTTGGCGTGCAGAAAGCGGTAAATGGGCACTTGGCGTGCAGAAAGCAGTAAATTGCCCAGGCTGCCTAAAACCTGTAATCCTTAAACGGACTCTTGACGAATCCGAGTTTGTACGTGGCTTTGAGGAGCACGCTTCCTGTTGGCCTTTTCGAGCGACCGGGGGGATCGTTATCAGCTCCGGAACTGATATACTGATCAATGCACGGCGTCCACTGTATCTTAGGCTGATACAACTATTCCGTTGAACCTCACATGGGGCTGCGGTCCATCGCGTTGCTCGTACACGACGTGAGACCTGGACAGAAGGGAGCGTTGAACTCTGACGAGAGCGATTTTGAACTCCAAACTGCAATGCACGCTTGAGCGCTGAACTGAAAAACATTTGAACTCCGAACTAAGGGAGCATTTTCTGGGAACTGAGGGCGAGGATTAACACCGAAGTATTTATCCGTCCTTGTACCTGCGAGTGATATGAACAAATGCATGCAATGCAAATGCCATGATTGCTTTTTGATGGGATGAATGTGATGTGATGCAGGAGCTTCTTCTTGCTTGCATGAATTTTTTTTGTCTATGTTTGATGAATGCAATGCATGAGTTTTATTCGTTTTATCGCTCTTTTGCTCTCTTTTTCTAATCCCCTTTTTTATTGTTTTCCCTTTCTTTTCTTCTTATTTTTGCTGCTCTTTTGCTCTTTTTGGCTTTTCTTTCACCGGTTCAACCAACTCGTAGGACTTGCGCCACGAGGCACGATGATCGTCCATAATGGTGTGAGGGTCATGCTTCAGCCTTTTTTGTGGATTATTTTGACGCACTCAGTGCTTTTGTTTGGCTTTTATGAATTTACTTGATTGAGAGATCATTTCTTTTCTCATGATTTTCAAAAGTTTCGCAATGAGTTTAATGCTCTGATTTATGCACATTTTCATAATTCATTTATCATCTACCATAAAACATCATTTTAAAGCACAAATGAAAAGGAAGCAATGACAAAAACAATAAGCAGACGGAGTGAAGAGCTTGGACTTTTATTCATATGGAAATCGAACGCACAAAAGGTCGCACCGACTGAAAAGAGTACATTGAGAACTTTGAAACTAAGAAAAAGCAAGAAAAATGGACGCAACAGATCTTATGAGCGTTTTTCGTCTTTGGAGTGTTGATGCCAATCACCCATACATATATCCTTGATCACCCTTTTATCCAAGCTTTTGGAGACGCTGCTTGCCTCTTTTACTTTTCAGTCCAACCTTTCTGACCCTAATTTTTGCCTGGACCGCTCTTTGCGAGTTTTCAGTCCACCGGGTCGCTCTTTTTTTCCTAGGCCTCCCTTTCGGGTTTTCAACCTAGCGAGCTAATTCTTGCTTGGCTCATTTTTCTCTTTTTCCTTTTTATTTTTCTCAGGCGTAATATTTCTTGACTGAATCTGAATTGACTGGGTTTCTGAGTTCTTCACCACCCATGTTGGTGAGTATCAATGCTCCTCCAGAAAAGGCTTTCTTTACCACATATGGTCCATCATAGCTAGGAGTCCATTTCCCACGGGGGTCACTCTGGATAGGCAGAATCTTTTTGAGCACAAGGTCTCCCTTGCTGAATTCTCGGGGACGAACCTTCTTGTCGAAAGCTGTCTTCATCCTTTGTTGATACAACTGGCCATGACACAGGGCAGCAATTCTTTTCTCCTCAATGAGATTCAGCTGATCCAGACGAGCTTGGACCCATTCTGCTTCTTCCAACTTGGTTTCCATTAGTACCCGCAGAGAAGGTATCTCAACTTCAATGGGGAGGACTGCTTCCGACCCATACACCAAAGAGAAAGGGGTTGCCCCAGTTGAAGTACGCACTGAGGTACGATACCCATGCAAGGCGAAAGGAAGCATCTCGTGCCAATCTTTATAGGTTACTACCATCTTTTGCACAATCCTCTTGATATTCTTGTTGGCCGCTTCCACTGCCCCATTCATCTTGGGACGGTATGGAGAAGAATTATGATGTTGGATTTTGAAGTCCTCGCATAACTCTTTCATCATCTTACTGTTCAAGTTGCTGCCATTATCTGTGATAATCTTATCCGGAAGCCCATAGCGGCAAATCAAATCTTTCTTTACAAACTTAACAACCACAGAGCTGGTAATGCTGGAATATGAAGCAGCTTCAACCCACTTGGTGAAGTAATCAATAGCGACCGGGATGAAGCGATGCCCATTTGATGCCTTAGGCTCGATAGGACCTATGACGTCCATGCCCCACATTGAGAATGGCCAAGAGGCGGTCAAGACATTTAGGGAAGCGGGTAGTACATGAATATGATCAGCGTAGATTTGACACTTGTGACATCTTCTTACGAAACTATAGCAATCTGATTCCATTTGCAACCAATAATATCCAGCTCTTAATATTTTTCTTGCCATGGTGTGCCCACTGGAATGAGCCCCAAATGAGCCTTCATGGACCTCTCTCATGATTTTTGTTGCCTCTTCTTCTGTCACACACCTTAAAAGGACCATGTCATAATTTCTCTTGTATAGAACTTCACCGCTCAAAAAGAAATTCCTTGACAATCTTCTGAGGGTTCTCTTGTCATTCTCTGACGCTCCAGGAGGGTATTCTCTGTTCAAGATGTACTGCTTGATGTCATAATACCAGGGCTTGTTATCAGACTCTTCCTCGATGACCATGCAATAATGATGTGCTGGCAAATCTCGATGCTGAATCCCGATGTGAGTCAAGCTTTTGTCGCAGCTGATATTAAACATTGAAGACAAAGTGGCTAGTGCATCAGCCAACTGATTCTCATTGCGAGGAAGGTGCTGGAATGTGATTTCCTCAAAAAACTCAACCAGCTTTAGAATGTAATCTCGGTAAGGGATCAACTTGGAGTCCCTGGTCTCCCAATCACCGTTCACTTGGTGAATTACTAGAGCTGAATCACCATACACATCAAGTCTCTTAACTTTCCAATCAATGGCTGCCTGGATACCAAGAATACATGCCTCATACTCTGCGATATTATTAGTGGCGTAGAAGCTTAGTCTGGCAGTGAATGGGATGAAGCGATTATCAGGGGAAATCAGCACTGCTCCGGCTCCGTGCCCGTACATATTGGAGGCACCATCGAACACCATTCTCCATCTTTCATCTTCTGGGGATTTCCCTTCTTCAAACAAAGCCATGATATCTTCATCAGGAAAGTCATACTGCATAGGCTGATAATCTTCAACAGGCCGGTGTGCCAGGTACTCGGGCAGCGCACTACCTTTAATTGCTTTCTGAGTGACATATAGGAGATCATATTCTGATAACTGCATTTGCCAACGGGCAAGTCTCCCTGTAAGTGCGGGCTTCTCGAAGATATACTTGATAGGATCCATTTTAGATACCAACCAAGTAGTGTGACTTAGCATGTACTGCCTCAAACGATGAGCAGCCCAAGCTAAAGCACAACAAGTCTTTTCTAGCAGTGAGTACCTTGTCTCACAGTCAGTGAATTTCTTGCTCAAATAGTAAATGGCATGCTCTTTCTTCCCAGATTCATCATGTTGCCCTAACATGCAACCCATCGAGCTGTCTAGCACGGTTAGGTACAGGATCAGAGGTCTGCCGGGTACAGGAGGCGTCAAGATAGGTGGATTCTGAAGATATTTTTTGATCTTTTCGAATGCTTCTTGACAATCATCATTCCACTTGGTCTCTTGATTCTTGCACAAAAGTTTGAAGATTGGTTCACAAGTGGCAGTCAACTGGAATATGAACCTAGAGATGTAGTTTAGTCTTCCGAGAAAACCCCGAATCTCTTTTTCTGTTTTAGGGACTGGCATCTCAAGAATCGCACGCACCTTGTCTGGATCGACCTCTATCCCCTTTTGGCTGACGATGAACCCCAACAACGTTCCTGATCGCACGCCAAAGGTACACTTGTCAGGATTTAATCTGAGTTTGAATTTTCTCAACCGCTCGAAGAGCTTTTGCAAATTGACAATGTGCTCCTCGTCCGTTTTAGACTTTGCGATCATATCGTCCACGTAGACCTCTATTTCTTTGTGCATCATGTCATGAAAAAATGTGACCATAGCCCTTTGATAGGTAGCACCGGCGTTCTTCAACCCGAATGGCATGACCCTGTAACAGAATGTTCCCCAAAGAGTTGTGAAAGTTGTCTTCTCCATATCCTCAGGAGCCATCTTGATCTGGTTATACCCTGAATACCCATCCATGAAGGAGAACAGTGAATGTTGCGCCGTACTATCCACTAAGACATCAATATGGGGCAGGGGAAAATCATCTTTGGGACTAGCACGGTTCAGATCTCTGTAATCAACGCACATTCTAACTTTCCCATCCTTTTTCGGAACTGGCACGATGTTGGCAACCCAATGCGGATACTTGGCTACTGCTAGGAACCCAGCGTCAAACTGCTTTTTCACTTCATCTCTGATCTTTAAAGACATTTCTGGCTTCATTCTTCTCAGTTTCTGCTTTACCGGAAGACATACTGGCTTGACTGGCAACTTATGCACCACTATGTCGGTATCTAAACCTGGCATATCTTGATAAGTCCATGCGAAGACATCAACATATTCATGCAGGAGTTCAATTAGTTTCTTGCGCTCACCTTCTTTCATTGAAGTACCCACCCTCACTTCCTTCTGGCTGTCCTCTGTGCCTAGGTTAATTATCTCAACGGACTCCCCATGTGCCTGAATGACCTTTTCCTCTTGTTCAACCATTCTCATCAATTCTGGAGGAGTTTCCCAGTCATCCTCAACATCCTCCTCAGCTTGGTTAACGGGGTGATCAAAATTAACATATGAACCGTTGGCATCATTATTCTCAAAGATATTCATTTTAGATCTGCATTTGCGGGAATAGGAAGAAATGAACAAGCAAAAATAGAAACACAAGATGGAGACGCATGATAATAAAAGGCAAATTTATTTATTTGAGAATCCAAAACAACATTTTATTGATAGATGATATTTGAAGGAAAAACATGCATGCCCTTATGAAATATCCTAAGGCCTTGGGCAGAGCCAAACAATTTGCATTACAAAATCATTACTTTGGAATGAAAATAACAGGGAAATCAATGATCTTCCAATTATCAAGCTCTTCCTCTACAGCACTGCGACGCACCAAGTCCGCGCCTTTGTCTTCCACAACTGATTCTTCCTCGATGACGGCCACCTGATTGGGGTCCAGCATACCCGCGCTCCTGAAGCTCTGGGAGAGATCATAGATAGGAACCTTCTTCAAGCTTGGTTCCCGCCCCTGAAGCTTGGCTAGCCTCCTTTCTCGCTTTTCCTTAGCCATTCTCTTCTTATCAGCTTGAGTGGGCCGATATCCTAACCCACGCCTATCCTTGTACTCTTGCAGCTGAACCGGCGTCAGAACTCCTTGCTCGGACTTTCCCAACCCTTTTCCGATCTGGTAACCATTTTGCAGCATGACTTTGGCTACCATGATAGCAGCGTTAGATATCTTTGGTACGGGCAACGGGGCTTCTTCCCCCACAAAAGCAGCATTTGCAATTTCTAGTGATTGAAAGGCAGATTCAAGCGACTCTTCTGCAGCCTCAATGTATTGAGAAGGATGGGGCTTGCTAACGATGAACTCTTCTTCTCCAAAAACGACTATCAGCTTGTCGTTGACTACAAACTTAAGCCTTTGGTGGAGGGATGAAGGAACAGCACCGGCGGCATGAATCCAGGGTCTCCCCAGGAGACAACTGTAGGATGATGCGATGTCCATGATCTGAAAATTCACATAAAATACTTCTGGCCCTATCTGCATCGGGAACTCCATTTCTCCCATAACCTCCTTCTTGGATCCGTCAAATGCCCTAACTAGTGTTGAGCTAGGCTTCATATATGAACAGTCTACATTTAATCTGCTCATAGTAGATTTGGGCATGACATTCAAAGAGGATCCATTGTCGATGAGGACCCTGGAGAGTGTATATTCACCACATCTAACTGAAATGTGAAGTGCCTGATTATGCCCCTTTCCCTCAGGGGTGAGCTCATCATCGGTAAAAGTAATATAATTGGATGCAACAATATTCCCTACAATGCCATCGAGTTGGTCAACAGTGATGTTCTGAGCTACATGGGCTTCATTCAATACTTTCATTAGGGCTGCACGGTGAACCTCAGAATTGAGCAGTAGGGACATGATAGAGATCTTTGCAGGAGTGTGGTGCAGCTGGTCCACCACTTTGTAATCACTCTGACGCATGATCTTCAGAAATTCAGTGGCTTCTTGTTCTGACACTTTCCTACTTTCCTTGGGTTCTTGCGCTTTGCCTTTGCGAATTCTTTCCTCCTCCTCCTTTGAGGGACCTTCTTTCAGGACTTCAGGGACATAAACACGTCCGCTCCTAGTAACTCCGCTGCTTCCCGCAATGTTGGTGACATCGGGAACAACCTGAGGCGTCTGAATTGGAACTGACACCCCATAGCTCCATGGAACAGCATTGTTCTTTTGATGAGGAGCTGGGACAGGAATCACAATGGTCTTAAGTCTCTCCTCGATCGGCTTTCGGCTATACGGGACCTCAATGGGTTTCTGAACATTTATATTCCTATTTGATTGGAAAGTCAGCACATCATCCTCTTTCTCTTGCACACCTATTTGGGTTACATGACGATCCAATAGGTCCTGCAAAACTGTCCAGAAGCCTCACATGCCCCATCACAATTAACATCAACACAGACTTCTCTCTGAGTACATCCTCTCTCAATGACCCCGAACTTGCATAGCTTTGCATGAATGACCTCTAAGGGTGTTTGGATACACTCCACAGTTCTGATTAAGGATTGACTTCCCGTATCATGGATGGCATTGGTTGCATGTTTCTGATGACCAGGCAGCGGATTAGTTGTGATACTCAGGTCTACTTGTTTGAAGGTTATCCCTTTGGCATCAATAAGATCTTGCACTACAATTTTGAATGCCTTGCAGTCCTCAACAGCGTGTCCTACTGCCCCTTCATGAAATGCACAAGTAACATTGGGATTGTAGCCTCGGAAGTAGGGTGGTTGAACTGGTCTCATGGGTCTGGTATTGATGAGTTTGTTTGTAAAAAGATAGTTGAATAGGTCAGTATAGGACATGGGGATGGGATCAAAGGTGGTCCGTTTTTTGTCTGGGTAGCTTTTGTAGTAGTTATTTTGTGGTGGAAGGGTTGGTCGTGTTTGAGTGGGGACAGGGATGTTTTGTGTTTGATAAGGTGGGCTTATGGTGATGGCGTTGGTCTCACCTTCTTTCTTCTTTGAAAATCCGGAGAACGGCTTTTTCTGGGTGGTTGTACCTGTGGAACCATGGGCAATCTTGCCGCTTCTCATTCCGTTTTCTAATCTTTCACCGATGATTACCATGTCTGAGAAATTGGAAGACACGCTACCAATCAACCGATCGTAGTATAACGGCGGCAGGGTTTCCATGAACATGAAGACTAATTCTTTCTCTAACAAAGGGGGTGTTACCTGTGCAGCGAAAGCCCTCCACCGCTGGGCATACTCTTTGAATGACTCATTATCTCTTTTTGCCAGACTCTGCAACTGTGTTCTGTCTGGCGCCATATCTGTATTGTACTGGTACTGTCTGAGGAAAGCATCAGCCAAGTCCTTCCAACAATGGATATGGGACGGTTCTAACTGCATGTACCAGTTGAGAGATGCTCCCGCAAGGCTCTCTTGGAAGTAATGGATCAACAACTTGTCATCGTGAGAATGTGCAGCCATTTTTCTACAATACATGGTCAGATGGCTTTTAGGGCAAGTCACGCCTCGGTACTTGTCAAAGTCGGGCACTTTGAATTTGGGAGGTAAAACCATATCAGGGATGAGACACAGATCACGAGCTTCTCTTGCTCTAGAGCCCGACCCTTCAATCATCCTTAAGCGTTCTTCTAACATATGATACCTGTCTCTAGCTTGAGGAGCTTCAGCGGGATAGTTCTGAGGAAAACCATTCACACCGTAGTGAGGATTACTCATCGACACTACGGCTGGGTTCACGTGTGGGTCACGTGAGTGAGTGATATTCCCATGAATTGGTCCCTGAATTGGGGGATGGACCGTTACTGGTGAATGAAAGTCAAATGGAGTTCCCGGCGGAATAGGAATCTGAATTTGGCCCTGAGGTGTTCCCGCTCCTCCACTGTTTGTGGCTGGGATGGGTCGGACTTGTTCTGCAACACTAAGGGGATTACTTCCCGCATTAGCCTCGGCTCCTGGAGGTGCGTATCCGGATGGGAGTCCCCAAGGCATCCCATGCATAACTGGTTGGCCCTGGTTGTTGGTTCCTGAAGTATGAGCAAAGGTGTTAGTCTCGAGACTCGGAGGGGGAAGAGTGACAGCAACTCCGGTAGTGACGGCGAGACTTTCAGCGGCAGTTCCGTTCCTCAAAGCTTGTAGTATGCCCATCATTTCCGTCATCTGTGCTTCCATTGCTCTGGATTGGGAACCTCAGCAGAGGTGTTACCATGGTCTGATTCCCCACTTCCTAAGTCTTCAATAACAGGACGGCCCCGGTCATTCTGGTTAGTTGCCATGAGCCTTGCTTGTAGACGAGTCAGGTATCGATGTTGGCGAACCAGCTTGCCTTTTTCTATTGAGGGAATACACTTTATGAGCACGAGAATTAAATAAATGAATGCAAATGCAATGCAATATGCATGATTTTATGTTTGTTTGGGTGCCGGGAATCGCGGTGTAATTCTTCTTACACACCTATGACAAGGTTTCATGTTATGTTGCGATCTCCGGCAGACAAACTTTAATGCATGAAGAATGTAAATGATGAAAGTTTTTTTTTTCAAAATTTTGTTAGATGCAAATGCAATGGTGTGAAACGATGTGAATGCGAAATGATGTGGATGCAAAATGATGTGTCATTTATATAAAAAGAGGGTAAGAAAATAAGGATATTATTTTCTACGATTTTTTGAAATAGAGTTTAAGAAAAAGGAATGCCTAAACTAATGCAACAAACAAAGGCGTGCCCCGTGTCCTACAAAGGGTGGGAATCCTAGGGTCTAAAGTCGACGAAAGGGGTAATCCTCCCATGTAGGTTCTAATCACTTCCTTACAATGGCAACCAAGAGCTAAAGTCTCTCTCATGATGGCACCCACAATCGTAGAAAGCTACCGAGTGTGAGGTATCATGACAAAGCGCACTCTTGGGCGGAACTTTCATGAGAGCCATACAGACAAAGGTCTACGAATGGCAGTCACTAATCGTTCCCACTCTCCTAGGTTTTTGTTCAGACCTTGGGTTTTAGGCCCCACTCAATGCTCACAAGTATAGGATGTGAAGTGTGTGTCGAGGGCACAACACCTAGGAATAACTACCCTTCCCTACCTGCAAATGAAAATCCAGAGCAGTCCAGACAAATAGCATGTTGTTTATCCTAGGGTTCAATATCGATCCAATATAAACTAATCTAGGGTGCCAATAACAATGCACTACTTACCTCAAGAAATGGAGCAAAGAAGAAGGGGACATGATAAGAAAGGGGAAGAAATGCATGAGGGAACTAAGCAAGGAAGTAACTACGTATTCAAATCAATCATACAAACCACACATTTAATTGATTAGGCTTGACCCACTTTTGAAAAAAATGTTTTTTAGTAGTCCCCAGTGGAGTCGCCAGCTGTTGCGCCCGAAAAAAGCCTCCGAGGGAGAACCTTCCTCGTTTACAACTTTTCTAAAAAACAAATGAAGCCGCCACCAATATTTATTAAGGAAAATATTAGGAAAACTTTTTATTGGAAAGCGAGTGGTCTTGCGAAACTAGAGAAGAGGGTTCGGGGGTCGGTTACGCGCGGGGAAGGTGTTAGCACCCCCCACGTCCTCTCTACTGAGAGGGAACCTTTAATTAAATGTGTGGTTTTTATATGTCGACCTGAAAATATTTAATTTTGCCTCTCTAATTCTTATTGAAAAATGAATTAAAGAACTTAATAAATTTTTTTTTATTTTTGGCGAGAAAGGAGGAAAAAAGGGTTTTTAGAAAGAAGTGCTTGACGGGACATGGCCTGCTCCTACGTCTCTCTCGGTGCGATGGAGAATTCAAAGCTACGTAGTTCTCGCTTGTCCTGAAAAAGTTTTTTTGTTTTTTATCTTGTTTAATTGTGAAAATCAAGCTTTCATGATGATCAATTGAGCAAGGGCTCCAAGTGGTCACCACTAGCGCTCCATTGTTAATAATCATACAAGCAAAGGCTTCACAAGACTATAAACAAAGTTTTTTTGATTTAGTGAAACTCTTTAGGAAAATTCAGGCATTCATGATGATCAGTTGAGCAAAAGCTCCAAGTGATCACCACTAGTACCTCATTGTTAATAATCATGCAAGCAAAGGCTTCACAAGACTATTAACAAAGTTTTTGACTTATGAGAAACTATTTTGTCTTGAAGAGAATTAAATTAAATTAAAAAAACGAGAAAGGGGGGTGAAATGGTAAAATAGGGTATTATTAGTCGCAATGGGTTGTATAATTAATAGCAGGTGTAAAAAGGAAGCCCAGTTCGCATTGGAGGGCCCAGAATGCGAAGCTGGGCTTAAGTGAGGGAGGGTGCGCGCATGAATTGAAGGGGTGTTAATAGTATTCTGATAATAAAAATAAAATTAAAATAAAATAAAATGGCAATTGGGAAGAGGTATAAAGGGAATGAGATCAGAACCCTAATTTCATGCCTTTCTTCCTCTTTGCGCCGCACCATTACTTTTGGAGAGAGAGAGAGTGCGAAAATTTTGTTTGGAGAGAGAAAGAAGAATTTTTGAAGAGAGAGGGAGAGAGAAGGAGAGAACGAAAATGGGGGAGGAGAGAAGAAGAAGAGGGAGGACGCGGTGGCGAGGTTTACGGCGAAGGTGATGGACGGCGTTGAAGGGAGAGGAAGCGGAGCATACGGCCACGGCTCAAGGCGCGCCGTAGACGGCGACGGTGAGGGGATCGGGCAGAGATCAAACGAGAGGGGGTGTCTCTAGCGGCGGCGACAGAAAAGGCTTGGTTCAACGATGGTGGTGACGGATACGGTGGAGGGAGGAGGTCAGGCCGGACCATCTCCGGTCACGTGCGATGGTGACGACGAATCATACGGCGACGCGAAGGGGATAACGGCGGAGATGACCACCGTACGGTGGTCATTTTCTTCTGGTTCGGTTTCCAAGGCTACCTAGAGGGGGAGGATGACGGCGGTTTGTGGCGGAAGGCCACCGTCTACGGTGGCCGGAACTAGTAGGCAAGGTTTCGGTTCTCTCTTTTTTTTTATATATATTTTTCTTATCTGCTCCTTCATATGTCTGTTTCTGCTTTTCTTATTTTTTGATTTGTCTCAAATTAAATATATTCTATACAATACTGACTTAAAAAAACCTAATGTGTTCATGATTTGCTAACTCATATACACAGTACTAATTTAGGATCTTATTTACGGACAGCAAAACTAAAACTTACTACATTTGATTTCCCCTTTTTTTTTTAAAAAACATATATGCATTGTTTTGATCTGGGTTGCTACTAGTCCCAGCTTGTTAGTTTATTAGTTGAGCAGCTAAAACCTATTATGCACTAAACTTAATAAAAACGAAATTTCCAGGAACACCAACCTCTTTTTCCAGCCTCTGTTTGGTCTCTTCTTATGTGGTTACCGAATTGTTCTGCTCACTATTGCCTCACTGCTACTGCTTCTACTCTGTTTGACTGTTTATGTTTCTGGATTTTTGACGCTTCTTTACTCTGAATATCTCTAAATTTCGTATGGATTTTTCTGTGTGAATTTCTGTCTGTCCCTGATTTGGTTTTCGGATTAGCATTTTATAGCAATTTCTGGAACCGAAAATTAATTTCTTGATTCTCTGGTTAATTGCATTGTCTCCTGGACAGCTAGTAGCTGACTCAGGACTGACTCAGCCTCCCCCTTCTTTTTTAGCTGCTAATTTGAATTAGCTGTTTTTTTTCCAGGTTTTGGAACGGATCGACCCAGGCCCAGCAGCTTGGGGAGCAGCTGCTGGAAACCCTAAATCTGCTGCTGCTGTCTATTATTATTTACATTTTCGGATCTGGCCATTTGGGCCTTTTTTTGATGTAATTTTTTTGTATTTTTTGGACATTTGGACATCTTAGACACTTCTATACTGTAATAACAATTAAATAGATTTTTTTTTTTGACATTTTTTTGATACTATATTGCTTAAATAAATTATATAAACAAAATAAGATTAATAACAAGAAAAAGGAGTCGGGCCAAATACAAAGACGAGAACGGGCCGGACTAGACAAATACGCTAAAACGAGGCCCAAAAATAGAAAAATGGGCCTGTTAACTAAAAACGCTAAAAATTAACTTGGAATTGCATTCTTAAGCCCAAATTGAAACGACAAGCCCAATCGCGAGAAAAATGACTTTGTTAGTCCCAATTAGGTTCGACTAAATCCCGAATAAGAAGATTAAATTGAAGAACGCACGAAACGATCAATCCTTCGCGTGCATGCCTAATTTAAAACAATGGTATTTCGATTTAGTCGAACAGGGTCATTGAAATTGACCAGGATTAGTAACTGAGACGCCATACTGATAATTCTCGTAATCACGCGACTTCAAAACACGATTTAAGTAAAATAAACGACTAAAACTAGAAAAAGAAGACGGACAAAATTGGGGTATAACATGGACCACTAACAGTGAGGGCTTAACTGAACAACTAACTATTTTGCAGGGGCTTATTTATAGTTTTTTATTTTGCAGGGGACAAAATGGATTAATGTGTATTTTGCAGGGGCCAAAATGACCTTTAAGCCTTTTTAAAATTATAATTTATGTGGATTATAAATAATTTCTAGTCGAGGGAAATGATAATTCACGACTCGGATCCCGGTTAGTCGAGAAAACCTGAATTATTGGCTAAGTAGGAAGGGACTTATGCAAAATTGAGGATTTTGAAGGAACTAATGAGCCAAGGGCATTTTGGTCCTTTCACAACCACTTAATCCCCCAGCCCATTTCCTCATCACTCAGCTGACCCACTCCATCAGTTTCAGAATTGAAAACAAAAGAAAAGAAAGAAGTGGAGAAGAAAGGAAGGAGAAGGGAGGCGAAAGAGAGGGGAGGAATGGAGGCCATCATCACCATCATCCTTGGTTGCATGTAAGTGCTCTTTTCATCCCTCCCTTCCATTTTTCGAGCTCTACCTATTGAACCAAACCTCAGCTCCCCATTCCTCTCCTAACTCAACTTACCATTTTTGACACTTGAAGCTCCAAAGTGAAACAATAGAGTTTTGAGCTCTATAGAGCTTTGCATGTTCAGCTGGAGCTAGGAGGAAGGTGGAACTGAACTCACTTTCTGTTTGAAAGGAGGATTTGGTGTATTGGGGTTGCTGAATTCGGAATTGGAGCAGTGAATAGTAGAGTTGCTGTTTTTGAAGCGGTTGAATCGTAGCGGGAATTGTTCGAGCGGTTTCGGTTTGGTCGTTTTGAGTAGGACGAGACTTCTTGAGGATTCGTCAAACCGGTGAGTTTTACTCACGATTAGGCCTTTGTTTGTTGTCCTGAAGTCATTGGCAAATTCTGGTTTGTGGCCTAAATTTGATTTTCGAAAGAATTTCGAGTCGAAAATCATTTTTCGGGAAAATTAATATTTTATGGTTTCTATAAAGTATATGCAATTCTCTACGAATTTTGATTGAATACTTGGACTGGATTTGCTGGTTATAGTATCTGTTTTTAAGTTACAAAGGTCATGGAATGTCTCGGTGCCGTCTAGAAAGCAGAACGGCACAAAACCGAGTTTTGAAAAGCTGTTTTTCTGCATTTCTGCTAACCATCGCATCGCGACCCGTGCCATCGCGTCGCGACCCTGCTTAATTTTTGACAGTTTTCGCTTCTGTAATTTGTCGCGACGGAACCTGTCCGCGTCGCGACGCTTTGCAGTTTTTCTACAAAATACACTGATTTTGTTTTCGCGATAACTTTTGATCCGGGAACCCGATTGAGGTGTTCTCATGTGCTTTTGAAAGCTTATTCAAAAACCTAACTATATATATATATAATTTGAATTGTATAATGCACTGTTTCTGAAAGTTATACTTGTTCGAAAAACTGAAAAGTAGACTGCGTGTGAGTTCACGTTTTGAATAACAAACCGGATTGTAAGTCCAAATGGGTACCATATTAGAACGCCGGATGTCTAGCTTTGTATTCATCAAAACGGGTTATAGAATAATGGTATATATATATATATATATATATATATATATATATATATATATATATAGATTATATCGATTATAGAAGTCGGCCCAATATATAGATTATATCAAGTTGGGTGACGACCCAACGAAATAGCATACTAGGAAGGAAGGTCATGAGCCCTCACCATAGATACTAACGGGGGTTCATCGAGATTGTGGCTGTTTCACGGTCGATGTTATGCTACAGTAGGTTCACGATTCATCGAGATTGTGGCTGTTGCACGGTCGGTGTTTCGATTGGTAAGCTTGTAATGGTAAAGTAACTTACAAGGCTTAAAAATAAATGAATAGCACATTAGATTCCGAGATTGTGGCTGCTGCACGGTCGGTAATGGGCTAAGTTCGATGCACGATTCGCCGAGATTGTGGCTGTTGCACGGTCGGTGTTTCGATTGGTAAGCTTGTAATGGTAAAGTAACTTACAAGGCTTAAAAATAAATGAATAACACATTAGATGCCAAAATTGTGGCTGTTGCACCGTCGGTAATGGGCTAAGTATATATATGAGCAAATAGTTTATAAATTTAACTATGTTGCAACGGTTTTATAATTAAACCGAGTGATAGTGAGGGGGCACGGTAGAACTCACTGAGATATGTTATCTCACCTTATCATTATTGTGGTTTTTACAGAGAAACAGGGTAAGAGGAAGACAAGGCAGCACGAGTAGGTGACGTGCTTATGGAGATGCCGAAGACTTATAGTCTTGAGTTTCCGATTATGTTTCTCTTGTTATTTTTTGTTATGGTCATGTAGCTTGTATTGGATATGAGTTGTATAAACCTATTCCGCTTCTCTGGTTATGATATTGAACAATAGACTTTTGTATTCATTTTAAGTTGTGAACCAAGTGAACTTCATGGAAATGAAGACGGATGAATCTGAGATATTATGTTCTATTATCGGAAAAATTTAGTAGGTTCAATATCTAAACATGGATTGTGTCCTCTGATTGTTGACACATATGTGCATCTCAGTATATCTAAATGTTAGAAATATTTGGGTGTTACAGAAAGCACGCACAATGGAAGAGAATGACACACAGAAGAGGAGAATGAAATGAAAAAATACTAACTTTTATTGAAATTTACTTGTAATTATTCTATATGTACATAGCATAGCTTTATATAGCTAATACCCTATTTCTTGTGGGTTAGTTACACAAATTAGTTACAAAAATTAGTTACAAATTAGTTACAAAAATTAGTTACAAGTTTGTAACTGACTTAACAGATTTTAACTGGAATTCTAATGGACTGCTGGGGGCAACGACTATCTGTTTTGTTGTATATAGTCGTTGCCTAAAATCTGAGGATGTTTTAGGAATTTTGTATTAAATTCCGGCACGAGTTTTCTGTATTTTTTGCACACACCTACTTAAGCTCAATCTATTTAACCTTAAAAAACCTACATACTAGAATGTTCCAACAGAGAAGTGAAATTTAGAGAGAAAGAAATCAAAAGGGTGGGGTGTTCAGCTGGTTCCCGTAGAGATAAAAACAGAATGGTGAAGAGAGATTATGAGAGAAAAGGGGAAATGAAAAATAAGAATATCTCCATTCGGTCCCTATCTAATTTCGCTATTCTCTCATTCTCTGTGATATTGTGTTTGTGTGATTGGGGACTCAAAGATGGAGTAACTCCATTCAGTACTTAGGAGGCCCGTATGTCGTCCTCCCTTTTGCTTTCAATCTGATCTACTAGGTGAAGTAAAATGCAAGTTGACTTGCAACTTCTGCATGGGCCAAGGCAGAGAGTATTGCGGCTCTGCAACTTTTTGTTATTTTATGTTACTTTCTATCTTTCTTTTTTTTAGTTTTTTTAGTTGGCTAAAAACAAAATATTGGGAATGCAAATTGTAAGAGCAGGGTATTGGGAATGCTTTTCTTCCGGCTTAATTAAGGTCTTGATTTCGAATCCAGCCTGAGAATGCAAAAACGTTAAATCTCTTGAGGGAGAGCTTTACCGCCCATTGTGATCCTACTCGGCTCGAGGAATTAGTTTCTACAGTTGCGCGCAGATGATACTCGATTCACATAAAAAACACAAAATAAATTGGGCCTTTTCTAAAAAAATGGGCTGAACTAAAAAAGGATTGATTTTTCTTTTTTTAGACAATGGGTTCCAGTGGCCCAATACCAATAAAATAAAATCAAGAAGACTCAAATTAATTTTGGTTCAAAAAAAATGGCCAGATAACTCAAACTAAAACAAGATTGCAAATTGTAAAAAAAAGGACAAAATTTGGGTACTACACATCTTTGCCTTTTCAAATATTTCAGATGGACCATAAGACTACATAAAGCAGCAATACCCACAATTTTCTGCGAAAGGATCCTTCAACCGCCCCGCACCACACTTCCATCCATTGATCACAGGTGTCAGAGTTATTAAAAATGTTGGTCACTTATCTTTTAAAATGTTAATTCTAGCTAGTCTGGTATCTTTTCAAGGTTATTAAAAATGACCCTTTAATTAACACATGTGAAAGAGTTCGATTGTTTTATCCTACGTGTAACTAACCCTCTTAACTCTCATTCCAAGTGTCAAACTAAATGATGCGACATTGTTTCGTGTTCTGCGGAGAGACTCGAGTGAGGTATGTTCATATGTTGTATGAAACATTTCATTACAAGTGAAATGCCGCACAAGCTTGACGAAGGAGAGACAAGAACCACAATTATGGTGGAGAGGTAGAAGGCAACTGTTGACGACAGGGATTTGGCGGTGTAGACCGAGAGGAAGAAGATGACGGAGAAGAGAGGGGAAGGGAAACACCATCACCTTCACCACAGCACCACCACTGCAAGCACTACCACCGCCACTATTGTGCACTACAAATCGCCACTCACCCCACCACGTTCCCCTTCCTTCCCCCCCCCCCTCAGTAACTCTCCCTCTTTCTATCCTTTTTTCTTGCATCATCTCCCTCATCCTCCTTATGTATGGGCGTTTGGCCTCCTTCTCTTTCAAACGGTTGCGTCTCACTTTTTTTGGCATTTGTATCCTTATTATTTTTCTTAAATTACTTCTCTTTCCTCATTAAACGTTATGTCATCATTAAAATATTTACTCACTAATTAAATATCATTTTATGTCATTTTACATTTATCAACTATTTTAACCCCTAGTTTTACCAAACACATAATTTTCTACCAGCTAGCTCATTCGCACTCCGCTATCGACTAGCTGATCAACCATCCGCTAGCTTATCCGCCATTCGCTACATTTTACCAAAAAGAGCTTTAGTGTTTATTTTACATTTAACGCTTGAACAAAAAAAATTATCGTCTTTAATAATTATAAATTATTATTTTACTTTTAAGCTTCTACGAAGAAACATTACATATTGTGAGTAAACTTTCATTGTCCTAAAAAGCCCATATCAAAATAAATTAGTAAATATTTTACTATTAATAAATAATTATATTACTTTTTTAGCATTTCTATTATATAAAATGAGTGTTGCCATAAAATGAGTGTTTTACGCAACACTTTTTTCGCAACACGGATTAAATGTTCCCTAAAATGTCTATAACTACTTTTTTGAATTGTTCCTAGATCAATTAGTTTGCAACACTTCATAAATGTTCACCGAATACTAATGGGGTCTGTTTTAAAGTTTTACCCTAAATTATTCAAAAAGGCTACATTTCTATAATGTTGTCTTTAAAATTGAATTTTTTTTATAAGTAAAATATATATTAATAAAAAAGGAGTACTAGGGGTACCTCAACCCTTACATATACAATGAGCCTCATTAAAACCTCTCTAGGCCAGAACCTCATGGGAAAAAGACCCAACGAGGAAAAAGAGCACCCCAGGAAGAACGAGGCAAGAATCTAAATTACACCGATTATATACAAATAAGGGGATTTCCCCACCAATCTGAAATCTTTGAATTTGTGTTACGGCCTTCTATGCTTATGAACCAGCTCCAGGTTATAGCTTTAACAAGATTGACAGCCACTTGAGAATTATAGACTTGAGCTCTAAATAGAATATGTTCCGATGAATCCATATACACCACGTGACTTCTATCCAAAACAGGTACTTCAATCTGCCAGGCTTCTTGGAATCCAACTGCAGACCATGGGTCCGGAAATGCGCAACACCAACAAGAGAATCCATAACTCCTATGCCCACCCAATTATGAATAGAAGTCAAACTGATCGAGAACACCTGCATAGAAAAAATAAATGGAAAATCAACTCATCCTGCTCAAAACAAAAGGGACAACACGACCCATGAGGGTCCTTAATAATCCCCTTAGAAATAAGAGCATCACAAATTGGAAGCTTTCCTAACAACATTCTCCAACCAAAGACCCCCACCTTTGTGGGAATTGAAAGATGCCACAAATCATCTAAATCACTTTGAATATCGCTATCCAACCTATCCTGCTGCATCAAACTCAACAAAAGCGCATAACAAAATTTAACCGTAAAAGCATGGAACTTGTCAAGCTTCCATTGCCAACGATCTTGCTCGGAATCATCCGGATGGATAGAATATAAAATGTCCAAAAGCAAGTCAAGATCTGCCCTCTCCTCAACAGACAAAACACGACCCTAGTGTAGATTCCACGGCCATGTGTTATCAAGCCAATAACCATGCTCCCTAATACTTCCATTTTTAAACTTTGTCACCAGCAAAAGATTAGGGAGCAAGTCCTTAAAAGTTTCATTGTTGGCCCACTTGTGCAACCAAATGGAAATCAAATTCCCCATACCCAACACCGACCTAAGAACAGAGATAAAGGCACCCTGCCACGAAGGTTTCCCATCTTCCAGCAATAATAAATCCCTCCACCACAAAGAATCCTTAGTACCACCTGTAAAAGAATGAGCCCCCGTGAAAACATACCTCAAATCTCCATATCGATAAGAGATAATCTGCCACCAGCTAGCATCGATGTCATTAATCCATCTCCATTTCCACTTGCTCAACAGAGCCATATTGAAAGCTTTCAGATTCTTCACCCCCAAACCACCATCCTTCTTGGATCTACACACCTTGTCCCAAGACACCCAATAGACGGGTCAACCCTTTCTATTACCCCCCCCCCCCCCCACAGGAAGTCCCTCTGAATCTTAACAAGCTCTTGGATAACAATCTTGGGAACCTTGAAGAAACAGAACAAATAGAGCGGAATACTATTGAGGACAGAGTTTATGAGAGTCACTCTACCCCTAACAGATAAAAAAACACCCACTCCACGACGAGAGTCTCTTTCTCACATTATCGATAATCAGAGTCCAAGTATGTCTTCTTCTAGGATTGACTCCCACCGGATTACACAAAAATTTGAAGGGAATAGCAGTGGAGCTGCAAGACAAGAAAGTTGCACCCGCCTCAAGAAAATCATCATTCATGTTAATGTCATACAAAATTCTTT
Organism: Astragalus membranaceus; assembly: GCA_039519185.1. Classification (NCBI taxonomy): domain Eukaryota; kingdom Viridiplantae; phylum Streptophyta; class Magnoliopsida; order Fabales; family Fabaceae; genus Astragalus; species Astragalus membranaceus. Next base: position 45,871,298 of record CM076847.1, on the reverse strand, counting down.
TGGAAATTCACCTTCAGCCCCGAAACAAGTTCGAAAATTCTGAAAATAGCCTTTATACTCCATAAATTATCCAAAGAGGCTTTGCCAACCAAGATAGTGTCATCCGCAAATTGTAACAGCGAAAAACTAAGATTGTTATTCACTTTGAACTCTGAGAAATAACCATCACACACCGCTTTCTGACCATCCCAGTTAATCCCTCGACAAAAATTTGGAAAAGTAAAGCAGATAAGAGGTCCCCTTGCTTAAGACCCCTATGAATCTGAAAGTCTTCAGTTGGACTCCTGTTGACAAGAACAGACATCAAATAGATCTAGTCCAGTTAATTCATACTGCACCAAAGCCCATCCGACCCAACATGTAATCAAGAAACCCCCAAGACATAGAGTCATAAGCCTTTTCAAAGTCGACCTTAAAAAGAATACATTATTCCTTCTTTCTCTTTGCCAGATCAACCAGCTCATTGACCACAACACCCCATCCAGAATCTGATGACCCGAGAGAAACGCCAATTGGCATGGTGAAATAATCCTAGTTAGAACCTTTTTCAATCTACTAGTTAACACTTTCGCCAAAATTTTATAGATGCACCTGATGAGACAAATCGGGCGATACTCCCTTAATTCTGGATGATTCTCCTTTCGAGGGATAAGAGCTAGAAAAGAAGCCGAAATGGCTTTGGGCAACATAACATTAGCATGGAACTCCTCAAAGAAACCCATGATGTCCTCTTTCACGATCTCCTAACAGTTTTTTAAGAAGTTAAGATTGAAACCATCAGGTGTTGTATTTTATTCGCATCGCATTTCCACACCTCTTCTTTCACCTCCTATTCCGTAAAGGGAGCAATGAGATGAAAATACTCATCATCACTGATCTTACGAAACTCAATACCACTAAGAATAGGTATCTGAACAAGTGGTTCAACATAGCTACCTTCAATAAAATTTTTCACTTCCTGTTTCACCTCTTCCACCTCATCCAACCTCATCCTGTCCCTATTCAAAGACACGATTTGATTAGCTTTACTGCAATTCTTAATATAGGCCTGAAAAAATTTAGTGTTGAGATACCCATCTCTAATCCAGTTGGTTCTAGATTTTTGTTTGATCATACTATCTTTGATATGAAGTTTCTTCCAAAAGAACAAAGACACTTCCTTCAACTAAGCCACATTTTCCATCGCACCCCGCTCTAGGATAACCTGGTCAAGATCATTCATCTCAGAAACAAGATTTTTAAAATTGAATTTAGGCGGTGTTTGATATATTCACAAAGAGTTTAATTTATATATACATACAGTTTATAGACTTTTACAACCACAACCAATAAAAATTCATAGATGGCTGACATATAAGTGGTTACCAATTGGCTAACTTCTTTTTAATGACTTGTCAACTTATAATTGATAGATAGTATAAAACACTTATACATTAGCGCTAAACTTCCCTCCAACTTAAAATTATCTTTTAGTTTTAAGAAAATGTTCAAAAACTCCCCATTCATTGGAATGACTGAAAAATTCGGGCAAGTCTAACTCGTAAAAATTCAGAAATTCCTCATCGGGCACCTATGTTCATCGCTCTCACATTCTAATCGCTCAGATCGCGTCTCACACACTTCTTCTCGCCCCGTTCATCATCAATCGTTCTCTCAACCTCTCTCACTCACCATAGAGGTCACAATCGTTTCGTTTTATCAATCACTCTCGCTTTTTAGTCTGTGATGGGAGAAGGAAGCCTCAACTGCATGACAAGGAACTTCGATATATAGAGGTTAGGTCTTCCCCCAACCCTAAGCGGCCATATTTGGGATTAATTCACAAGCTCCACCTCGGATCCTCTATGTGCGGCATGACTGTCGTGACGGAAGATGTCACCGCCAACAAATTTCAACATTTTAAGAGTGACGGAAGATGTCACCGCCAACAAATTTCAACATTTTAAGTGAAACTCTGTTCCTCTCCCACTCTCTGTGATGTTTCCCCTTTGTTCATCGCTCTTGCATGGGGACAATGGGTTTAATAATCTAATACAACCTCTATTAGAGTTTAAATAAGCAACATGTTTATATGTAGTATGCCACGCAATTGTAAAGCCAACTCTTCCTATGTTAGCTTTGGATGAAGTTCTCATCCTGATTGCAGGGGTTTTATTTTTTGGCCTTTTCTTGAAGATCTTTATGTTAAATACCAAAAATTGATATATGTACGTATTTGTTTTCTTAATAGGGAATATTCTAATAGAGAGTGAGTTGATTGAATGATTTTATTGGTGGATTCTTGATTTGGATTCTTTGATTAATAATGGAGCTACTCTCTCCCGACTATAGAGTTTGGTCTAAGAAGTGAAAATTGAAAACTATCATGTTATTGCTTTATATTGAAATCACGAGTCATGACAGTCATGACTATCATTTTAAGTGAAACTCTGTTCCTCTCCTATGGTTCCTTTTCTGAGCTACTCGTACCCTACGAAATCACGAGTTTTCTGCCATTTACTTGTCTGTGCAGTAAATTTGGTATTTTTTCTGGCGAAATTACTCCTCACGTTTGTTTAACTTAACTTAATGTTTCGATTTGATCTTTTACCTTTTTCTGTAGAATTAATCTTTGTGTTTCTGTTGTCAAACTTTAAACTATCCGAGGATCAGCTAAAAACTTAAAACTTGTGGTTCCTTTCTTCAATGCATAAAATAAAGGAAAGAAAAATACTTGAAATTAGATGTTTGACTGATTGTCGTCTGTCTAAAATATTTATAAGCCACACACACACAGACACACACACACACACACACACACACACACACACACACACACACACACACACACACACACACACACACACACATATCGAAAGGTCTCTGTCAACCACGATCACTAGCCTACAACTGATCACAATCACAAAAATAGTTGGGTCGGCTAAGATCAATGTACAATGAAACTCACCCGCCCTAAAACCTAGGAAACAATCCACTCCACAACATCCACTAGCACGTTTATTGGAAAATAACCACTATCCCTTTATTTTAGGCGCTTTAACCATCCTCTCTTCAACCGCTCCGCATCTTGACTTGCAATTCTCAACACCCTTTCCACATGCTTCACTTGCTTCCTCCTAAAGAAACTCTCATGCATCAGCAATAGTACCCTCAGCTGCAAAATCCCCAGCTGCTAAATCATCAACTACTAATCCCTCAACTGAGCTATTCCTCGGCCGAGACATTAAGCTTCAGCCAGCAGAGCCATCCTCTTAGTCGTCTTAGCATAAGTATTGAGCCTAAGCATAACATTGAGCCTTTAAGGGTTCTTCTTCACCTTCCTCAACAAGGATTCTTCCGTGAATTCTTAATTGGCCTCACAACACTCTGTCTTATCACAATTACTGATCCTCATGAAATCACAGTTTACCATCTTAGCCTTAGAAAAAACATACTCTTTCTTCTTCTCAAAAGGCTCATCTCATCAATTTTGCATTGTTGAGGCAACCAACAATTCTTTAGTGGCAGCTTACTCAGAAACAATAAAGAGAATCTAAGAGATGTAGAAAGCGTATGTAGGCCATTCCCTAGCCCTTTCGCTTATGTTTTGTAAGAAATTTGGATAAGTTGGTCCTTGTAGGCTCGGTTGAGCACTCACCTCGGCTGAGGCCTCCTCGCCAGCAACTTGGAAATTTTAGAGTGTTACAATTTCAAATGTATCTCTTTTAACAAAACTCACATGCTCATGGTGATCTAAGTATAACGGTGTTGACGTAACATGTTCAAATACACTTAATTATTTTAGTTTAATAAAAAACAAAAACCCAAATTCAAATTAATTTAAAGTTATCATCATATTCTTCAAAGTAGTTGTCTGCAACAAATGTCGAGAAAACTCTATTTCTGTAGGTATTCATCAACTCAACTTAAAATAAAAGTAAAATGATATCAATGATGTTAATTTTTTTTTGTAGTTGATTGAAATTGAGCATCTTGAAGAAGTTTCACATTGCTTAGTTTTGTGAAGGAAGAGGGAGACCTATGTTATATTTATGGGCTCTAGTTCTCCTTTACAAAATGCATAAGTTAAAAACACTTTAAGTTTGTATTTGACTTTTTTCTTTCTCTTATACTCTTGTTTTAGAGTGTTGTGAGATATAGTTAAATTTTTTCTTTTGAGGGTGTGTGTGTACTGGGGTGAATATGGGTGTTTGAGAGAAGTCTATGTGAACCGTACCTGGAGGGTCCTTGGTGTGGTCGATCAGGTATCAGGTCATCCATTAGATAGTGAAGTTATGACGCCCAAGTCAGGGAGTAGAAGTCAAAGCGAGGTATGAAATGATGGGGGAAAAGTGTATCTGTTAGTGGGGGTTGACCCGTATTTATAGAGGTAAGCGACGTTGGCCTGCCGTTGGATTTAAGCGAGTCGATCTGAGCTGTTGAGATCAGTCTTAGTGTATTTCGTGTGGTTGCTTGAGCGGAGCGCAGGTCCTGGGCCGGTCTTTGCCCAGTAGAAGGATTGGGCCATCTGCCCAGTCCGGAACAGTTGCCCCAAGCCGATGTCGCCTATAGGGCGGGTTCATGCTTGAGTTTTTGCCCCTAGCACTTGGATAATTCGGGCGAGGGACTTGCTGTTGGATGAACGATCCCGGAATGGGTGTCCGTCCAGCTTGGTCGGGCGCGTGTGGATTTTCACGCGCCTTCTTGAAATCTGCACCATGATTGATTGATTTGACTGATGTGACATTTTAGTTCTTTGAGGAGTTGTGTAATTATGACGAGCTGTCATTACTTCGAATCCCGAGGCGTGCATTTCATGCGTGGTAAGGAGGGTTGCGTCGTTTTGTATTCGGCCCACGATCTGGTGGAAGGCCCACTATATTAGGGGTTCTCCAGCGCTCCTTTAAGAACTTCTGTCCAACTTCAGGCACTCTGCGAGTGGGCCGGTGTTGCTGTCAGGGCCTTTTTTTTTCTGGCAGGGTTGATTAGTTTTTCGTCGAGATTCAGGCAAGGTACTTCCCTTTTCCGGCAAAGGAATACTGTTCTCGTTGTAGTGAGCCCTGACCGGTTGCCCCCACTCCTCTAGGTCGTCTACTTCTCCGGAGTTGGTCGATTCTCGAACCGAACCCGATGGCGACGCTGAGTTCGAGCAGAATCAGCAGGTGGAGGAAAATGTGGTTCCTGAAGGCGAAGTTGTAATTGATAATGCAGCTCCTGTGACAGGTAATGTGGTACCACAGAGAGCGGCGGAAGAGGCGCCGTCGGCGGTTGACTACTCTTAGGTTTCTGAATCGCTTCGTGAGATCCAATCAGCCTTAGCATATTTTACGTGGTGGCTTGAGCGAAGTGCAAGTCTTGGGCCGGTCTCGGCTTAGTAGGAGGATTGGGTCCTCGGCCCAGTCCGAAACACTATATAATCTCTGGTTTTCTCTAAATAATGGTTTGTAGTTTTTCTCCAGTTTTTAGAGTTTTTTCTTTAAATTCTTATGTTCGATTATTCTCATTTTATTTCTCTATGTTGTTTTGTACCTAAAAATACTACTAGTAGTTGTCACCGTCTTAATTATTTCATAGAAAGTGAGAAACGCGCTATGTGAAACCACATTTATTTCAAAGGCATTTATTTCAAAGGCACCTAAAAATACTACTAGTGGTTGCACATTAATATTGTTTGAAAAGAAAACCGACACCTCGTGAGACACGCACTGTGACTTTTTTCCCAAAAAAAAAAGTCAAAATTAATACTTCACTTGAATTTTGGATGTACAAAAAAATCCTAGTGTCTAAAAATAATCCATCAGTAAATGTCAAAATTAATAGGTTATATATCATGTTTTGGGTTCAAACCCGAAACATCACATTTGTGTGTGAATAAGTGACACTTGTCACATCATCTACCGACTAAAAAAAATAATCATCCGCTAGTGAGTTTTTATACTAACTAGTACTATACTCGTGCATCCGCACGAGCTGATCGCATTACGTCATACGATTACCTAAAATAGGAACGTTAGTTTGAAATCTCATTAATCTAAAATCAATTGTAAAATATAGAGGATGACTTGCATACGGACAGGTGCTGTCGTGTTCTTTTTAGGAATGAATTTAGACAGTATTTAAATAGTCTGAACATTACCCCGTGAAAATAAAGACAAATTTAAAGTAGATAAAAAAGGAGTTTCAAATAAAAAATTGATAAATATTAAAACTAAAAATGTAAAAATATCATTGAAAAACAATATGTGCATTTATCCCGTGTATTTTTATATATCAGTGGAGTGTTTTTTATATATCAGTGTTGTTATCCCATGTTTTTTTATATATCAGTGCAACTATCCCGTGTTTTTATATATATCATTGCAATTATCCCCGTATTTTTTTATATATCAGTGCAGTTGTCCAGTGTTTTTTTATGTATCAATACAGTTATCTCATAGTTTCAATTGATTATTTGAGTTGATTAGTAGATTATTGTAGATAGTGAAAGATAGATAGTGGATTATCAATAACAAATATTTATCCCGTGTTTTTTTATATATCAGTAACAATTATTTGTCCTTTTTTAGGTATTAGTGACAAATATTTGTCGCGTGTGTTTTAAATATTAATCAGTTTAAATAGTTATTAAGCCTTCTTGTTTTTTTAGATAGTAGTTTTCAAAAACTATAATTATCAATGGCAAATATTAATCTCGTGTTTTTTTTATATATCACTGCAGTTATCCCCGTGTTTTTTATATATCCGTGCAATTATCTGATAGTTTCAATTGATTATTTTAGTTGATAGTAGATTATAGTAGATAGTAAATTTGTTAGATAGTAGATTAATTATCAATAAGAAATAATTGTTTTAAATTATAATTAGTAATTTAAATAGTCATTAAGCCTGCTTATTTTTTAGATAGTAGGTTTGTAGTAGTAGGTTTCAAAAAATTTAATTATCAATGACAAATATTAATCTCGTGTTTTTTTATATATCAGTGCAGTTATCTCGTAAATTCAATTAATTATTTTAGTTGATTAATAGATTATAGTAAATAGTAAAAGAGAGATAGTAGATTATCAATAAGAAATATTTATTTTAAATATTAATCAGTAGTTTAAATAGTCATTAAATATTATTGTTTTTTAGATAGTAGGTTTATAGTAGTCTTCCAAAAATTTAATTATCAATGACAAATATTAATCCTTTGTCTTTTTATATATTTGTGTAGTTATCCCGTGTGTTTTTATATATCATTGCAGTTATCTCATAGTTTCAATTGATTATTTGAGTTGATTAGTAGATTATTGCAGTTATCCCATATTTTTATATTAGATTATTTGAGTTGATTAGTAGATTATAGTAGATTATAGTAGATTATTGCAGTTATCACGTGTTTTTTTAGATAGTAGTTTTCCAAAATTATAATTATCAATGGTAAATATTAATTATAAATTGTAAAAAAAACTATAAATATCAATGGTAAATATTAATCCCGTGTCTTTTTATATATCACTGCAGTTATCCCGTGTTATTTATTTATCAGTGCAGTTATCTCGTAGTTTCAATTGATTATTTTAGTTGTTTAGTAGATTATTGTAGATAATAAAAGTTAGATATTAGATTATCAATAAGAGATATTTGTTTTAAATATTAATTACTAATTTAAATAGTCATTAAGTCTTCTTGTTTTTTAGATAGTAGGTTTATAGTAGTAGTCTTCAAAATTTTTAATTAAATTAGTGTTTTGTATAAATTTAGAAATTTAGTTAAAAGAATTAAAGTGAAGTGATAAGAGAAAGAGAATAATTATTTATGGAAAAAGTAAAGTAAAAAGAAAAAAAAGGATGAAAGAGAGTGTAAAAGAAAAGTGAAAATGAGAAAAGAGAGTGTAAGAAGAAAGAGAAAAAAGGAAGAAAGAAAGTGTAAGAGAAAAATGAAAAATAAGAAAGAGAGTGTAAGAATAAAGAGAAAAAAAAAATAGAGTGTAATGACATTTTTACTCTAAAAAATTTGAGGTGTCTTTTAGATAGAATGGGGGTATTGGTAAAATCATATGTGGTGAATTTGTATAAATCTATAGTAGATAGTTTACCTTCTCCACCGTTGGTTGTATTGGCAGTTTCAACAACATAGAAATATCGACTCCTCACTTGAATCCAGGTGTAACCGTGTGATAGTATGTGATACTACTATTATATTTAGCAACAAACATAAAATCAAATATATTATTTATAATTGGTTTGTTTTAAACTTTAGTAGGATTTTTTTATATAAGCAATGTTAGTGAGAGAGTGAGAAATGTTAGTTTCTCGGGTTTGAACCCAGGACCTTCTGCATGCACTCATTCGATATCTCTTAGCTCGCCAACTGAACTACCTAATTGGGATAACTTTAGTAGGATTGGTTTTTAATGAATTGATGTTAAAAGAGTTAATTTTATGACTAGATTATATTTTTTGATTCATTATGTTTATTAATATGGTTTTTTTTCACCAAAAAGGGATCAATACTGAAATAATTTTTGTAGCATAAGCATCACTTCGAAAAAAAATCAGAAGTCGCATTGGTGTAACCTTTACACATAATGGACCAATTTCAAATAAATAATACATTTTTGACTAAATTAAAACCTAAAATAAATATAAAGGACTAAAAATGTCATTTAACTTAAAAAGAAGTGATCGAGGTTAGAATATCATTTAACTCATTCTTAATATTTTGGAATTTTAACCTTTTGAAATAAAATTAGGTAAAGTTTCTTATGCCTCTTGGTGTTGCTCTAAATTTGTCAATTTGCAGGGTTGTATCCCAATATCTCGAATTAGAGATAGCTATACTCTGAGAGTTTATGTTAGTGATTTACAAGACTAATACATTTTAATTGATATCCCTAAACTAGCCTAAGATGGTTGAGTGACGCTTGATAAAATAATTTTCTCATTTAAATTGCGTGTATGATTAATACAATATAATGTAGATAATTTTTTTGAAAAATATATTGATAATTTGGATTTGTAGTTTATTGTCCGATGCTATTATGTAAAGAATAATTTATAAATAATAATAGTTTGTTATTATTTTATTATTCAGAATATATTATTAGATAAACTTTTTTTTGAAAATAAATTCGATTACATGAAGTTATTAGTATAGATAACATATTAAATATAATATCACATTAATTTAAGGGTAATGATTGTTGTTACAAAAAGATTAAGTGACGTAACACACTAAGAGCAGTTCAGTTGTCTGATTTTTTTTTATTTTGCTACTGATTATTCTATCTCTCTCTCCCTCTCTCTATTATCTCATTTTGGTACGTTGATTTCACTTTTTTCTAAATTCTTTCAAATAAGCTTGGTAACCTTTAGCATTGGTGTTAATTTAATAAGACCTAAATGAATTCTACCCAATCATAAAAGATACTGTAATAGTCTGTCAATTAATTTTTACACACATATGAATTCTACACACACACATTAAATTTTAAGCAAATTAAAAATTAATTGACAGACTATTACAGTATCTTACTTCGATGTCTAATCTATATATATATATATATGTGTGTAAAGGAGACCCCAAAGGAAGCTCCATAATTTTTCTCAATATTTTTATGTATTAAAATATTTATTCATAATTTAGACATAAAAAAACTTTAATTTCATTTAAAGAACATAATTGCCACTAACTTATTCAATGATAGTGGAATATTAATAAGATATTTATATCTATATGAAAATGATATTTTAATTTTAACTAATTAAATATGTTTAAGAACAAAATAATATAATATAATATAATATAATATAATATAATATAATATTTTGTTTATTTTAAATATAGATAAGTTATATTTGCCTTTTGGTGTCTCTAAATTTATATCATGATTAGTACTAATTATTATAGTTTGTTTTTAATATAGATAAGTTACAATTTTTTCATTTTCTTTCACTTTAAGCCTTCTTTCAGAGATACTATAAATACCTAAGAAGAGAAGTCACCAATTATCTTTTCATTTTTTACATCACATTTGTTTAGTTGTTACATGACTTATGTAAACTTTTTGGTTTTTACATCACTAATATTCAAGTTTGAATAAAGCCATTGTGGTAGTTAGCGTCCCAAAGTTTATTTGTCTAAATTTGTCTTTTATTCATAACCTTTAATTGATTGTTGATTAAGTATTGAGATTGTTATAGGTTTCAAGTTTAATGTATACATCATATTCTTATAGTGTGTAAACAAAATAAACTATCTCTTCTTGGATTGAAGTATATCTTCAATTATTATTCGTAATTTTCTTGATTATATGGTTGAACCGTAACTTAGATGATGTTGTGATTTTCCTTTCTCTCTCCCCCCTCTCTCTCTCACTCTGTCTTTCTCTTTATATATATATATATATATATATATATATATATATATATATATATATATATATATATATATAAAGGAAACCCCAATGGAGCCTCCAAAATACTTCTCACGAGTTTTACTTATTATAAATATACATACATATATATATTATTTACCATATAATTAAGTGATAAAACAAAAAAAATGAATAGCCATACCTTACGTTCTAACCAAAAAATAAAAACTTTGAATTTTTGATTCATTATATAATTAATTGAAAAAATTGTTTAATTTAGGAGTACAATGCAAATGAATAGTCACATTCTAACCAAAAAGATAAGAATAGCAATATTCTACGTTGTACTATTAGTAAGTTGTTTTTTTGATGTAATTGACGTAATATAAAGAAATATATATATATATATATACTATAATGTTTATTTATTTAAAAAAATTAATAAGTTCAAATCAACCTTTATTGAAAAGTTAAAATTTAAGTTCAAATATATATATATATATATATATATATATATATATATATATATATATATATATATATATATATATATATATAGTAGATGTAATGAAAGGATGTAACAGAAAAAGCTTTCTATAAAATAGTTTTCTATTATTAAGTAATTTTTCAGTTTTTTTAACTAATACACTATTAAGTATCAAAATATTATTTATGATTCATTCTAAATTATTGTCATAATTTTTTTGTTTAGTTATTATAAAATAAATAAAAAATAGTGTAATATATATATATATATATATATATATATATTAAGATTAATAAGTTGAAATCAAACTTCACTAGAAACTTAAAATATTAGTTCAAATACATATATATATATATAACTAATTTTAATTATCGGAATAATTTAAAACTTATGTTTAATGTAAAAACTAAAAATAACCTTATATATATATATATATTATTTATAATATAATTAAGTGATAAAACAAAAAAAATTGAACAACCATACCCTACGTTCTAATCAAAAATTGCATAAATTTTAATAGCTCATTTATTACATAATCAATTGGAAAAATTATTTAATTTAGTATGATAATGGAAATGAATAGTCATATTCTAATTCATTGTATAAATATTTTTAACTAAGAGATAAAGAGTGGGTCTTTGAAATTCTTTTTGGTGTAACTGTTATACATTGAATGTGGAGTGTAACATCCGCAAAATAATTAACCGAATTATTTGGATGTTAACCCAATTAAATTAATTTAGTACTTGACTGGTAAATTTATTGAGTGCTAAAATTATTTATTGGTTGTCATCGGATCGTTAACCGGATAATACGGATCAAGGAAATTTCGGAATCGAAATAGGAGATTTAGATCAATATGGTAATTTGACCACGTTGCCATATATTTATTAAATAAATATATGTATATACGTGTGTGTGTGTGTTAATAAGAAAGGAAAGAAAAGAATTGAAAGAAAAGAAAGAGGAAAGCCACGCGAGAAACAGAGAGGAGAGGAGAAAAAGAAAAGAAGAGAGAAAGAAAGGGGAAGGAAGAAGAAGAGGAAAAAGGGGAAGGTTAGGCTCATCAAAACGACTTCCGTCCAACACGAAAAATGCTCAGCGTTACTTCCTCTTCGATTTGGTACCAACATCTTCATCATCAACTCACTCTACACGAATTTACCATTTTCGGTTTGAAGCTCAAGGTGGCGTTTTTGAGAGCTATCTTCGTCAATAAAGCGGTTTGAAGGCTAGGGGAGTTCGAATGGAGGCTTGGGTACTAGCTTGGAGTGAAAGAATCAAGGTATGATTGGGTGAGATTTGAGAAATCAAATTTGGGGTTTTTAGATGAATAGTGATTTTGAGCTTGAGGATGATGAATAGTATCCGTGGAGGATTTCGGGGAATTCGGCGTTTCGGTCAAAAGAGGTTTCGTGATCGAGCGGAAAGTTTTGGAATCGGATTTGAGCGTCGCCGGAGCGTGTAGTTGATTCGGGGAACGTTCGTGCGGTTTTGTCAGAAAAGCGGTGTCGCGGAAAGTCTCGGTGATTTGGCGAAGTCTCGGCGATTTTGAAGTCTCGGTGTCGGCACACGCTTCGAGGGTGAGTTTTACTCACGTTTAGGACTTTTGTTTTTCGAATTAATTGATAAACTGTTTTATCGCTTTCGCTGGACTGGAATATTATGTGATACTGTCTGATTCGGGTTAGGAATCGATTGGGGCGAGTCTCGGGCTGCGTCGTGTTAAAAATGGAATTTTTGGTGATTTGATTCGAGGGATTTTGATTTAAAACCGTTATTTGGAAAATCGCCGTAATTTGATAAACTTCGATTTGATTTAGATTTTGATTGATTGTTTGATGTTGAGTGGGTTTGATTATGTGTGTGTGAAAACTGTTTTCGATCGGAATTAAAATCGGAATTAAGCGGAATCGGGATTTTCGCGCGAAACCGCCAAAATCTGCCCTTGACAGACCCCCTGCTGTCTGATAGCGCGACACTTGCGCGCCGCGCGCCACCCGCGCGCCAATTGGCAGAACTTCCTGTCTGTTCGCGCGCCGTTTGCGCGCCACGCGCCACTCGCGCGCCAGTTGGCAGAATTTCAGCAACCAAACACTGTTTTTCGTTTCGCGATATCTTTTGATCTGGGAACCCGATTGAGGTGTTCTAAGATGCGTTGGAAAGCTTATTCAGAGGCCTAACTGAATATTCTATTTTTAAGGCAAAATGAACTGTTTTTGATATTGAAAACTGTCCCGAAAAGTGGTCAAATAGAGTGCGAGTGTGAACTTGGATTTTATAAAACGTGGAATTAAAGTGTTTCATTGATTGTCTGATTTGATGGACCGTGGGTTCATAGTGCTGTAGATATATATATATATATATATATATATATATATATATATATATATATATATATATATATATATATATATATATATATATATATTATATCGAGTTTGGGTGACGACCCATGTTGACATACTAGGCGGGGCAGTCATGATCCCTTACCCTAGGCTCCGTGCCATTAGGAAAAATGCTATTGGTAAGGGGGTTCACCGGGTTTGGAAGCGGTTACGCAGTCGGTGTTATGTCAAATTTGTTTGTTGTACGATTCACCGGGTTTGGAAGCGGTAACGCAGTCGGTGTCGTACTGAGTCACAACAGGTTCACCGGGTTTGGAAGCGGTAACGCAGTCGGTGATCTGTTAAAAGTTAAGTAATGCGGTTCACCGGGTTTGGAAGCGGTAACGCAGTCGGTGATCTGTTAAAAGTTAAGTAATGCGGTTCACCGGGTTTGGAAGCGGTAACGCAGTCGGTGCCGTGTCACGTTATATAAAAATTTCATAATTGAACCGAGAGTGTTAGTAGGGGTCTCGGTAGAACTCACTGAGATTGTATCTCATTGTTTATATGTTGTTGTTTTACAGAGACACAGGGACAGCGGAAATCCAAGAGGCACGAGTAGGTTGAGCTCGGACTGGTTGCTGAGAGCCTAGCTTTATGTTTAAGCTAATTTCCCTTTTGTTGTCTGTATACTAAAACATTATGTATTTAATGTATATCTTTCTTCCGCTTTCTTGTATGATACTGAATACTATAGATGCTGATGGTATATGGTCTGAGAACCATATTGTCTTGTTGTAAATAAGACTGTTTGGGTTATATTCAGCGAAAAATTTATAGTGATATTCAGTGTCTAAGCAGGAAATATATCTCTGATGTGTTACTAATGTGCACCTGGGTATTTTTGGTCAATAGAAATACCAGGGTGTTACAGTTGGTATCAGAGCAGTTCGACCTAGTCGGACTTAGCTTAGGGTTGAGTCGATTCCTTGTTAGTCCTTGTGGTAATTATACTTGTGATGCTAAGAGACATTGAGCCTGATCAACTCAATACTTAGTGCATCATAAGCGGAATTATACCAGGATGATCAAGACGTAGTCCTCGACCAAAACCAGAATCTTCAGCTGGTGCATCCTCAGGAAAGGTGACATGACGGTGGAAGAATACACCGCTAAGTTTGAGAAGTTGTCTCAGTGTTACCAAGTGGTAAAGTAAGCTCTGGATGACGAATGGAGAATGCAGAAGTATAAGAAGGGCATAAGTGCTTTTATGATTTATGGTCTCAGTTCTTATACTATTACCAATTTTGTTGCCTTAGTGCAATCAGCCTATGTCGCCGAGGATGATCTCATAGGAAATATGGGAAAAGAAGGAAGGTAGTTGAATTATCAACTCCGAATGCAAAGTCCTAAGATAATTTCATCAAAGGAAAAGCAGATGCAATTCTTTGATTCTACAAAGGTCAGAAGATGTTCTAACTGTGGAAAGCCTCACAGCGGTGATTGCAAGCGAATATCTAATCGGTGCTATTATAGAAATGAAGAGGGTCACTATGGTAAAGAGTTCCCTGTAAGGAAGAGTTTCAAGAAGTTACAAGCAGCTCTAAGGCAAGGACGAGTCAACATTCTGGATGTTTAGACAGTTACGACTGCAGACAATCTACTGAGGAGTATGAGATCAGTTTTTAGTAACTCCGTTAGTATATTACACGATTCGGGTGCAACCCATTGTATAATGGCACAATCATGTGCGGATCGGTTGGGACTAGCATTGTCTCCGCTGCCCGAGCCAAAAACTATCTTAACTGCGGCTAAGGGTCGTGTCCAGACCCAATCTTTGTGTCAGAATTGTCTACGTGTTATCGGAGACAGAACTTTCGTAGAAGAATTATTTGTTTGCCTGTGAGAAGTGTGGACACCATTTTGGGTATGAATTGGATGACTGCAAATCATGTTGCAATCGACTGTATTAATCAGCTATCAGCTTCGCTTCAGAATCAGTTAAATTGCCTAGGACAAATTCTGAAACGGTTGCCTAATTCACCTTAGACGGTCAATCTTCATTCCAAGGTGCGGAATGACATGTTAGTATGTTATCTGCATCCACTGAAACTAGTTTGGATTTGGCGAACATTCAGATTGTGAATGACTTTCTGGATGTTTTCACGATGAAGTTTCTTCTGAATCTCCTGAGCGAGAGGTAGAGTTTACGGTAGAATTGGTTCCTGGTACGGGATCAATATCTATTGTTTCTTATTGAATGTTCCTTTAGAATTCAAGGAAATGGAGTCTCAACTTGAAGAGTCGACGTTAAGGAAATTCCTTCGACCGAGTGCTTCTCTAAGGAGTGCTCTGGCGTGGTTAGTCGAAAGGAAAAATGGTAGCATGAGATTGTGTATTGATTACCGACTACTCAACAAAGCGACAATCAAGAACAAATATCCTTTGCCAAGGATACACGAATTGCTGGATCAACTTCGAGGTGCCGTGGTGTCTTCAAAAATTGATCTGATGTCAGGTTATCATCAATTAAAAGTTAGAGCCTTAGATATTCCGAAGACAACTTTCCGTACTAAGTATGGACATTACGAGTTCGTAGTGATGCCCTTCGGTTTGACTAATGCTCCAGCGGTATTCATGGATTACATGAACCGAGTGTTCCACGCTTATCTGGATCAGTTCGTTGTGGTTTTCATTGATGATATCTTGGTGTACTCTAAGACCATTGAGGAGCATGTCCAACATCTCCGCATTGTTCTGAAAGTACTCCGAGAGAATAAGTTGTACTTGAAACCTTCGGAGTGTGATTTTTGGGTGCCAGAGGTAAAGTCTTTGGGACATGTGATTTCCCAAGTCGGGAATTTCTGTAGATCCCAGTAAGAAGGAAGCGGTGTTGAATGGGAGTGACCAACATCAGTCACAGAGATCAGAAGTTTTTGGGTCTAGCTGGTTACTATAAGAGATTTGTTCAAGGGTTCTCACAGTTACCTTTCCACTTACTCGGTTAACTCGTAAGGGTCATCCATTGTGAAGGATGTTTTCTAGAGTCGAAGATTTTGACTTCTGCTCCAATCCTGATTCTTCCGGATCCGTCATTGGAATTTTAAATTTTCGATGACGCTTCAGGGAAGGGTTTAGGATGTATTCTAATGCAAAGATCAACAAGTGGTAGCTTAGGCGTCCAGACAATTAAGGTCTCGTGAAGAGAATTATCCAACTCATGAATTGGAGTTAATACCTATTGTGTATGCACTGAAGATTTGGAGACGTTACCTGTGTGGGTCTCGTTTCGAAGTCTCTAGTGGTCACAAGAGTTTAAGGTATCTGTTTGATCAGAAAGAACTGAATAGCAGGCAGAGAAGTGTGTAGAATTCTGAAGGATGATGACTTCGGGTTGAAGTATCATCCAGAAAATTCCAATGTTGTAGCTGATGCGAGTAATAGGGAATCGCTCCACACGGCAGAATTATGATGCATTAGATGGAATTATTAGAGTCTGATAGAGACTTAGATCTGAATTCAAGATCGAGAGGAACCTGTTAGTGTTGAGCCATATGAGGATCTCTAATTCCCTAAGGGATTCTATACGCTTAGCATAGGAACTTGATGTGAAGTTACAATCACAAAAGGTATTTTCAGATTTTACTATGGATAGTGATGGAGTCAGTTGTTTCAACGGTAGAATCTGTGCGGCCGATGATGAGAACAATAAAAGGCAAGTGTTAGAGGAAGCACACCGAAGTTTATATTCTGTTCCAGGGTGTACAGAATATAAAGCAGAGGTATTAGTTTGTTAACCTCTCCTTTGTGAAAGTTAACAATGAGATGGTATTATATGATTCCGTTTGACAAGTCGAACGCGAACACGAATATGTAGGTGACTTAAATTTCCGAAGTGAAGCTTGGCGTGCGGTGTAATAGTTTTGAAAAATTGTTTTTGTGAAAACCCGCATGCTAAAGTTAATTTTGGAACGAATTAAGAGGCTAATAGGATATGATTGGGGAGGAAAATCCTAGGAGGATTACTTAGGTTGAGGGGAAGCTCTCAACGCTATTGACTAATTCGGAAAGGAGCTCTGAGTTCTGTTTGATAGTTGTTTGGAGAACAACTGAGGTGATTTTCATTACGTTCAATTTATTTGATGTCCCCGTGGTTTACTTCTACGTTTAAGATAAACGTTTCTGGTAAATCCTCATTCCATCTTCTTTCGAAAGGTGTTATCTCGAAATCTTGGGGGCGAGTCAAGAAGTTTCACAAGTGACTTTTCCGTCACATTGTCGGTGTGTATGAAGACTGTTGTGGATATTAGAAGATTAGTTGAGAAAGTGTTTACACCCTTCGAGGAAATCGTGTTTGTTTTCACCTCTACCGAGGAGTACCAGTTTGTGGATCTCATTTTCAACCTGTATTTCTATCAAGTGTCTTATAAGACCCTTTGATTTAGATTAATCAAAGTTGGGGAGCAAGTGAGGAATGAAGCTTAGGGAGTGTTTTCGAACGCGGTGCCGAGCCTATGTAGGCGAAAGAGGAGTTTCTCGTGTTGATTCGTAACCAGAGAGTTCGTATCAAGGTAGTAGTGGATCATACTTGGAGATTGATGTGACAACTTTAGAAAGATTTTCTACACTCATTTCGTTAATTCAAGATTGTTTTCTCGCGAATTTAGACCTTTCTGGGAATGTCAACCCTCGGTTAGTCGGATGAAAGACTTAGCGAAATTTTGAGGACAAAATTCTTTTAAGTTGGGGAGAATGTAACATCCGCAAAATAATTAACCGAATTATTTGGATGTTAACCCAATTAAATTAATTTAGTACTTGACTGCTAAATTTATTGAGTGCTAAAATTATTTATTGGTTGTCATCGGATCGTTAACCGGATAATACGGATCAAGGAAGTTTCGGAATCGAAATAGGAGATTTAGATCAATATGGTAATTTGACCACGTTGCCATATATTTATTAAATAAATATATGTATATACGTGTGTGTGTGTGTGTGTGTGTTAATAAGAAAGGAAAGAAAAGAATTGAAAGAAAAGAAAGAAGAAAGCCACGCGAGAAACAGAGAGGAGAGGAGAAAAAGAAAAGAAGAGAGAAAGAAAGGGGAAGGAAGAAGAAGAGGAAAAAGGGGAAGGTTAGGCTCATCAAAACGACTTCCGTCCAACACGAAAAATGCTCAGCGTTACTTCCTCTTCGATTTGGTACCAACATCTTCATCATCAACTCACTCTACACGAATTTACCATTTTCGGTTTGAAGCTCAAGGTGGCGTTTTTGAGAGCTATCTTCGTCAATAAAGCGGTTTGAAGGCTAGGGGAGTTCGAATGGAGGCTTGGGTACTAGCTTGGAGTGAAAGAATCAAGGTTTGATTGGGTGAGATTTGAGAAATCAAATTTGGGGTTTTTAGATGAATAGTGATTTTGAGCTTGAGGATGATGAATAGTATCCGTGGAGGAATTCGGGGAATTCGGCGTTTCGGTCAAAAGAGGTTTCGTGATCGAGCGGAAAGTTTTGGAATCGGATTTGAGCGTCGCCGGAGCGTGTAGTTGATTCGGGGAACGTTCGTGCGGTTTTGTCAGAAAAGCGGTGTCGCGGAAAGTCTCGGTGATTTGGCGAAGTCTCGGCGATTTTGAAGTCTCGGTGTCGGCACACGCTTCGAGGGTGAGTTTTACTCACGTTTAGGATTTTTGTTTTTCGAATTAATTGATAAACTGTTTTATCGCTTTCGCTGGACTGGAATATTATGTGATATTGTCTGATTCGGGTTAGGAATCGATTGGGGCGAGTCTCGGGTTGCGTCGTGTTAAAAATGGAATTTTTGGTGATTTGATTCGAGGGATTTTGATTTAAAACCGTTATTTGGAAAATCGCCGTAATTTGATAAACTTCGATTTGATTTAGATTTTGATTGATTGTTTGATGTTGAATGGGTTTGATTATGTGTGTGTGAAAACTGTTTTCGATCGGAATTAAAATCGGAATTAAGCGGAATCGCGATTTTCGCGCGAAACCGCCAAAATCTGCCCTTGACAGACCCCCTGCTGTCTGATAGCGCGCCACTTGCGCGCCGCGCGCCACCCGCGCGCCAATTGGCAGAACTTCCTGTCTGTTCGCGCGCCGTTTGCGCGCCACGCGCCACTCGCGCGCCAGTTGGCAGAATTTCAGCAACCAAACACTGTTTTTCGTTTCGCGATATCTTTTGATCCGGGAACCCGATTGAGGTGTTCTAAGATGCGTTGGAAAGCTTATTCAGAGGCCTAACTGAATATTCTATTTTTAAGGCAAAATGAACTGTTTTTGATATTGAAAACTGTGCCGAAAAGTGGTCAAATAGAGTGCGAGTGTGAACTTGGATTTTATAAAACGTGGAATTAAAGTATTTCATTGATTGTCTGATTTGATGGACCGTGGGTTCATAGTGCTGTAGATATATATATATATATATATATATATTATATCGAGTTTGGGTGACGACCCATGTTGACATACTAGGCGGGGCAGTCATGATCCCTTACCCTAGGCTCCGTGCCATTAGGAAAAATGCTATTGGTAAGGGGGTTCACCGGGTTTGGAAGCGGTTACGCAGTCGGTGTTATGTCAAATTTGTTTGTTGTACGATTCACCGGGTTTGGAAGCAGTAACGCAGTCGGTGTCGTACTGAGTCACAACAGGTTCACCGGGTTTGGAAGCGGTAACGCAGTCGGTGATCTGTTAAAAGTTAAGTAATGCGGTTCACCGGGTTTGGAAGCGGTAACGCAGTCGGTGATCTGTTAAAAGTTAAGTAATGCGGTTCACCGGGTTTGGAAGCGGTAACGCAGTCGGTGCCGTGTCACGTTATATAAAAATTTCATAATTGAACCGAGAGTGTTAGTAGGGGTCTCGGTAGAACTCACTGAGATTGTATCTCATTGTTTATATGTTGTTGTTTTACAGAGACACAGGGACAACGGAAATCCAAGAGGCACGAGTAGGTTGAGCTCGGACTGGTTGCTGATAGCCTAGCTTTATGTTTAAGCTAATTTCCCTTTTGTTGTCTGTATACTAAAACATTATGTATTTAATGTATATCTTTCTTCCGCTTTCTTGTATGATACTGAATACTATAGATGCTGATGGTATATGGTCTGAGAACCATATTGTCTTGTTGTAAATAAGACTGTTTGGGTTATATTCAGCAAAAAATTTATAGTGATATTCAGTGTCTAAGCAGGAAATATATCTCTGATGTGTTACTAATGTGCACCTGGGTATTTTTGGTCAATAGAAATACCAGGGTGTTACATGGAGTTTCATATTAATATGAATCATTCCTTAGTTGCCAATAAATTCATCAGATACTAAAAGATAAGTGCAAGATGTGTAGTTTTAATTAGTTATGATATGACAAAACTATTTATAGGAGAATATTTTAAATGGTGAGGGATGTGGTTTTGGCAAAAAAAATTAAAACAAAAATAGGATGTGCATGTGAGCACTAGAAAGGAGCGGTAACACGAGAAGAGGTAGAGTGCGCGCATAGAGAAATATTAGAGTGTGCAGTCAAGGGAGAAAAAAATGAAGTTTACATGTATAGAGAAGAAATAGAAAAGACAAATCATAAGATTTGAGGTTCATGTTCTTGACAATTCTAATGTAGTCAAAAGGACAAAAAGAAAAATTGGGATTAGTTCTTGAGTTAGACAATTGAGCCACAATTTTGTTGTAAAGGTATAGACATGTATGAGTTATGTTTAATTTTAAAATTGTGCTTTAAAAAATGTTTAATTTTAATAGCTTCCATGAAACTGGATGATGTGCTATATCTAACAGTTTTTGTTATATTGAACATTCACAAACGAATGTTCAAGCATAAAAGAAGACGTTTTTGTCTCTAATTATAAAGTTCATTTGTTTTGTTTTTAAAGTGAGTGCATGGATCAGAAACTATGAATATTGTATTCTGTTTCTAATTTTAAAATACAATTTTAAGAAATTGCTCTAATTTTGTGACTTCCAAAAATAGTCACTAAAATTAGTTACCATCGAACATAATTATAATGTTAAATAATACAAAATATGATTCAAGGAAATTTAAAATCACATCATAATAATTCATTCATATATATTTTACTAAATAGACTACATATAGTTTGCAAGAGCGTAATATTCAACAAAATTGTTAGTTAAAGAAGAGCGTAACATTCAATTACGACTATGCGAAAATATCATTAGTTAAAGAAAATGATAACTAATATCTATATCTTCTTCACATGTCTTCTCATTATTGTTATCACCCTCCTACATTTTTAGGTGATAGGTATAAAAATCAATATAAAACATAAGTCTTTCAAACTTTAATTACAAAAACGTCGTGTTATTTAATTTCTATTATATTATTTAAATGAGATTATAAAAACTATCACTTATTGAGAAGTTATTCTTACATTGTGCATAACTTCAATGAAACCGAAAGAAACGTGTGAATTGAATTGGTACAGAAATGTAATGTTGTTCATTTTTTTTATTGATGTAGAGTTGTTCTTAACTTGAGTCAGAATTGATTCTCTTAGTTGAATATTGATTAACTATTTTTATATTTATATGAAAATTATATTTTCTTATGGAAATATAGAAGTTGATAATAACAAACTAACAATATTTTTATGTATAATATTTTTTTGATACAAATGAAAGAAATAATTTTATCTATAATATAATATAATATAATATAATATAACATTTATAAATAAATAAATAAAAGAAGCTTGACTCTTGAATTGTCAGTTTTTCTCCATTTTTCAATTTTATTTTAAAACACTTTATTGATAACTCTTAACTCATTACTTTTTTTCCGACAAATTTTAACTCATTACTTGATGTTTTGTTTTTTGTTGCCTTTTTGTATCTCTAAATTATTATCATGATTAGTAGTAATTATTATGGTTACAATTTTTTTTGATATAATTATAGTTACAATTTAAATAAACAAACATAAGTATTGAGAGGGGGAGAACCACACGGACTGGCAAAACCGAGTATACACGTGGCCAGTCAGATTCTCAGGTGTAGATTAGTCATCGGCAAAGCCAGTGGAAACTGCGCACCAATAACATGGTAGCAAAAAAACACACAAACATAAGTGATTACTTTTACGATAGAGAAAATAATGGTAGAGAAAAAAAATAGAGTCTAATAAAGCTTAACAGAAAGATAGATTTATATCAAGTATGTATTATTTTTAATTTTTTGAATGATAAATATAAACAGACACAGAATTTAAATATCAAAATATGCAATAATTACTATAAAAAAAGTGAATTAAATATAAGATCAATTAATTAAAACTTTACATCTTCAATCCATATTTTACAAACTCATAAGTTTAATCGAAATTAAAGGAATACAATTTATAAAAAATATTTATTCTTAAAATTTTATGTCTTTGACTAAAATTTACATTTTATATACGTTTTCCAATTTATTGTATAAATATTATGTAAATATAATATTTTGTGTAGGAAGCTCAAATGGAGCCTTTAGTTTGCTCCTTATTTTTATAATTTATTTTCATATTAAATCCCAAATTTCTTATTTTAAAGTATTTATTCAACTTTGTAAATTCGTTTCACTTTTGTAAAATTATTTTCAAAACAATTAATTTGATAAAGAGTATTAACAAATATTTATATTTAAAAACACATACTTTATATAAGATTATTGCCTAAAATAAATAAGTTTGGTATAAGAAATTAAAATTATATTAATATCATACTATGTTCTATATTTAAATAACAATATTAAAACAACCCGTGCAACGCACGGGCAATCCCCTAGTATGTTATCTATACTAATAACTTTTATAAATAATCTCGTTTAACAATAATCTGTTGTGCGTCATCGCCACAATATTTTTGCAATAAATATGTTATTTAAAAAAAATCATGCACAGTTATGTGAGATTTCTCTATTTGGATTTCGAAAAAACTTCTCAAGCACACTTCAATTAATTTCTATAAATAATAATTATAAGTGTTTTGTGTGAGCCATAAAATTCCAATTATTTTCTCTTTCATTCTACACGATTTCTATTCGTCAACTAAATCGTCACACTGACATAAATAGAACGACATCTCCATGAAGTTCTACTTTTGCCCTAACTTTTATGTGATTTATTACATGAATATATTCAATTAATGATATTTTTTTGCACTGATAAAGAAAACTATTGTTATCTCACTACAAAAAAACTAGTCATTAGCGAGGGACAGTTCCCTCGCAAAATGACCTGATTCCCTCACTAATGGTCATTTGCGAGGGACTTAGCGAGAGACTGGTTCCCTCGCTAATTCCCTCCTCGCAAATGGGATTAGCGAGGGAAGTTGGATCCCTCGCTAATTAGCGAGGGACTATGCCGTCGCTAGTTCCCTCGCTAATGACTGCAGCTTTTCAGGTGATGGGACTCAGTTGCGGGGGTTGGTAAATGCGCAGGAATTAGCGACGGCTTTTGCCCTCGCTAATTCCCTCGCTAATGACTGTAGTTTTCAAAAAAAAAATGACACGTGTCCAGTGCTGAATGGCTTGTTTTTTTTTATATATATTAATTAATGAATATTATATTATATTATTAATTTTGTGGTGATGTGTGGTGGTGGTGGTGGCGTGGTGGTGGTGTGGTGGTGGTGGTGGCGTGGTGGTGGTGATGGGTGGTTTAGAGTAGAGAGAAGGAGAAGAGTAAGGGAGAAAGAGAGAGAGGAGTGAGAGTGGTGGTGGTGGCGTGGTGGTGGTGTGGTGGTGGTGGTGATGGGTGGTTTAGAGTAGAGAGAGAAGGAGAAGAGTAAGAGAGAGAGAGAGAGAGAGAGAAGAGTGAGAGTGGTGGTGGTGGGGTGGTGGGTTGGTGGTGGTGAAGAGTAAGAGAGAGTGAGTGAGAGTGGTAGGAGGTATGTGGTGGTGGTGGTGTTGGTGATGATGGTGGTGGTGGTGGTGTTGGAAGAGTGAAGAGAGAAGAAGGGTGTGAGAGGAAGTGGAAGGGGGAAGAGGAAGGGAAGAGGAATGGTGAAGACTGAGTGAGTGAGTGAGTGAGAAAGAAGAGTGAGGGTGTAAACGGATATAAAGGAAAAAAGAAAAAAATTTGCGAGGGAATTAGCGAGGGAACTGTCTCATCATCTGAAAAGTTAACGTTAGCGAGGGAATTAGCGAGGGAACTGTCCCTCGCTAATTTCTGCACCTTTACCAACCCCTGCGCTGAGTCCCATCATCTGAAAAAGCAAAATTTAGCGAGGGAATTAGCGAGGGCAGTCATTAATCAGTGTTTTTTTTGTAGTGTCTATACTAATAACAATTGCAAATAATCTCAATTAAAGATTTGCGTGTGATCTCCATACTATTTTTCTATAAATATTCTATTTGGAAAACTTCTCATGCACACTTCTGTGGGAATTCTCTAATTGACTTTCGAAAAAACTTCCCAGGCACACTTCATTTCATTTCTATAACTAATAATCATACGCAGTTTTGTGTGAGCTATAAAATTTCAGTTGTTTTTTCTTTCATTTTAAGCGATTTCTATTCATCAACAAAAATCTAACACTGGCAGAAATCCAGTGATATCCCCGTGAACTGATTTTTACCATAACTTTTATGTGATTTATTATATGAATATATTCAATTTGATTATTTTTTTTCACAGATTAAGACAACTAATGTTATCTATAATCTCTCATTTAATGATTTTCGGTGTGTCATCTTCACAATATTTTTGCAATATATATTCTATTTGGAAAACTTCTCATGCAGACTTATATGAGACTTCTCTATTTGGATTTCGAAAAAATTTCTCAAGCACATTTCCTTTCATTTCTATAAATAATAATCATATGTGCTTAAAGCCATAAAACTTCAGTTGTTTTCTCTTTCATTTTGCACAATTTATATTCATCAATAAAAATCCCACACTGGCAGAAATCAACAACATCCACATGAACTTCCATTTTTAGCCTAACTTTTGTGTGGTTTATTATATGAATATATTTAGTTAAGATATTTTTCTGTGTAGATCAAGATAACTATTGTTATCTATATATACTAATAATATTTGCAAATAATTTCATTTAATGATTTACCGTGAGTCATGTCCACAACATTTTTGTAATAAATATTCTATTTGGAAAACTTCTCATGCACACTTCCGTCGGATTTCTCTATTTGACTTTCGAAAAAACTTCCGAGGCACACTTCATTTCATTTCTATAACTAATAATCATACGCAATTTTGGGTGAGCTATAAAATTTCAGTTGTTTTTTCTTTCATTTTAAGCGATTTCTATTCATCAACAAAAATCTAACACCGGCAGAAATCCAGTGATATCCCCGTGAATTTATTTTTACCATAACTTTTATGTGATTTATTATATGAATATATTCAATTTAATTATTTTTTCACAGATTAAGACAAGTAATGTTATCTATAATATCATTTAATGATTTTCGGTGTGTCATCTTCACAGCATTTTTGCAATATATATTCTCTTTGGACAATTTCTCATGCACACTTATATGAGATTTCTTTATTTGGATTTCGAAAAAGTTTCTCAAGCACATTTCCTTTCATTTCTATAAATAATAATCATATGCAGTTTAAGCCATTAAATTTCAGTTGTTTTTCTTTCATTTTACACAATTTATATTCATCAATAAAAATCTCACACTGGCAGAAATCAACAACATCCACATGAACTTCCATTTTTAGCCTAACTTTTGTGTGATTTATTATATGAATATATTTAGTTAAGATATTTTTCTGTGTAGATCAAGATAACTATTGTTATCTATACTAATAATATTTGCAAATAATCTCATTTAATGATTTTCCGTGAGTCATCTCCACAACATTTCTGTAATAAATATTCTATTTGGAAAACTTCTGATGCACACTTCCGTGGGATTTCTCAATTTGACTTTCGAAAAAACCTCCCAGGCACACTTCATTTCATTTTTATAAATAATAATCAAACGCAGTTTTGTGTGAGTTATAAAAATATTCTTGTTGAGTTCGATGATGATTTTATTGGTAGCCACAGCCTGTCCATTAGCTTGAGCATAATAGGGAGATGAGTGTCTCATATTGATGCCATACTCTTGGGCAAAGGCCACCACTTGCTCTCCTGTGAACATTGTGCCTTGATCGGCCGTGATGGTCTTAGGGATTCCAAATCTGTATATGATTTGGTTCTCTATGAACTTGATTACCGCGGTCTGATTGACACTCCCAAGAGGTACGACTTCCACCCATTTAGTGAAGTAGTCGGTAGCTACAATGATGAAGTTATGGCCCTTTGAACTCGGAGGGTATATCTTGCTGATTAAGTCCATGGCCCACCCTTTGAATGGCCAAGGTTTGACGATGGGATGGAGCTCGTCTGTAGACACTCTTTGGATCGGTCCATGCAATTGGCAAGCTTCGCAATCCTTCGCAAATTGGAAACAATCAGCCGTGATCGTCGGCCAATAGAATCTGTGTCTATAGATAAGCCACTTCATGATGGGGCCAGACCTGTGGGAACCACATATTACCTCATGTACTTGAGCCATTACCATATATGCACCTTCCTCTTGAGGCACCGTAACAATAACCCAGTGGCGCTTCTTTTGTAAAGCTCGTCCCCTATCATGATGTACTTGAGGGCCCTCTGCTTGACCCTGAAGTTAGTGTTAGCCGTTGGGTTACAGAGGTATTTTATCAACACCCTGATACAAGCATCAGCTGGATCCACTTCGGTTGGTACCACCGCATCTTGCTGTAGCACCTCGACCGCCACTTCTTTAAACCCCGAGGCTTGTTGGGCCAAGTCATTCGCCTCTTGATTTTGGTCCCTAGGGACGTATGCAATTACGACATCGGCGAACAAGTATAACAAGTTATGAGTCGAGGACTATAGCTGCTTGAGCTTCGCATTGCAGCACTTGTACTCCCCAGTGATTTGTTTGATCACCAGCTGGGAATCACCTTTTATCTCTACATAATGGGCTTTCATGGCGGCTGTAGCGACCGAAAAATTCGGGTGAGGATTCCTCAAAGTTCTAAAATGAAGCCGCCACCAATGTTTAATTATAAAGGGAAAACATTAGAAAATCCATTTGTGTTTGGATAAGAGTCTTTGAGACCATATTTGGGTTCGGGAGTCGGTTATGCGTGGGAAGGTATTAGGACCCCACAACATCCTTTCTAAGGAAGGTTACCTTCTAATTAGTTGTAGGAAATGATGTTAATTTTGAAAATGTTAATTTTACACTTTTATTGAAAGAAAAAGACTTAATAAAAGTTTTAGTTTTTTGTGCTTGACGGGAGTGTGCCCCCGCTTCCATGTATCCCCAGGTGGGATGGAGAAATCAAAGCTACCTAGTTCTTGGGTAGAAAAAGTTTGTTTGTTGGTGTTTTCTATTTAGGGGTTTTAGAAATTTTGATCCGTACGGTTCATTCGTCCTAAAACGATGACTAACCCGGCCGTACGGCCGACTTAATCCCCTCTTTTGAAAATAAGATTTTTGATTTTTCGGAAGAAAATGATTTATATATAGAGTGATTTGATGTTATTTGAATAGGTATTTTAGGACTCTTGAGCCGTACGGCTCATTCGTCCTAAAACGATGACTAACTCGGCCGTACGGCCGACTTAATCCCCTATTTTAAAGATTTGATTTTTTTGAGAAGAAAGAGAAAAATGACATGTATATTTGTATTTTTGACATTAATAACTTTTAATAGGTATTTTAGGACTCTTAAGACGTACGACTTATTTATCCTAAAACGATGACTAACCCGGCCGTACGGTCGACTTAGTCTCCTAAAAAAAATGAAATAACGAGGCGGGTTGTAATAACGGAAACAGGGGTACAATTAGCAGCGAAGGGATGCATTATTAAAACTAGGGGTGCAGTTAGCGAGCCCAGTTCGTTTTTGTGAACTGGCCTGCATTAAAAAAATGGGCTTGCGTAAAGGGGGTGCATAATGGAATTGGTGGGTGCGAATAGTTATCTAAACCAAAAAAATAAATTAAAATAACATTGCCCAAACCTACTATATAAAGCAGTTGTACATTTTAGAAACCCTAATTCTTTCCCATTCCATTCTCAGCACCGCTTCAACATTCTCACTGAGAGAGAAAAATAAAATTTTGCAGCCCTCAAGTGTGTGTGAGAGAGAGAGAGAGAGAGAGAGAGAGAGAGAGAAAGAAAGAAACGGAGAAGAAAAGGAAGGGAGGGGAGTACGGTGGTGTGAAGGGAACACGGAGGGGATGATAGTGGGTCGCCGGACCAAGCTCCGGTCTCACTCAATGGCTGAGAGGGCGCGCACAACTGAGAGAGAGAGAGAGAGAGAGAGAGAGAGAGGGGGGGGGGGGGAAAGACGGTGGAGAGAGAAGACACGATGATGGAGAGAGAGAGGGAGAGAGAGGGAAAGACGATGGTACGACTACAAGAGGGTACCGTACGGTGTTAATGGCTACACGACGACAACCAAGGTGGGGACGCGGTGGTTGTTGTAACACCCCTTTTCTACCCGTTAATTTGTTTGTAAAAATCAGAGTTTCAATATTTCTTTCATCGCAAGGAATGTTACACATACTTCGAATAAAAACATCGTACATTCAATAAAACAGTTCAACATCAATAATTGTGCAATACGTAGCACGCCCCCAATGGGGAAAACCTCAAGCATCAGTCATCGTCACCACAACCTTAACATCAATAAAACCAACTACGCAGCGGAAAATAAAATAAAGAGAAACCATCAAATAACACATAACAACCAAAATGGTCTTAAAACATCGAGTTCGTTTCCCCCCTGAGTGCTACGTATCAGAGCATGACGACCCGACTCAAATTAGTGAAGATACCTAGGTCTTCACTCGTGATCACCTGCACGTTACCGCATAGGGGTAACATTCAAACAGAATGGTGAGTCCAATTCAATCCATATAATAAATCATATGATAAGCAATAAGTCAAAGTCACAGCACTAGAGTAACCACATCACAGTCATCAAATACGTCATTACAACAACTCAACACGATGTCATGTAACTATATGAAATGCAACCCACTCGCGGGCATATGCATGAGGTACCTTTCATCATCGTCGCTTAGCCTTTATGGCCTCATCATCGCTTAGCCTTTATGGCCTCATCGTCGCTGGGTTCATGCACATGGAATACATGAGACACTATGACATGCACCGCACACAGACACACAATCACAGTCAACTATGTGACCCATCACTTACCAATTTGCCAAATAATAGGCACAGCACCTGTCAATTTATAATTACACACAACAACGTCGCTATATTTCATCGTCGCTTATCATCATCGTCGCTTAGCCTTTTGGGCCTCATCTTCACTTATTCATAATCGTCATCAATCAAACAATAGCCACTAAGGGCAAAACCGTCATTTAACTAGCCACTAAGGGCATCATCGTCATTTACACATCATCATCAATAATATTGGCCACTAAGGGCAAAATCGTCATTTAACTAGCCACTAAGGGCATCATCGCCATTTACACATCATTATCAATAATATTGGCCACTAAGGCAAAAATGTCATTTAACTAGCCACTAAGGGCATCATCGTCATAATCATCCATTTTGACACTAAAGCGCTAAAACTGTTGGTTATACGCAAAAAGAATTTTTAAAGGACTCAATACGGCTTTACAACGTCACTGTAACGACCACCGGGGACAGCCACTTGGGCGCCCAGAAACCACCAGAAAATAATAAGTTCTTATTTTAAAAATGAGACACACAGGTAGACAACCGAAAAAGCTTCCCAACACTTTTTGAAACGTTTAAAACGGATGCCCGAGTCAAAAGATATAGCGAAAACAGTTTTTATTAAAAATCGGGAACGTCCTGAAAATGGCCTGGGCGCCTAAGACACAAACTTAGACATTGCAGGCAACACAGGCAACACGCACACACAGCGCCCTTGGCGCCCAGCGCCCAGCACACAACACACACACGCACACACGGCGCCCTTGGCGCCCAGCGCCTGGCACCTGGCGCCCAGCGCCCAGCACACAACACACACACGCACACACGGCGCCCTTGGCGCCCAGCGCCTGGCGCCCAGCGCCCAGCACAAAATCAAACATATGGCGCCCTAGGCGCCCATACCGCAAACGAAGAAATTTTTCAGCCACCAATCATGAAGATCACGCATAATTCATCAACAAAATATGAAATCACATATACATTCATGATCATGGATAGATCTAGGCTAACTCTACCCTAAAACCTATCATAAACATCTATTATATAGAAAGATAGAACTCCCCTTACCTTGGATTTGAAGAACGGAGGCCCTAGAGACAATCACGAACAAAACCACAGCAACGGATCACGTCCCTCCTCTCCTTGAACTTCACGATCTTCTTCTCTTCCCTCTCCTCTCCACGGCGCTCTCACTCTCTCTATTCTCTTCTCTCAATTCGCAAATGACAACACAAAACCCTAACCCCCTTGACCTAGCCACTTCGCATAGCTTATGGATCATGGGCTTGGGCTTTTCACTTAAGCCCAAGTTCATTCAAGTGGCGCCTCCTTTTCCTAATACCACCAACATAAAATTAATATAATTTTAATTAATTAAATTATATCCAATAAATTAAAATAAATTCCTAAATACTTAATTAAATAAATTAATTAAATATTTAGGGTGTTACAACTCTCCCCCACTTAGAATATTTCGTCCTCAAAATTTACCTGATCAAACAACTCTGGGTAGGACTCCCGCATCTTGCTTTCTAACTCCCAAGTCATACTCTCACCGGCAGCTCCTAGCCAAACCACTTTCACCAATGCAATTTCCTTGCCTCTAAGCACTTTCACTTCATGACCCTCAATCCGTACGGGCATCGTCTCCACAGTGAGATTATCCCTCACCTCTACATCATCCATATGGATCACATGAGATGGATCCGAAACATACTTCCGAAGTTGCGACACATGAAACACGTCGTGCAAACTCGAAAGATTTGGCGGTAAAGCCACCCTATAAGCCACATTTCCGATTCTCTCAGAAATCCGATAAGGACCCACAAAGCGAGGAGTGAGCTTCTTCGATTTCAACGCTCGACCAACACCGGTAATAGGAGAAACCCTCAAGAACACATGCTCACCCTCCTGAAACTCTAAATCTTTCCTCCGCTTGTCATGATAACTCTTCTGACGACTCTGCGAAGCCTTCATCTTTTCACGGATCATCTTGATTTTCTCTGTAGTCTCCCGGACAATCTCCGGTCCCAACACTACACTCTCCCCCGACTCATACCAACACAACGGCGTTCTACACTTTCGACCATACAATGCTTCAAACGGTGCCATCCCGATACTGGAATGGTAACTGTTGTTATAGGTAAACTCAATCAACGCAAGGTAGGAATCCCATGAACCCCCTTGTTCCAAGACACAAGCCCTCAACAAATCTTCTAACGACTGAATTGTCCTCTCTGACTGACCATCTGTCTGAGGATGATATGCCGAACTCATTTTCAACTTTGAACCCAATTCCTTCTGCAAACCTGTCCAAAACTCAGAAGTGAACCTCGGATCCCTATCTGACACAATACTCTTCGGAACACCGTGCAACTTCACAATTTCTTTGACATAGACCTCTGCCAACCTCGACACCGGATAAGTGACATTAATAGGAATAAAGTGAGCAGACTTCGTTAACCTATCAACGATCACCCAAATAGCGTCATGACCCCTAACTGTATTCGGCAATCCCGTCACAAAGTCCATCGCAATGTTATCCCACTTCCACTCTGGAACTTCCAACGGTTGCATCAACCCTGCAGGCTTCTGATGTTCAACCTTCGACTTTTGACAGGTCAAACAGGCATACACAAACTGTGCCACATCTCTCTTCATACCATACCACCAAAACATCTTTTTTAGATCTTGATACTTTTTTGTTGCTCCAAGATGGATACTCAACTTGCTACGGTGACCCTCCTCCAAAATTGCCTTTTTCATCTCCGCATCATCCAGAACACAGATCCTACCCCGGAACCTCAACACACCACGAGAATCCAATTTGAAATCTTCATCTTCAGATTGACCAACCCCATTCATTAAATCTACCAACTTGACATCTGACTTCTGAGCCTCTCTGATGCTGCCCAGGAAGTCATTATCGATCTTTAACATTCCCAGCTTGACACTACAAGGTGTCATTCTACAAACCAAACTCAAATCTCGGAATTCCTCAATCAACTCTAATTCCTTCACCATCATTGCCAACATATGCAAAGACTTCCGGCTTAAAGCATCAGCCACGACATTAGCTTTGCTGGGATGATAATTCAAACAGAAGTCATAATCCTTCAAGAGCTCCAACCACCGACGCTGTCTCATATTCAACTCCTTCTGGTCGAACAGATACTTCAAACTCTTATGATCACTGAACACCTCAAACCTCGAACCATAAAGATAGTGCCTCCAAATCTTAAGCACAAATACCACAGCAGCCAATTCCAAATCATGCGTAGGGTAATTTTTCTCATGAGCCCGCAACTGCCTCGACGCATACACAACGACTTTCCCATCTTGCATCAGCACACCACCAAGACCCATCTTCGAAGCGTCACAATATACAACAAACGGTTCCTCCGGATTAGGCAACGTCAAAACAGGCGACGTTGTCAATCTCTTTTTCAGTTCCATAAAAGTTTCCTCACATCGAGCATCCCAAACGAAAACTTTACCCTTACAAGTCAACTGAGTCAACGGAAGGGCCAACTTGGAAAAACCCTCGATGAACCTCCTGTAGTACCCAGCCAAACCCAAAAAGCTTCTAATCTCTGTTGCGGATTTCGGAGCCTCCCACTCCAACACTGCTTCTACTTTTGCCGGATCAACCGCAATACCATTACCATAAATCACGTGCCCAAGGAAACTCACCTCTTTCAGCCAGAACTCACACTTTGATAACTTAGCATACAACTTTTTCTCTTTCAGAACTTCCAATACTGACTTCAGATGCTCAGCATGCTCTTCCTCCGACTTAGAATAAACTAGAATGTCATCTATGAAGATCACCACAAACCGATCTCGGTAATTATGGAAAATACGATTCATATATTCCATAAATACACTAGGTGCATTGGTCACACCGAACGGCATCACTGAATACTCATAATGCCCATACCTTGTCCTGAAAGCTGTCTTCTGAACATCTTCATCCTTCACCTTAATCTGACGATATCTAGACCTCAAATCAATTTTGCTGAAAACACGGGCACCCACCAACTGATCCATCAAATCGTCGATCCTCGGAAGCGGATACTTGTTCTTGATAGTTACCTTATTCAACTGACGATAGTCCACACATAACCTCATACTCCCATCTTTCTTCTTTACTAATAATACCGGAGCTCCCCACAGTGATACACTCGGTCTCACAAACTTTTTCTCAAGCAATTCTTCGAGTTGCGTCTTCAACTCAGACAATTCCGACGCCGACATCCTGTACGGTGCCTGTAACACCCCGGTATATTTAACATGTAAAAATACCCAGATGCACCAAAGAATAAACATCAGAGATAATAATTCCTGTTCAGACACTGAATACCACTATAAAATTTTTTTGCTGAAATACAAGATAACCATCTTATACACAAATAAGATCATACGGTACTCAGACCATAAACTGTCAGCAATGGTGGTAATCAGAGTCATACAAGAAAGCGGAATAAAGACAAACATAACACTAATGCCATAGCGCTGTGATACATGGACAACAGAAGGAAAATAAACTTAAACATAAAACTAAGTCATCCTCCATCACCCGGGGCCACCTACTCGTGCCTCTGAGGTTTCTTCTGTCCCTGTTTATCTGTAAAACAACAACATTTAAACAGTGAGATACAATCTCAGTGAGTTCTACCGAGACCCCTACTAACACTCTCGGTCCAGTTTAAAACATTGTTAACTCGACACGGCATCGACTGCGCGAACGCTAACTCCCGATGATTCACATTATTTTACACATAGCATTTCACCGACTGCCCCAAGACTAAATCCCGGCGAACACACTACAAAACAACAGTAACGTACCACCGACTGCCCCAAGACTAAATCCCGGCGGACGTTACTCAATACTCTTTGACACACCGCCGACTGCCCCAAGACTAAATCCCGGCGAACCCCTATCCAATAACAGTTCCGCTATTGGCCTCAGAGCCTAGGGTAGGGGATCATGACTGCCCCTCCTAGTATGTCAACATGGGTCGTCACCCAAACTCGATATAATGTATATATATCTACAATCATATGAACATTTAGTTCATTAAATCATACTTAACCACGTAGGACTCATAGTCCGCTTTGTTATCAATAAAACATATCCGCACACGTGTACTATTATTCGGTTTTTCGAAACGATTTGGACATCAAAAGTATTTCATAAAAACCTTTTTTGAAACATACTCAAAATTAGGGCATTATAAGCCTAGTTTCATTTTAGAAGGGTTAGGAAAGGATTAGGAAAGGAATAGGATCGTAACGGAATCATTTTGGACACTTTTAAAATTTTGGACAGAACTGGGCGCACGGGTCGTGCCCCTGGACGCACGGGTCGTGCGCCCTGTTGGACATTTTAAAAACACGGAAACAGAACCAGGCGCATGGGTCGTGCGCCCTGGACGCACGGATCGTGCGCATTTGACAGCATTGCCAAAATGCCCTGTTTTATGAAATTTTACTTCCCAATTGATCCGAAACTTCCCCCGATCGATTCCTAACTCAAAAACAGACAGTACCAGACCATATACCAGTCCAATCAACATCAAACAATTCAATCAAAAACTCAACGATTACTAATTTCATTAAAACGCGGTATATCTCAAATTAACGTTTTCGACTCAAAATCTTTCGAAAACAAATCACACAATTCATTTCAAAACGGAATAAGCCTAAACGTGAGTAAAACTCACCCTTGTAGCGAGAGTCGTTGCCGAAATCACCGAGAGGTCAAAATCACCGAATCGAACCCAAACAACACCGAACCGCTCCTAACTTCGTTCCGAACTTCCAATCGCGTTCAATCCGCTCCTAGCTTCGATCTTAAACATAAATCAATCATCAATTCCAGCTTACAACTTGAGATTTCAACAAATCAATTCCAAATGCCCTAGAAATTCGTAGGCCATGAGAAGGGGGAAAAATTGAGGGAAATCTTACCAAGCTATAGGGTTTTGTAGAGGAAGATGAGGGGATGATGGTGATGAAATTTGAGAGGTTGGGCTTCACTCCTCTTCTTCCTTTCTCTTCTCCTTTCCTCTTCTTCTTTCTCTTTTCCTTCTCTTCTTTTCTTTCTCTTTTCTCTTCTTTTCTTCCTCTGCTTCTCTTCTCTCTCTCGTGGACCCTTCTTCATTTTAATTCAACACACACTCACACACATATATTTAATTAATAAATGAGTGGTAGCGTGGTCCAATTACCGTATTGATCTTAATCCCTTATTTCAATTTCAAAACTTCCTTGACCCGTATTATCCGGTTAACGATCTAATGTCATTCAATAAATAATTTTAGTACTCAATAAATTTACCAGTTAAGTACTAAATTATTCCCATTGGGTTAACATCCAAATAATTCGCCTAATTATTTTGAGGATGTTACAGTGCCATACACACAGGCCTTGTACCAGGTACAAGATCAATCGAAAACTCAACCTCCCTCTCCAGCGGCACACCCGGAATTTCGTCAGGAAAAACCTCAGGAAACTCGCGTACCACTTGCAGTTCTTCAATAACAGCCTGACTCTCAGCAGACAACGATGCCATCAACGAAAATAGCTGAACTCCTTCTTTCCTCAACTTCTTCAACTGACTAGCGGATACCAAAACAGAATCTTCTTCCCCGAAACTAACCGACTTGCTACGACAGTTGATATGGACGTGGTTATTCTCTAACCAGTCCATGCCCAAGATTACATCCAGTCCTCTCAACGGCAAGCAGACAAAATTCACAACAAAGTCCTTGCCGAAGATCGACATGGGACACTGAGAACACACCTGGGAAGTAATCACCGACCCCTTCGCAGGAGTATCGACAACCATATCCCCATACATAGCAGATAAAACAAGACCCAATCTTTTACAACAATCAACAGATATAAAGCAATGGGTAGCACCAGTATCAATAAGAGATTTCAGAGAAGTACCGTTAATGAAACACGTACCTCTAATAAGACCATCCTTCTCATCAGGCTCCTCTCCTGCCAATGCGAACACTTTTCCACTACACCTTTCTTTCTTCGGCTTTGTACATTTTGCACTGATATGCCCAGACTCACCACAGTTGAAACACACCACATCCTTGACCCTACACTCGGCCGCCATATGACCCTTCTTACCACAACGGTAGCAAACTCTCTCATCAGACCCGCATGTAGTACTCTTGTGGCCAGGTTTGCCACACTTAAAACAGACAATGCTAGCAGGAGCATCTCCCCCACTAGTCCTCTTACCTCCAGCAGCCCTCTGATAACTCTTACCCGCAGGAACCTCATACGGCTTGCTTCGACTCGGAAACTTACCCTTTTTCTCAGACACAACTTTGTAATGTGCAGTACTGTCCTCCTCGAAGATCCTACAACTATCAACCAGATCAGCGAACACACGGATCTTCTGGTAACCAATGGCCTTTTTGATGTCAGGCCTCAAACCATTCTCGAACTTGATGCATTTTGAGAACTCAGCTGTAGCCTCACTATAGTGCGGATAGAATTTTGCCAATTCCACAAACTTCGCCGCATATTCAGTCACAGACATACCACCCTGCTTCAGTTCCAAGAACTCTATTTCTTTCTTTCCTCGGACATCTTCAGGAAAATACTTCCTCAGAAATTCTCTGCTGAATACCTCCCAGGTAATCTCTTCCTGCACAGTCTCCAACCTCTGCCTAGTAGCCAACCACCAGTCGTCGGCCTCCTCAGCTAACATGCGAGTACCAAAACGGACCTTCTGCTCAACAGTGCAGTCCATCACCCTGAAAATCCTCTTGATCTCTTTCAACCAAGCCATAGCACCATCTGGATCATATTTGCCCTTAAAACTGGGCGGATTCTGTAACACCCCGGTATTTCTAACATGTAGAGAGACCGAAGATGCACAGATGCAGAAATTCAGAGGACACAGTTCCTGTTTAATTATTGGACATACAAACCTTTTCCGAAATAAAAACATAATCGGAATAGACATCACTTCATAAAATAGAAGTTTATCGGTTCCACACCGAATGGATTACAATATCCAAGTCCAAATACCAAACAGAAACATAAAACGGTTCATATAACTCATAATCAATACAAGTTTATACAACCAAAAAGACAACAAAGAACAAAGGATCAAATGACTAAGTCTTCAGCACCTCCAAGAGTATACCAACTACTCGTGCACAACAGTCTTCCTTTTTCCCTGCTTCTCTGAAAAACAACAAATATGGATAGGGTGAGATAACATTATCTCAGTGAGTCCTACCGTGCCCCCTCACTGACACTCGGTTCAATTTATTAAACCGTTATAACAAAAGCTGACATAACAATGTCTTATTTATTAATCGAAATGCCGACCGTGCAACAACCACTAATCCCGGCAATTCGTATTCATAATTATTAATCGAAACGCCGACCGTGCAAGAACCACTAATCCCGGCGAATCGTGTGTTTAACTTAGCATAAACCGGCCGTGCAAACACCACTAATCCCGGTAACCCGTGAGTTGACCACGCCAAAACACATTCAGGGCCTAGGGTGAGGGCTCATGACTTCCCTTCCTAGTATGCTACTTGTCGGGTCGTCACCCAACGCAATACGTATGACAATACACATCAAGTTCTCCAGAGTTAGATAATTTATATCTTTTCGATCACCAAATGGATCAATTACATAAGCTCATTAGATAATTTATATCTTATTGATCTATAACCCGTTTTGATGAATTCATAAACATCCGGCATTATAATCATATTGGAATGTATTATTGACTTATAACCCGTTTTGATGAATCTATAAACATCCGGCATTATAATCATATACAGTTGACATATATATAAATATATATTCATTCTATCCATCAGACGGTGTACTCACACGTATACTAGTGTTTCGGTTTTTCGATCAATATACCTTTCAACTTCTTTTCAAAATTAAGAGTTGAACAAGTTCGAAATAAGGTTTTCAGTGAGGAAATCCCTTTTTGAATGGTTGAGAAAGAAATTAGAAAGGGTTCGGGATCAAACGGAGCAACAAAACGAGAAAACGGAAGCCGGTAACAGAACTACACGCACGACCCGTGCCCAGGGGCGCACGACCCGTGCGTGGTGCACTACTCAGGACCCATCTACCAGAAGGAAACGCACGATCCGTGCCCAGGGGCGCACGACCCGTGCGTCCCGTTCGGTTTCCAATTCTTCCAACCAGAAGCAGGCGCACGATCCGTGCCCAGGGGCGCACGGTCCGTGCGACCTGTGTCTGTTACCAGAATTTCACATTTTTCTCATTTTCGCTCTCCGTTCTCGTCCGATTCGATTTCTAATTTCAATCACCTGAAACTCAGAAAATTTCCAGAATATATATTTCTAGTAGTACACAATTCATTTCATTTCAACGATTTAAATCAAAATCTCACTTAAACCGTAAAACACCGTTTTGACTCAAAAACGCTTTTCAGTTCTAAGTCTTTTGTAAACAGAAAATGTGACCAAGGGATTCCATATCGAAAACAAGTTCAGAATATCAAAATGCCCTATCGTGAGTAGAACTCACCGTTACACCGAAGTTCGAGAGTTGGATCGAAAGCGAAGTCACCGAAACGAAAAGTACACGAACGATCCCCGCTAGAACTCGAACCGATCTCCAAACGGCAATCTCCACCACTAGAGCGACTGAAACAGCAACCTAGTCCTTCACAACTTCCTCCAAGTCGAAAATGCAAGCTTGACACTCCACTTCCCACAACTACAACATGACATGCAGCACCATTAAAGTTCAAAACTCCATTATTTCTCTTGGAGCTTCAAGGGGGGTTGAACATGGTAGTGGATGATCTAGGGGGAGTTAGCTTCTGAAAGTGGTACCATTGAAAAGAGGATGAAAAATGAGAGAAAGAGGTGTGAAGAAAGCTTACATGCAAGAGGGGATGATGGTGGTGGTAGCCTCTCCCTCTCCTTCTCCCTTCGCCTCCCCCTTCTTTCTCCCTTCCTATTTCTTTCTCTTCTTCAGCTGGTCAATTGATAAGTGAGAGGGTGAGGGAGGGTCTAGGTGTGTATGGGCTGAGGGGGATTTTAAAGGATGGTGAAAAGGCCATTTTGCCCTTGGCCCATAAAATGATAGTTTAGGTGTTGGAAATCTCCTTCGGTACAAAACTTTCTCGGTTAATCCGGTTCCGATCCGTATCTCTCAATTCTTTCGGTTCATGATTAATTATGACCTTCATAATTATAATTTAATAACTAGGGGTGTGAAACGACAGATTTGCCCTTAGGCTCCAATTCCTCATTTTACTATGAATAGGCCACCCTTTAATGGAGAAAAGGTTTTCTTGATAATTTTCCCGACATATAAGTCCCCGAGACACGACTAATTATTCCCACAAATAATTAATCGGTCTTAGGTATCATAGTACGAGTCTTTAAAATTAGGGATGTTACAATCACCCCAACTTTTAAAAATTTTGTCCTCAAAATTGACAAGACGTACCTCAATTGAAGAGATATGGGTATCGAGTCCGCATGTCATCTTCCAGCTCCCAGGTAGCCTCCTCGATTGAGAATCCATCCCAGACTACTTTGACAATCGGAATAGTCCTTGAACGCAGAGTCTTCATACCACGTTCCAAGATATAACTAGGATAAGGTTGAAATGACAAATCTGGTCGCAGGTCAATAGTATCAACACTCAATGGCTGATGCAAGCCGGGAACATACTTCCTCAACTGAGACACGTGGAACACATCGTGGAGATTTGATAGGGCCGGAGACAATGCGAGGCGATAGGCAACTGGCCCAATCCGCTCGATGATTTGGAAAGGTCCAACATATCGAGGACTGAGCTTCTTCGCTCGCAAGGCTCTCCCAGTGCCTATGGTTGGCGAAACTTTCAAGAACACATGATCACCAACCTCAAACTCCAACGGTCTCCTTCGGTTGTCAGCGTAGCTCTTTTGCCGACTCTGAGCAACCTTCATCCTTTCTCGAATTAACTTGATCTTCTCAGTAGTCTCGCGAACCATATCAGGTCCCAAAAACTTATCTTCACCAATCTCCCACCAACACAACGGAGTTCTACACTTTCTACCATAAAGTGCTTCAAACGGTGCCATTCCAATGCTGGAGTGGTAACTGTTGTTGTAGGAGAATTCGACTAACGGAAGATGGTCCTCCCATTTTCTCCCGCTATCAAGCACACAAGCCCGAAGCATGTCCTCTAGAGTCTGAATAGTCCTCTCCGTCTGACCATCAGTCTGAGGATGATAAGCAGTGCTAACCAGCACTCTAGTTCCCAAAGCTTCATTCAATGCTTTCCAAAATCTAGAAGTAAACTTGGGATCTCGGTCTGACACGATGCTCGTTGGAACTCCATGCAGTCTGATAATGTTCTTCACATATTCATCTGCTAACTTGGAAACCTTATAAGTCGAGCGAACGGGAATAAAGTGAGCGGATTTAGTCAATCGGTCCACTACCACCCAAATAGAATCATTGCTTGCCTGTGATCTCGGCAAACCCATGACGAAGTCCATTGAGATATCTTCCCACTTCCAAACTGGTACATCTAGCGGTTGTAACTGACCGCCCGGTCTTCGGTGTTCTGCCTTAACCTTCTGACAAGTTAAGCACCGAGAAACAAATTCTGCAACCTCGTCCTTCATCCCAGGCCACCAATACATTAGCTTCAAGTCTCGGTACATCTTAGTGGATCCCGGATGTACAGAGTACTGACTCCTATGAGCTTCTTCCAATACTTGCCTTTTTATATCATCATCGTCGGGAACACAAATCTTCCCATTAAAGAAAATCATGCCATCACTATCCTCAGTGAAATCTGGCGATCCCTTCTGAGACTGCAATTTTATATCATCTCCTTGAGCTACGCGGATTTGTTCCCTTAGCACACTGGCTATCCGTATATGCCGCAGCACTACGCGATTCCTCTTTCTTACCACCTTGAGTTTCAAGTCTCTGAACGACTCCAACAAAGCCATCTCGTGAACCATTAACCTTGCCGTGTGGATAGACTTCCTGCTCAGAGCATCTGCTACCACATTGGCTTTTCCAGGGTGATATTTCAATTCGAAGTCGTAGTCCTTCAAAAATTCAGTCCACCTCCTTTGTCTGTTATTCAACTCTTTTTGGTCAAATAGATACTTCAAGCTCTTGTGATCACTAAAAACCTCGAAACGAGAACCGTAAAGGTAATGCCTCCAAATTTTCAGCGCAAACACAATACCCGCCAACTCTAAGTCATGAGTTGGGTAATTTCGTTCATGCGTCTTCAATTGCCTAGATGCATAGGCCACAACGTGTTGATTCTGCATGAGAACACATCCTAAACCCTTCCCAGATGCAATACTGTAAATCTGAAATCCCAATGACGGATCCGGAAGAATTAGGATTGGAGCAGAAGTTAACTTTTCTATCAATCCAAGAAAACACTCCTCACAATCGGCATCCCAAGTAAACGGTTGGCCCTTGCGAGTCAACCGAGTAAGCGGAAGTACCAATTGTGAAAAACCTTCAATGAATCTTCTATAGTACCCAGCTAAGCCCAGAAAGCTTCGGATCTCAGTCACTGACGTCGGCCGTTCCCAATTCAATACCGCTTCTACCTTGCTAGGATCCACTGCAACCCCTTCTTGGGAAATCACATGACCCAAGAATTTTACTTCAGACATCCAAAAGTCACACTTCGACGGTTTAGCATAGAGTTTCTTTTCTCGGAGTACTCCTAGGACAAAGCGGAGATGCTGGGCATGCTCCTCAACTGACTTTGAGTAAACCAAGATATCATCAATAAAAACGACCACAAACTGATCTAGGTAGGAATGAAATACTCTATTCATATAGTCCATGAATACGGCTGGAGCGTTAGTCAATCCGAAGGGCATCACCACAAACTCGTAGTGTCCGTACCTCGTACGAAAAGCAGTCTTCGGAATGTCTAAGGCTCTTACCCTGATTTGATGGTACCCTGACCTTAGATCAATTTTGGAGAAAACTTTAGCACCTCGAAGTTGGTCAAGTAGATCATCTATCCTAGGTAATGGATACGTGTTCTTGATAGTGATTTTATTCAGCTGACGGTAGTCTATGCATAATCTCATGCTTCCGTCCTTCT
Organism: Astragalus membranaceus; assembly: GCA_039519185.1. Lineage (NCBI taxonomy): Eukaryota > Viridiplantae > Streptophyta > Magnoliopsida > Fabales > Fabaceae > Astragalus > Astragalus membranaceus. The sequence goes on along the minus strand of CM076847.1, from coordinate 45,828,764 downwards.
TCTTGACTAGCAATACCGGAGCACCCCATGGAGAAGCACTCGGTCGAATAAACTTCTTGGAAATTAATTCCTCAAGTTGGGATTTCAACTCCTTCAGTTCGAGAGGAGACATCCTATAAGGTGCTATGGATATTGGCCCTACACCAGGCGCCAAATCTATAGAGAATTCTACCTCTCGTTCTGGAGGTAAAGAGGAGACTTCCTCGGGAAAAACATCTAAGAATTCATTAACAACTTGAGTAGATGATAAATCCAAATCAGCTTCAGTTGATGCAGACAAAATAACAACAAAAGCTTCCGCACCTTGGAATAGAGACTGGCTGGCTGAAGTGAACGAAATAACACCATCATCTGCAGGTAGTGAATGTTCAGCTACTTCAGAAGGAAAATTAATTGCACGATTGAAACAGTCAATCGTAATGTGATTGGAAGTCATCCAATTCATTCCCAACACGATCTCCATTCCTCTCATAGGCAGACAGATAAAATCAACAACAAAGTCCCTGCCTCCTATGGTGAGCAGACAATTAAGGCATAATGATTGGGTTCGCACACGACCCTTTGCAGCAGTAAGGATAGATATTGGCTCGGATATAGGAGATACTATTAATCCTAGCCGTTCGGCACATGCTTCAGAGATAAAACAATGAGTAGCACCAGAATCATACAGAATATTAACAGTTTGATGAAAGATAGAACCTGTACCCCTTATAAGATTATCAGCGGGCTTGATGGTCTTAGCATCCAGAGTGTTGACTCGAGCCTGTCTCGGCGCATCAGGAGACTCCAAGAAAGCTTTCCTTGACGGACAATTATTAGCATAATGGCCCACTTCTTTACAAAGGTAACAATGGTTCGGTCCCCCTTGACATTTGCCTCGATGAAATTTCTTGCAGAAGTCGCACTTGTTAGGCCTGGCAGGGTCACTTGACTGGATTTGTTTCCCTTTATCCCTATTCCCTCTATATCTAGGGTTTGAAAGAGTTGGATCATTACCCTTCTTCTTATCCTTCCAGAATTCTTTCCTCTCAGCATACATTCTTTTAAGATCGCTCTCAGCTGAATGAGCTTGTTGAACCAAAGCAAAATAAGTGGTCATGGAGTAAGAATTGAGACCTTGATTCACATCTCCTCTGAGACCTTGTCTGAACATTACCATTTTCCACTTATCATCAGTAGCGGTGGTCCCCAATTCATAGAATTGTGACAACCTCTCAAATTTTGCAGCGTATTCCCCAACTGTCATCTCTCCCTGTTTCAAACTCAGAAATTCCATCTGCTTGTCAAGTCTTTGGGAGTCGGGGAAATAATGATTCAAAAATAGTTCCTTGAAATTACTCCACTCAAGAGGAGTTCTTTGATTTTGAAGCATTCTACGAGCGTTAACCCACCAGGTGTGAGCATCCTCGTCCAGAGCGTTAGCAGCACAAATTACCTTTTTTCCTTCATTGCATTGCAAGGTATCAAAGATCCGTTCCATGGCATCTACCCAGAAATGGGCTTTCATTGCCTCAGATCCTCCTTTGAAGGTTGGGGGTTTCATCTTTAGAAACCGGAAATACACCCTGTTGGGATCCTCAGGTGTTGGCACATTGACCGGCTCAGCTGGTTGTGGCTGAGGCATCTGATGCATCTGCTGCATTTGAGCCATTTGAGCCATCTGTTGCTGTTGCATTAGCATCATGTCATTCATCATCTTCTGTTGAGTCTCGATGACATTCTGCATCCATTCTTGTGCTACCTCTTCCAGCCATGATTCTGCGAAGTATGCACAAAGTATTAAGTTGATCAGGCTCAATGTCTAATAGCATACTAAGAAAAATCAGACTTAGAAGACGTAAAAGACTCTTAACATCTAAGTCCGACTAGGTCGAACCGCTCTGATACCAAATGTAACACCCCGGTATTTCTAACATGTAGAGAGACCGAAGATGCACAGATGCGGAAATTCAGAGGACACAGTTCCTGTTTAATTATTGGACATACAAACCTTTTCCGAAATAAAAACATAATCGGAATAGACATCACTTCATAAAATAGAAGTTTATCGGTTCCACACCGAATGGATTACAATATCCAAGTCCAAATACCAAACAAAAACATAAAACGGTTCATATAACTCATAATCAATACAAGTTTATACAACCAAAAAGACAACAAAGAACAAAGGATCAAATGACTAAGTCTTCAGCACCTCCAAGAGTATACCAACTACTCGTGCACAACAGTCTTCCTTTTTCCCTGCTTCTCTGAAAAACAACAAATATGGATAGGGTGAGATAACATTATCTCAGTGAGTCCTACCGTGCCCCCTCACTGACACTCGGTTCAATTTATTAAACCGTTATAACAAAAGCTGACATAAAAATGTCTTATTTATTAATCGAAATGCCGACCGTGCAACAACCACTAATCCCGGCAATTCGTATTCATAATTATTAATCGAAACGCCGACCGTGCAAGAACCACTAATCCCGGCGAATCGTGTGTTTAACTTAGCATAAACCGGCCGTGCAAGAACCACTAATCCCGGTAACCCGTGAGTTGACCACGCCAAAACACATTCAGGGCCTAGGGTGAGGGCTCATGACTTCCCTTCCTAGTATGCTACTTGTCGGGTCGTCACCCAACGCAATACGTATGACAATACGCATCAAGTTCTCGAGAGTTAGATAATTTATATCTTTTCGATCACCAAATGGATCAATTACATAAGCTCATTAGATAATTTATATCTTATTGATCTATAACCCGTTTTGATGAATTCATAAACATCCGGCATTATAATCATATTGGAATGTATTATTGACTTATAACCCGTTTTGATGAATCTATAAACATCCGGCATTATAATCATATACAGTTGACATATATATAAATATATATTCATTCTATCCATCAGACGGTGTACTCACACGTATACTAGTGTTTCGGTTTTTCGATCAATATACCTTTCAACTTCTTTTCAAAATTAAGAGTTGAACAAGTTCGAAATAAGGTTTTCAGTGAGGCGATCCCTTTTTGAATGGTTGAGAAAGAAATTAGAAAGGGTTCGGGATCAAACGGAGCAACAAAACGAGAAAACGGAAGCCGGTAACAGAACTACACGCACGACCCGTGCCCAGGGGCGCACGACCCGTGCGTGGTGCACTACTCAGGACCCATCTACCAGAAGGAAACGCACGATCCGTGCCCAGGGGCGCACGACCCGTGCGTCCCGTTCGGTTTCCAATTCTTCCAACCAGAAGCAGGCGCACGATCCGTGCCCAGGGGCGCACGGTCCGTGCGACCTGTGTCTGTTACCAGAATTTCACATTTTTCTCATTTTCGCTCTCTGTTCTCGTCCGATTCGATTTCTAATTTCAATCACCTGAAATTCAGAAAATTTCCAGAATATATATTTCTAGTAGTACACAATTCATTTCATTTCAACGATTTAAATCAAAATCTCACTTAAACCGTAAAACACCGTTTTGACTCAAAAACGCTTTTCAGTTCTAAGTCTTTTGTAAACAGAAAATGCGACCAAGGGATTCCATATCGAAAACAAGTTCAGAATATCAAAATGCCCTATCGTGAGTAGAACTCACCGTTACACCGAAGTTCGAGAGTTGGATCGAAAGCGAAGTCACCGAAACGAAAAGTACACGAACGATCCCCGCTAGAACTCGAACCGATCTCCAAACGGCAATCTCCACCACTAGAGCGACTGAAACAGCAACCTCTTCCACTCATATCATTAATCTCTGATGTAGAGTGGCGGGAACACATTCACTGGAGAAATGGTTGATCATCCACACTTTTTATAATGGTCTGTTATATACCACAAAGATGACTGTTGATGCAGCTACAGGTGGCGCTCTAATGAACAAAAATATTGAAGAAGCTTATGCTCTGATTGAGGACATGGCGCAGGAGCACTACCAATGGACAAGCGAGAGAGCCATCACTGCTCCATCTCCATAAAAGAAAGAGCCAGGTAAGTACGAAGTCTCTGCCCTTGATCATATAGCTTCTAAGGTAGATGCATTGTTTGCCAAGTTTGATAAGCTGAGTGTAAATGCTGTTTCACTTTCCCCTACTACTCCACCTTGTGAAATCTGTGGCGTAGTTGGCCACACTGGCACAAAATACCAACTAGGGGTGTCTACTGCTGGCCCTGAGCAAGCAAATTACGCTCAGAAGGGCGGTCCATTTTTTAATACATACAATGCTGGATGGAGGAATCATCCAAATTTTTCTTATAAAAATCCTCCATCCCAACCAGCAGTAAGACCACCCCTAGGATTTCAATCAAAACAATCAAAGAGCTCCTCAAAAATCCAATTTGGAAACATTGCTGGAAAATTTTGTTATTACCCAAACAAGGCAAAATGAAGAATTGAAAAATAAAACTGGAATTTTGAATGATGCGTGTTAGAATTTCGGCAAGTGTACCGAAAACGTTGCAAGTAATAAAATTACGGTAAGTACCGGTCGTTTCCACAGGGATTGCGTTTTATTATCAATAGGCAAATTATTAATCCTAAGTCGTGACACTTGTGATAAAATTGGTTTATTGTACCAACGAAATGGAAAGTGCAATAACATAAGGTAAGATAGAAGCGAATTGGGATTGACTCATCTCCCCTCTACTCTTATATGACCTTTAGCCACTCTCAAAGCAATTATCCAAATTATCCGATTCAATACACTAAATTAGGCTAAGGACAATCCATTGCCTCAAAACCCCTTTTACCCTAAGAGTTACCCTAATTCCTTAGGTGATTCATGCCAAAGGGTAAAGCATTAAACTCAAGAAATAAAGAATTCACTCACACAAATTCTCACTCCTACGATCATCTATGGCGACCTAAAGAAATAAGAATTCACGAAACCCAACTACATATTCCTATGATAATTCAAGTCGTGACCTAAACCCCATTTTCCAGCGAACAAACCCATATTCCTATGGTGATCATAAGCCTAGATCGATACAAATATCATATGTACTTGTAAAGCATTAAGAACATAAGGCATAGGCAATGGATAAGGTGGACAAAAACTTGACTTGACCATAACAAAGCATTCATACAAGAGTTTTAGGAAGAGTCATCTCTCCCAAATCAAAACTATCTAATTACATGGCATAATAGGGATAAGATTAAAGAGTAGAAGAAAATTACATAGAGATGGATCAATGAGAGCCTTCAAACCCTTGTTCCCAAGGTGTTGGGAGGGCCCCAAAATCGCCCCCAGCTGCTCCTCCAAACCCTAGCACTGATCCCAAAATCGAAGGGAGTTTAAGAAAACGCAAAACTGATATTTTAACTTAAGCTTCGGCCACGCATCGCGAGGCGATGGTGGCTGGTCGCGTCGCGACCTCCTGCTGAAAGGTGGGTTGTGGCGCGACCGTTCCTGGCTGCTGGTGCGAAAGCTGTCCGATCTTTTTCCTTCCTTCTTTTCTCTATTTCGTCACTAGGCAAGTGTCTAGTTCGCTAGTAGACGCCACATCAAATTGAAGGATTTTCCATGCATTTTGTTACAACTCCACACTTATTACATAAAACTCCAATTAAACCAAAACCCTTAGCAATTGGACGAATCAAACATAAAATCACCGACATTTCGGTTGCAAACTGAACAAAAATCATCATATGATGATGACTCATCACAACCCCAAACTTGAATTTTTGCTTGTCCTCAAGCAATCACTCCATTCAGGTTGTGGCAATTTGATATTCAGCTTTAACATATTTCACACACCTATAGATCCTTCAACACATCAGAAGATATCATCCAATCATAATAAAGTAGCAAGACAATTGAATTGGAAAACACAAGATCATAAGCAGGCAAGTGATCAGTGCATTTTAATGCACTCTTTATAGACTTGCACTTAGTATTTTTGATTGTGTTCTGTGTCTAATATTTAAGTCTTAGCGCGTTTCTAGACTTTGGGTCTTATTTGAGCAATATAGTAATTTCTTGATGGCTTAAATATATGTTCAGCCTCTGCAAATATAGCCAAAATCCAGTTAAGCCCCTATAAAAATAAAAGTTTTAAAATGACCCTTATAAATATTAAATGTTTGCGGTTAAGCCCTTCGGTCAATTTTCCATATTTGCAGAGGGTAAAAATATATGTTCAACCCCTGCAAATATGGCCATAATCCATTTAAGCCCCTGTAAATATTAAAAATTCTAAATGTTCAGCCCCTGCAAATATGGCCATAATCCATTTAAGCCCCTCTAATTATTAACAATTTTAAAATAACCCTTAGAAATATTATATGTTCAGCTTTTTTTGATGAAAAATTGACAGAAGGGCTTAACCGCAAACATTTAATATTTACAAGGGTCATTTTAAAACTTTTATTTTTACAGGGGCTTAACTGGATTTTGGCTATATTTGCAGGGGCTGAACATATATTTAAGCCTTTCTTGATTAATTCTTGTTTTTATTGCATATTGACCCTTATCTACTCTGCAGGTAATAACTTTGGCTGTGGTTATCCGATTGAGGCGTGCGAGCATGTGTTGGAAAGCTAAGGAACAGAGCTACAATGCTTCTGTTGAGATCGAAACGCAATTCTAAAGTCTTGAAGGTGAAAACTGCGAATTATGGAAGCAGTACTGTGTAAAACGGGTTTTGGGCCGAAAAATAATTTGTTAACGGGCTTTTATCCAATAACCCATTTAGGAATTAGGTATTTCGTTTTAGTCTTATAGATTTTGCTGGTGAGCAGGCGTTTTACCTATCTTACGCTTTATTCTTAACTTTACAAAACTTTTGTGCTCTTGCCTCCATGGAAACCTAAACTCCTAAGTTGATTCATCGGTGAAAGACTGCTGTTTAAGGATTTTGAGGTTCGGTGTCTAATGTTATTTCGTTTATTTCGTTTTTAGTTTTCAGTTCTTTCTTTTCTATCAATTCCACATTTGAATTCTTCGCTTGCAATTTTTGTCTTTGTGTGATGCTTAATTACGCAAATTCGGTTTACTTGCAATACGCGAATCGTTTATGTATGACACTTGTTTATATGTGAATCTGTTTTCGCAACTCTTAACTATTCGAGTTATTTAATCACTTGTTTTATTTAATTCGAGTAGGAATTGATAGAGGATTGATTGAATTCAGTTATGATATTGGTTGTGTTTAGTAGTGCTTGTTCACCATCACAATTGATTGAACACGCTGTTTTGACGCTTGCTTTAAAACGGTGCGAATTTGTATAAAATAATTGACGCTTGCTTGATTAGTTTATTATCAATCAAGAACTGAAACCTTGAATGAGTCTTGCACGAATATTTGGAACCAATGATAAATCCGAGACGCGCACCCGGAACCGGTGAATCGATTGTCACTTTAAGATTGTTAAACACCTCAAATAAAAACCGTTCTTCAAAACCCCCTTTTTATATTGTTAATTTCGTTATTGATTTTGGTAATTTCAGCATTTAGAGGTCCTCGTGAGACGACCAAGGTCTCTTACCTTGATACTATATTTACTTTTTTTAATTATTTTGACCCGCGTACGACCGCTGATCAAATTGGCACCATTGCCGGGGACCTCTAATTAGCGATTAGCAACTTCAAAACCCTACTAACCACTAACCCTTGTTTTTCTTTAGTTTTGTTTCTTGGCAGATTCTGTTGATTTCGGATTCGTTTAATTCTGTATCAGGTGAAAAAAAATCGATTTTCGGGTGATCTGGTCAGATTTCTCCGAAAATTGGTCAGAAATTCAGAAAAAAATCAAAGAGTAGGACTCCCTTTTAGGAGCTGGGGCCGCAAAATCTGAAATTTCTTCTTTTACATTTTCGTTTTAATTGTTTTAATTTTTCTTTGCCTCAAAAAAATCCAAAAAAATTCGTATATATTTGTTTTGATTTTATTAGTTTTTTAGTGGTGTTTTTATATTTTTGTTACTAGAGTTAATTCGTTTTTTATTTTCTGCTTTAATTTATCATAATTTTTTTTATTCTGATTCTGATTCTATTTACTATAACATGGCTGCTATTTATGAACCTTCATTGGAGGACCTTGTTAAACAGATGGCTATTCAAAATCTCCATTTCCAACAAACAACAGATTCCACACTTAAAAAATTGGAGATAATAGTTGGACAGTTAACCTCCGCAATCAATCAGATACAAGCACAAAGATCATACCAACTGCCTGCGCAGGCAGTAGCTAATCAAAATGCACCAACCTCTAATGTAAATGCTATTACTTTGAGATCTGGAAAGGCTGTTGTCACTCCAGAGGTACCTAAATCAGTTGTTATGAAAAATAACAAGTCTGTTGAACATGTTGATGAGCAATACACACCACCACTCTCTTTCCCTCAAAGGGAAGTGATGACTAAAAAAGACCCCATGAAAGAGCATTCCCTTTGTAAAATGGAATTGCTTGATGGTTTGGTTGATTATACATGTTATGATAATCCTTCTGTTTGTGTTGAGATTGAAATGACTTTGCAGGTTGATACACGCTCCATAGCTAATGTTGAGGATGTTGTTGTTTCTTCCATTGAGCAGCCACATGTTGTAGAGCTCAAACCACTCCCTGAAAATTTGAAATATGCATATTTAGAGGGAAGTGGAATTTTTTCCATGTTTATTTCATCTAACCTTGAATCTGAACAGGAAAAGCTGCCTCCAATTCTAAGGGAACATAGGAAAGGTACCGGATGGACCTTGGCGGACATTCCTAATAAGAAAGTGTGGCAAACACAACAACAACTCAGCCCATTGATTCTGAATGTGTGGAAGAAGAAGGTGACCAAATATGTCTGCGGTACCCATAAAAGAGCCTTTTTTGCCAAATACCAACCACCCACAAGCTTCAAGTTCTCCACCTTCAAGAGGGAGTTTTCTTTCCTTATTCTTAAGATATATTTGTTGGTTACATTGAGGACACTGTGTAATTTAAGTGTGGGGGTGTGTCTTTTTGTTTTTATGTTTTTAATTGTTAACTATATAAAAAGAAAAAAATCTGTTATTTTAACATGTTTTTCCATGAGTTTACTATTCTAGGACCAAAGGTATTTTAACAAGTTGTGAGTGACTTTACTATTCTAGGACCAAAGGTGTTTTGACATGACTTGATTGATTTCTTGTTGCGCTTGGTATAATAAGTTGGATATGAGCACTAAATATTGCATCATTTGTGATAGTCAGTGTCCTTGGTGAGAATTGAGCCTTTTATTGGATGGACTACATTTTGCCATTCTCTCATTTCTTGTGTGTGACTCACTCATGTTTGTTAGTTAACTCTAGAACTTGACTTGATTCTTGTTGAAACACTTGTTCACATGCATGTTTGAAATGATCTAGGCAATTGTGTTTTTTTTAGCTACTAGCCAAATAAGCCTACCCTAAAGTTATCCCTTTGTGTAAGCCCCTTTGAGCGTTTTTACCCCATTCTTTGTTTTATAGCTCATCACAAGCCCAAAAGTGAAAAACAATGTTATTACCCAATCTTAGAGGGTGAAGGAGCTTTGAATTGAGAATTGTTAAATCCATAAGTGTGGGGGTGTCCAAATTGTGCAATTGTGGTTCTCACTTGGGTTAGTTCTTGGGTTCTCAATGGAAAGTTTGGCAAGTACATTTGTATAGAAAAATATTTCCCAAAAAAGAAAAAAAAGAGAAATAAAGAAAAAAAAGAGAAAAAAAGTCAAAAGAAAAGAAAACGAAAAAAAAGTGTGCATTTCTTTTAGTTTTTTTGTTTCAAGAAGAGTGAAAGTTGTGCGGAGAGAGTTATGTGGAGAAGTATATCAAAATATAGAAATTCATCATACCTTGTTGAAGTTGGACCCTCTCATGCTCACTTTAAAATTGATTTTCATTGCTTCTTTATCTTCTTTGATTCTTTTTAGCCTAGTTCCCCCTTAGGATTATCCCACATTGACATTCGCCCCATTACAACCCTTGTAAAGACCTTTTGATCTTATTTGCATGTGTTCTTAAGTGTGGATGTTAGAAGTTTGTCAAGCATATGGTAGTGCTAACTTTCATTGATGTGCTTATTATATATATGAGAGTAAACACAAGCCTAGACACTTGAGTGATTGAGAGCATTATTTATACATATCCTGTGAGGACTCATCACGTATGATTCACTCTCTGGTGCTCTATTCTCTTGTTTTCCTTGATTGCAACTAAGTGCTATCTTTGATTGTCATTCTCCTTGAAGCCTAGGAAAAACATCTCTTTTATGACTTTGCATTCTTTGGGTTCATTGGAAATTCATGTATTGTTTTTGTGTCTTGTTTTGTGTGTTTTGCCCGGAGTGTAAAAGCTTAAGTGTGGGGGAATTTGATCAGTGCATTTTAATGCACTCTTTATAGACTTGCACTTAGTAATTTTGATTGTGTTCTGTGTCTAATATTTAAGTCTTAGCGCGTTTCTAGACTTTGGGTCTTATTTGAGCAATATAGTAATTTCTTGATTAATTCTTGTTTTTATTGCATACTGACCCTTATCTACTCTGCAGGTCATAACTTTGGCTGTGGTTATCCGATTGAGGCGTGCGAGCATGCGTTGGAAAGCTAAGGAACAGAGCTACAATGCTTCTGTTGAGATCGAAACGCAATTCTAAATTCTTGAAGGTGAAAACTGCGAATTACGGAAGCAGTACTGTGTAAAAACGGGTTTTGGGCCGAAAAATAATTTGTTAACGGGCTTTTATCCAATAACCCATTTAGGAATTAGGTATTTCGTTTTAGTCTTATAGATTTTGCTGGTGAGCAGCTGTTTTACCTATCTTACGCATTATTCTCAACTTTACAAAACTTTTGTGCTCCTGCCTCCATGGAAACCTAAACTCCTAAGTTGATTCATCGGTGAAAGACTGCCGTTTAAGGATTTTGAGGTTCGGTGTCTAATGTTATTTCGTTTATTTCGTTTTTAGTTTTCAGTTCTTTCTTTTCTATCAATTCCACATTAGAATTCTTTTTTTGCAATTTTCGTCTTTGTGTGATGCTTAATTACGCAAATTCGGTTTACTTGCAATACGCGAATCGTTATTGTATGACGCTTGTTTATATGTGAATCTTGTTATACCCCAATTTTGTCCGATCACTTTTTTCTCGCAATCTTTTTACTTAGCCAGCGTGTCATAAGTCACAAGGAATATCATTACGAAAACGGTATTGCAAACACTGTCTTAATTTGGACCAGTTTGTCCAATTGGGCCCAGGTCCAGCATTTTGAGCCTGATTTTGGTAGTTCTCTAATTGGGCCTATACTTGACATCTTTGGGCCAGTTTTTTTAATAAGTGGACCTGTGTCTAATGTTTTGGGCCATTTATCTATTTGAGCCTCCATCTAGCTTGTTGGGCCATTTTTTAATAAGTGGGCTTATGTCTAATATTTTGGGCTCAATTTAGTCCTTCAACTCAAAAGCCATAAAAATGATAATAAATTCAGAAAATGAATAAAAATTAATTTACAAAAAATACAAAATCCAAAAACTAAAAAATAAATAAAAAAATAAAATTACAAAAAAGATAATTTACAATATTACAAAAAACTGCTAAAAAAGAGAAAAACAATTACAAAAATTAGAAATTTTTTTTACAGAGGAGCTAATAGCAGCAGCTGCGCCTCCACTCCCAAACCTTCTTCACCAAGGCTTCACCTCCCTAACCCTAATTCAGCAACTTGGTGAGCAAGTTTTCAACTCTAGGCCCAAACCTGAAATAGGAAAATAAAATCAAGGAGAATCAGAAATTAATTGCCAAAACCCCAACAATTGGCCTATATAAACAAAATAATTCAGACACACAGAGGGCATATACGAGAGACAGAAAATACACAGGTTCAGAACCAAAAGATTAGGGTTTTCACATTGAAACCCTAATTGCAAAACCTTAAAAAATCCAAAAGCAGCCACACAGTACAGAAGCAGCAGCAGTGAAACAATAGTAAGCAGTGTCGGGAGCAAGCAATAGGAGACTAAACAAAAGCTGGAAAAGAGGTTGGCTGAAACAATTTCGTTTTCCTTAAGTTTTTGCATTTTTAGGAACATAATTTGTTATTCAGTTTAGGTTTTGGCTATGAATGTTGATGCTTTAAATATGTAGGCAGTATGAACAGATTAGTGTATATATTAGGGTTTAGTATTCTGTTCTCAAAAAATAGCAATTAGTTGTAGTTAAAAATTAGGATTCGTAATAATAGGCGAGACAAAATTAGAAATTAGGTTCAGTTTATGTTGAGGATTTTAAAATCACAAATAGATTAGTGTACAAACATATTAGTGTAATAGACTTAGTGGTTAAATTAGAACTGTAAATAGATTAGTCTTTTTTTTAAAAAGATCATCAGACTTGTAAGTAAAAAATCAAAAATCGGAAAAAGGAAATAAAAAAATGGAACAGTAACAGACCTGAAACTCCGACCACCGTTAGCGGTGGCTGCCGCCGCAAACTCCGCCAGCGATCCCTTTCGTTCTCCCCAAGCCTGTCGCCGACAAAAGGCCGTTGTTCTCACGGTCACCGTTTCGGTCTCAACCTCAGACCGCCGCCGTGCTCCCTTTCTCCTCCGCGCGCAGGCACCCCTTCGCGTTGTCGTTGTCATCGTGCGACACCAGAGCTACTCCGCCGCCGGTCACCACGCATCACCATCACCTCCATCAGCTCTGTCACCTTCGCCGGAGACAAGCCCACCACCGTAGCCTTCCTTCTCCATCGCACTCCACCCCTTTCTCTCACCACGATAACCTCTCTCTCCTCCGTTCCATCTTCGCTCTCTCTCGGCCATCGCTCTGTCTCTTTTTCCCTTTCGTCTTCCTCCCTCTCACTCACAGAAATCTCACGCCTCTTCTCTCTGTTTCTCTCGTCGCCAACTCTCTCCCTTCTCCCTTCATTTTTCGGTTCCCTCTCTTTCCCGCAAACCTCTTTCTCTCTCTCGGCGGAGCCCTCGCCGGACTCCTTACCGTAAATCTCGCGGCTTCTCTCTCTCTCTCTCTCTCTCTCTCTCTCTCTCTCTCTCTCTCTCTCTGTCTCTCTCTCTCTCTCTCCGCGTTTTGGATGCGGCGCCGAGTGTGATACGAATGAATTAGGGTTCAGCAATTTTTTTGTTTCCTCTTATATATGCCTTCCTTTTTTTGTTTTAAAATTCTGGTTACTATTCGCACACCACCAATTCCGTTACACCCCCCCCCTACGCAAGCCCATATTCTCGCGGGCCAGGTCCAAACAGCATGGACTGCGCTTCTCCCTTTTGCATCCCTTTTTTTCAAATACAACCCTCCTGTAACTTGCACCCCCCTTTTACTATTTCACCATTGTTTCGTTCTATATATTTCTTTTCAAAAAATAATAATTTCTTTTACAAAAAAAAACTATAAAAATAAATAGATAAAGATTTTCATTTTCAAGAACAAAATAGGGGACTACAGTCGAGTTAGTTTGCTTTTTAGGTCACTAATAAACTGTTACAGATCATGTCCTAAAATCCCTATTTAAAACAAACAATTTCTAAGTCAAAATAAACACAAACATATTTCTTCCCACAAATCAAATTTTCAAAACAGGGGATTAAGCAGACTGTACAGACGGGTTAGTCAGTGTTCTAGGATGAATGAGCCGTACGGCTCAAGAGTCCTAAAACCCCTATTCTAATAGAATCAAACCACCATACATCAAACTATCTTCCGAACTTCAAAAAACTCCATTCTCACAAAGTAGGGGACTAAGCCGACTGTACAGTCGGGTTAGTCATCATTTTAGGACAAATGAACTGATCACTCAGGAGTCCTAAAATCCCTAAATAAAATACACCAACAAACAAACTTTTTCTACCTAGAACTACGTAGCCTTTGATTCTCTACCCGGAGATACGTAGGAGAAGAGGGTAGGCCCACCTGTGTCAAGTCATTAATAAAAAACCTTTTTTAGTCTTTTCCTAAATAATCATTTCTTAAATAAAATATCAATTTCCTTCTTTCTTTTTAACTCACAATAAAAGGGTAAAAATAAATGTTTTCAAAATTAACTTTCGCTTCTACAACTAATTAGCAGGTAACCTTCCTTAGGAAAGATGTCGTGGGGTGCTAACACCTTCCCCACGCATAACCGACTCCCGAACCCTAATCTGGTCTCAAGGACCCTTATCCATTCCAAAAGGGATTTTCCAATGTTTGCCCTTAAACTAAACTTTGGTGGCGGCTTCATTTTTGAACCTTCGAGAAATCCTCACCCGGATTTTTCGGTCGCTACAGCTGGTGACTTCACTGGGGACATATAGAGAGTCAAACCTAGTCTAATTAGTTGTAGGATTAGTTGCTAATTTAATGTTTATTTTTACCCTTCCCTTTCTGTCCTTTATTTTCATTGCATATTATTCTTTTGTGATATGAAAACCCTAGGACAGAAGACCACTTTTCTGTATGTATGTTTGTTTGTTTTGCAGCTTGGGGGGTATTCTTGATATTTTGCTCCTTCACACACTCCACTATCACATTTTTGCACACACGTGAGAATAGTCCTATACCCGGACTGGAGAATAACCTAAGTTAGAACGAGACTGCGTAGTGATGGCCTGCTGGATGTGCGTCCTGTTGGGTGGTCACGAAAGTCTCAACTAGAGTTTGGTCCCTCTTAAGAATGCTGGCACTCCTAATAGCTTGCCTATTGTTGTTGATCAGTGTTCTTAATTGGGGTCGTTGGCTCTAGGAACCTTATGTAGGACTCTTTAGAGTTACCCTTTAAAAGGTTCACTGAACAGACAAGCCCTAGACCTATTCTCTAAGGAACCCTCGTAGGACACAAATGAGCCTCATACCCCTGCATTCAAACAAACACTGATACATTTTCCCGGTCTTCTAAAAAGAAAATTTCAAAAATCATATGTTATTTTGGCAAATTACTTTTTTTGCATACCTCATGCATTTTTACCTTTCCCTTTTGCATGGCATAAAAATTTTAATTATTGCACATTAACATTTCATTCTTCATGCATTTCTATGACCTATGACCGCTAAGAAATTGTAAGACTTTCCTTCTGACGAGATGGATCAAACAGTTTGCATTAATAAATCTTAAGTTTCTTTCACTTCTGCGTCAAACAGAAACTTACAATTTCCCCGGCGTGACACGAAATCATACATTTGCATTTCATGCACATTCATTCGTTCATTCATGTACTTACGAAAAAAAAAATAGAAAAAATAAACAGAGAGTAAAAGGGCAAGGTGGTTCATCAACATCGCTACCGGACTCGTTCTCAAACAAGAAAAATGGCCGAAGAGGATAATCAGGCTGTGGAGGATCAAATGAGCGAGATGATGGTATTGAAAGATCAAATGACCGAGATGATGGCGCTGAAAGATCAAATGTATGAATTCGTGAAACTCCTCGAGAGAAGAAATGCAGATGAAAGTGCTTCGGCAGGGAATACTGAGAACAATGCTTCGAATCTTCCTCCTCCCAGCTCCGAGACTCCACACACCCGGAGTGGACATCCAAAGCTACCAATGGCTCCCTTAGGGTCTCCCAGCTGGTTACGCTCCTCCTACCATGGAAGCCAATCCAGAGGAAGGACCTTCGGGATTCGCTGGACCTTCAGCTCAAACTACAAATGCAGAAATACCACGAGTTCACTTCTCAAGTCCTGCGACTGCACCACAGGTCATTCCACAGGGTTATACTCCGTCACCAGTAGTAATTCATCATGCTCCTACACCGAACCCCGCTGCAATGCCAATGGTTCCTCCCCACTACAACATAAGAGGACCCTCTCATAAGTACTCAATGGAGGACTCTCAGCCCGAGGACAAATATCAGATACTAGAAGAGCGCCTGAGAGCAATTGAAGGATCCAATGTTGGCACAAGGGATGCATATGATATGTGTCTCGTCCCTAATGTGATTATCCCACCCAAGTTCAAAGTGCCCGACTTTAACAAATACAGAGGGGTAACTTGTCCCGCTAGCCATCTGACTATGTACTGTAGAAAAATGGCCGCATTTGCACACGACGACAAACTGCTCGTCCATTACTTTCAGGACACCTTGACCGGGGCAGCCTCAAGCTGGTGCATGCAGTTGGAACGCACCCACATTCGATGTTGGAAAGATCTTGCTGATGCTTTCTTAAAACAGTATAAATACAACATCGATATAGCTCCCGCTAGAGCACAGTTGTAGAATATGGTGAAAAGAAACAACGAGTCTTTCAAGGAGTATGCCCAGCGCTGGAGAGGATTGGCAGCGCAGGTAGAACCACCTCTACTAGAGAAAGAGATGGCATCCATGTTCATAGATACGTTGCAGTCACCCTTCCATGACACATTAATTCGGAGTGTATCATCTAACTTCTCAAACATGATCACCATAAGGGAAAGGTTGGAAAACGGAATGAGAAACGGGAAAATTTCTTACGGTTCGGCCGAAACCAATAACCCAAAGAAGCCCTTCGCAGGATTTGTTAAAGGTAATGAAGGGGAAACCAATTCCATAACAAGATCAGTGAAAGCCTCTTATACTTCCAAAAACCATCCTCAAGCCCTGCACTTCTTTACCCAAACCACTAAAAGCCATAAACCACTAAATTACCCAGAAAGGAGACATGTACAGTTTGATCCAATTCCCGCATCCTACTAGATCTGTTCGACCACCTCACTAGTCACAACCTAATCTCCCCCCGCCCGATGAGGCCCATTGAACCTCCTTTCCCGAGAGGCTATGACCCGAACGCCACTTGCGAATTTCACGCAGGCGTAATTGGGCATTCAGTAGAAAACGGCAAGGCACTGAAACATGTGATTCAGGATCTGATCGAATCCAAATGGTTGAGCTTCAATGAGGATGCTCCGAACAGAGGCGCTAACCCTTTGCCAGGGGCATGAGAAGTCACCCGTCAATGCTTTTGAAAGCGATCAAAGGGCTAAAAAACAGCATCATCAACCTTGTGCGCCTTTGTCCTGCAACTGAAGCACTTATGAATCAGGAGATTGTTGATTTTCTTGTGATTTTCAGTTCAAAGTAATGTTACGTAATGCAAATCCTATGGCTCCGCCCAAAGCCTTAGGACATTTCAATAAGGGCACGCATGTTTCTTTCCGGTATCAATATTAATAAAATAGCATTTTGAATTCTCCAATAACTTCCTTCTTTACTCATTTACTCGCTTTACTTCTTCTTTTATCCTTCTTCAATTTCTACTAATGCAGAGCTAAATAATTTGTCCTTGAAAATAACAACGTCGGTAACTCATGTCATAACTTTGATCGCCCCATTAATCAAACCAAGGAAGATGTTGAAGATAACTGGGAAACTCTTCCAGAGGTAATGAGAATAATGGAACAAAAGGATAAAGTGACCCAGCCTCGCGTGGAATCAAACGAAATGATTAAGTTGGGCACAGAATGTAACGCCCCAAAAATTTAATTATTTATTTAATTGAATTGTTTGGGAATTTAATTGGTAGAAAAATAATAAAATAACTATATGTTAGTGTATGTGGACCTATTATTAGTGTTAGGATTGGTAAAGGAGAGGTGTTAGGGAAAAAAAAACCATGATCAAGTCGCATAAGCTATAGAAAAGCCCATAAAATTAAATAAAGTATAAAAAGAGGTGTTTTAGGGTTTCATTATTTGAAAAACAAAAGTTTGAGAGTGAGAGAGAGCTAGAGGCGCGACGGCCAAGAGGAGAGAAGAGGGAGAAAGCGACGCCAAGAGGAGAGAGGAGGCTAGGGTTTCGTGATCTTCTAAGGCTAAGGTAAGGGTGTGGTTCTATCTCTATAATTGGGTGTATGAATGGCTCTATGTAGGGAGGTTATGGAACCCTAGGTGTTATTAAGTTTAGAAAACCCTAGTTGTACGTATTTGTATTCTAAATGTTGATGTTGAATCCGATTGATGAGGTTTGTCACCTATCGATGATGTGTGCATATGGTTGTTGATGTTTGAGAATCCAAAAATCTGTCCTGGGCGCCCTCCTGGGCGCCATCCTGTTGCTCGCAGGTTGCTGCTGGGCGCTGGTGCGCTGGGCGCCATGGGCGCCGTTTGATGTTCTGCTGTTGTTGCTGTTCCGGCGCCTTGGGGCGCCATGGGCGCCGTTCCTAAAATGTTGCTGGGCGCCATGGGCGCCATCTTGCTGTTGTGTGTTGCTGTGTTGCAGGTTCCTGGCGCATGGGCGCCAAGGGCGCCAAAACTTGGCTGCCCAGTTGCTCTCTGTTGTGTTGTTCTGGCGCAGGGGCGCCAAGGGCACCAATGTTGTGGCTGCCCAGTTGCTGTTGGGTGTGTTGTTCTACCGCAGGGGTGCCAAGGGCGCCAATGTTGTGGCTGCCCAGTTGCTGTTGGGTGTGTTGTTCTGGCGCATGGGCGCCAAGGGCGCCAATGTTGTGGCTGCCCAATTGCTGTTTGGTGTGTTGTTCTGGCGCATAGGCGCCAAGGGCGCCAATGTTGTGGCTGCCCTGTTGCTGTGACTGTGTTGACTTGGTGCATGGGCGCCAAGAGCGCCAAAATCTGGCTGCCTGTTGCTGTGTCTGGCGCAGGGGAGCCATGGGCGCCAAAATCTGGCTGCCTGTTGCTGTGTCTGGCGCAGGGGCGCCATGGGCGCCAGAATCTGGCTCCCTTGTTGCTTTGTTGTGTTCTGGCGCTGTGGGCGCCAAGGGCGCCAGTGTGGCTGCCTGTGTTGCGTGTTGTGTTGTGTGTTGCGTTGCTGGGCGCCATGGGCGCCAAGGGCGCCCGTTTGGCTGCCCAAATGTGAGTTTCACATTTGATGCTTGGGACGATGTGTTGATGTTGAATATGTAATTAGGCCAAAGTTGCCAAAATATTGGAAGTTGCTAAATTGTTGATGTGTTGCCAAAAATGTTGAAAGTTTATTAAGTTGCTAATTAGTGTTGTTGATGGTGTACCAAGTTGAATTGCCTCTATTTATTGGCAGGTGGTATGTTGTAGGCATATGGCCAACGATGATTTCCGATGTTGTTGTGTTGCTATGTAATCGTTGTTTATTGGTTGTACATTTACATAGCGTCGCATACATAGCATATTTTTACGATGGAGCTATGCTCAAAACACGACGGCCTGGACTGGCAAATTATGATGAAATGATGTTATGACGTTAATGGCTCTATTTATTGGCTGGATTATGGTACCACATGCATTATAGGGCGGTGGCCCTGAGTTGAGTCACATTCCGCATCCATGTTGCATGCCTATGTGATTGAGAAGGTGTTGACTGCTGTTAAATGATGAATTGATGCTATGACCTGAATTACATATTGTCTTTCATATGTCTGATTATATAGTGTGATATCTCACCCCTTCTGTTTGAATGTTACCCCAATGTTGGTAACGTGCAGGTAATCACGAATGAAGGCTGCTCACCTTCGTTTGATCGAGTCAGTGTCGTCGCTCTGATATGTAACACTCGGGGGGAATGAATACACGTTTAATATTGTTGCTATGTTATTTCGTTGTTTTTGAGCTGTTTTGGATTGTTAAGACGCCACGTCTATTTGAGTTGACTTGTTATGAATCCGCTGCGTAGTAATTAAAGAGGAATTATTTTGAAGACTAAAACGTTGTTTTATCGGTTCAACCGAAAGCGCTATGTATCTGTTCTCAAAAGGCGGAGTAACCTGTCTATTGTTTTCACGAAGCAAATGTAGCACTCCATTGTTTGTTGAAAAAGATTTTTATGAACTCTGATTTTGCATTATTTTACCGGGTAGAAATGGGGTGTTACACAAAAGAAGATAAAAAGGTGTTAAAATTAACATCACACCAAAAGGATAGCAAATCAAGAAAGTTCGCTTACATCACCTTGTCTGACATAAGACGCCCACTGGTGTAACAAATCAGTGATTGTCAAGAAATTTGGTCTGCCGTTACGGCTTTCCTAAAAAATCGTCATGGACAGTGGTGAAAGGGCTACGTAAGGACTCCAAGTCGAGTGTCATGATCCCTTCCCATACCGCCCAAAAAAAAAACAAATGGGGCAGTTGCAACAACAAACAAAGAATATCAGGGATGATAGTGACATTTCACCTTACATGGAGATCAGACCTCGCTCATACTTCAACAGGGGCAACCCCGTACGATGGGAGTAGTACTTCCATTAAACCCTATAAAACAAAAGAGCGGTTGTCTTACGATATATCAGAAAAGAACAAAGAAAGCTTAACAGAAGAAGGTCTCGTCCTCAACAATTTTAAGGAGACTTGGTGCCCAAGAATGTCATACCCAAAAGGATTCCCGCAAGAGATGGACCTCGAACTATACGTGGTAAAGAAATCATTCTCTGGAAGAGCCTTAATTCTCACAAAAATGGATGGGGAAGACCTCCCACTCCCGGTGAACTCTGCCTAAAAAAGGAGTATAGAAAAATGAGAAAAATGAGCCAAGCAAAAATAAGCTCGCTAGGTTGAAAACCCGGAAGGGCAACCTAGGAAAAAGTTAGAGTGACCCAGTGGATTGAAAATCCAGAAGGGACAATCCAAGCAAAAATTAGGGTCAGGAAGTTGGACTAAACAAACATTGAGGCAATCAACACTTCCAAAAGTCGGATGATGAGTGATCAAGGCCGTGAATATGGGTGGCCGGCATTGTTACTTCAAGGACACTAACTACCGAGAAGTCTGCTTAGTATTTCAGCTTTCCTATTATTTCAATGAAATTCCTGACGTAATCTTAAGTCGGTGTGCCTTCTGCACATTTGGCCTCCAATGTCAATATCAAACACTTTCCTTTCTTTTTACTTCCGTCTATTTTTGAAATGATGTTTTGTGATAATTGATACTGGATTGCAGAGCATGTGCATAATCAAGTACAATACAATCATTACGAAATTTCTGAAAACTATGGAAAGGAGATAATCTCTCATAAATAAAACTTGCAAAAGAACAAATACATGCACGATCACTTCAAACAGAGAATCATAATAGCCTGTGCTTCAATTTGGCAATACCATTACTCGAGGCAACCCTCATATCCCACACCGGAAGTCCAGCGAGTTGATGAGACCAGTAAAAAGAAAGCCAAAAAGAAAAGCAAAAAGCAAAGAAAAATGAAAAAAGAAAGCAAGTGCAAACCATTCCATATTTCATTTATCATCCCACTCAGCATCAATCATTACACATGCATACATTGCATGTGTGTCATGTGCATAATACTTGTTGCATACCGACCTCAAGTGTCGACCCTTTCTAGTTTGTTAAAAAAGCCAACGCGACAAGTGTTGATCTCAAATTAGCAAACCAGATCGTAATGTTAGCACCGAGTCTAGCACCGATCTTCCAGACCCCCAGAGGTCCAATCCAGATCGCACGTCGGCATCGAGCACCGACGGATCATCCGGCCCCAGGCCGTTCAGACTAGCTGTGTCAGCCTAAGACATAGTGGACGTCATTCGTGATCCGTTCTAGACCTGATCTTATTAACGGCCGCTCGAAAAAGGCCACCCCCGGACCCCGACAGTCCTTCAAAGCCCCAGTGCACCTTCGGACCCCAAAAGGTCCTCCAGGGGTTTAGGAAACCCCCTTGGAGCCCCAGTGCTCCCTTAGAGCCCAAATGCTCTTTTAGAGCCCCAGTGCTCCGCCAGATCCCCAGTGGTCGTTTCTTTATTGTTCTCGGTTAACACGCCAAGTGTTAATTGTCCCTCTTTTCCCTAACTCATCTTCCCCCTAAGCGGACAAAATTAGAGTCTATTTTATCTTTATTTTTATTTCTACTACGAAAATATGAAAACCATTCACCTTTTCTGGTAAAATATAATTAAAGAGGGGCAGCTGTTATACCCCAATTTCGTCCGATCACTTTTTTCTCGCAATCTTTTTACTTAGTCAGCGTGTCATAAGTCCCAAGGAATATCATTACGAAAACGGTATTGCGAACACTGTTTTAATTTGGACCAGTTTGTCCAATTGGGCCTAGGTCCAGCATTTTGGGCCTGATTTTGGTAGTTCTTTAATTGGGCCTATAATTGACATCTTTGGGCCAGTTTTTTAATAAGTGGGCCTGTGTCTAATGTTTTGGGCCATTTATCTATTTGGGCCTACATTTAGCTTGTTGGGCCATTTTTTAATAAGTGGGCTTATGTCTAATATTTTGGGCCCAATTTAGTCCTTCAACTCAAAAGCCATAAAAATGATAATAAATTCAGAAAATCAATAAAAATTAAATTACAAAAAATACAAAATCCAAAAACTAAAATATAAATAAATAAATAAATAAAATTTACAAAAAAGATAATTTACAATATTACAAAAACTGCTAAAAAAGAGAAAAACAATTACAAAAATTAGAAATTGTTTTTACAGAGGAGCTAATAGCAGCAGCTGCGCCTCCACTCCCAAACCTTCTTCACCAAGGCTTCACCTCCCTAACCATAATTCAGCAACTTGGTGAGCAAGTTTTCAACTCTTGGCCCAAACCTGAAATAGGAAAACAAAATCAAGGAGAATCAGAAATTAATTGCCAAAACCCCAACAATTGGCCTATATAAACAAAATAATTCAGACACACAGAGGGCATATATGAGAGACAGAAAATACACAGGTTCAGAACCAAAAGATTAGGGTTTTCACATTGAAACCCTAATCGCAAAACCTTAAAAAATCCAAAAGCAGCCACACAGTACAGAAGCAGCAGCAGTGAAACAATAGTAAGCAGTGTCGGGAGCAAGCAATAGGAGACTAAACAGAAGCTGGAAAAGAGGTTGGCTGAAACAATTTCGTTTTCCTTAAGTTTTTGCATTTTTAGGAACATAATTGGTTATTCAGTTTAGGTTTTGGCTATGAATGTTGATGATGTAAATATGTAGGCACTATGAACAGATTAGTGTATATATTAGGGTTTAGTATTCTGTTCTCAAAAAATAGCAATTAGTTGTAGATAAAAATTAGGATTCGTAATAATAGGCGAGACAAAATTAGAAATTAGGTTCAGTTTATGTTGAGGATTTTAAAATCACAAATAGATTAGTGTACAAACAGATTAGTGTAATAGACTTAGTGGTTAAATTAGAACTGTAAATAGATTAGTCTTTTTTTAAAAAAAGATCATCAGACTTGTAAGTAAAAAATCAAAAATCAGAAAAAGGAAATAAAAAAAAATGGAACAGTAACAGACCTGAAACTCCGACCACCGTTAGCGGTGGCTGCCGCCGCAAACTCCGCCAGCGATCCCTTTTGTTCTCCCCAAGCCTGTCGCCGTCAAAAGGCCGTTGTTCTCAAGGTCACCGTTCCGGTCTCAACCTCAGACCGCCGCCGTGCTCCCCCTCTCCTCCGCGCACATGCACCCCTTCGCGTCGTCGTTGTCATCGTGCGACACCAGAGCTACTCCATTTCCGGTCACCACGCATCACCATCACCTCCATCAGCTCTGTCACCTTCGCCGGAGACAAGCCCACCACCGTATCCTTCCATCTTCGCTCTCTCTCGGTCATCGCTCTGTCTCTTTTTCCCTTTCATCTTCCTCCCTCTCACTCACAGAAATCTCACGCCTCTTCTCTCTGTTTCTCTCGTCGCCAACTCTCTCCCTTTTCCCTTCATTTTTCGGTTCCCTCTCTTTCCCGCAAACCTCTTTCTCTCTCTCTTGCCGGAGCCCTCGCCGGACTCCTCGCCATAAATCTCGCGGCTTCTCTCTCTCTCTCTCTCTCCGCATTTTGGATGCGGCGCTGAGTGTGATAAGAATGAATTAGGGTTCAGCAATTTTTTTGTTTCCTCTTATATATGCCTTCCTTTTTTGTTTTAAAATTCTGGTTACTATTCGCACACCACCAATTCTGTTACACACCCCCCTACGCAAGCCCATATTCTCGCGGGCCAGGTCCAAACAGCATGGATTGCGCTTCTCCCTTTTGCACCCCTTTTTTGTCAAATACAGCCCTCCTGTAACTTGCACCCCCCTTTTACTATTTCACCATTGTTTCGTTCTATTTATTTCTTTTCAAAAAATAATAATTTCTTTTACAGAAAAAACCTATAAAAATAAATAGATAAATATTTTCATTTTCAAGGACAAAATAGGGGACTAAGTCGACTGTACAGTCAGGTTAGTCTGCTTTTTAGGTCACTAATGAACCGTTACGGATTAAGCCGACTGTACAGACGGGTTAATCCCCTGCTTTTTAGGTCACTATTTAAAAATCCCTATTTAAAATTTGATCTGCTTCTAAGTCAAAATAAACACAAACATATTTTTTCCCACAAATCAAAATTTCAAAACAGGGGATTAAGCCGACTGTACAGACGGGTTAGTCAGCGTTCTAGGATGAATGAGCCGTACGGTTCAAGAGTCCTAAAACCCCTATTCAAATAGAATCAAACCACCACACATCAAACTATCTTCCGAACTTCAAAAAACTCCATTTTCACAAAGTAGGGGACTAAGCCGACTGTACAGTCGGGTTAGTCATCATTTTAGGACAAATGAACTGATCACTCAGGAGTCCTAAAATCCCTCAATAAAATACACCAACAAACAAACTTTTTCTACCTAGAACTACGTAGCATTTGATTCTCTACCCGGAGATACGCAGGAGCTGAGGGCGGGCCCACCTCTCTCAAGTGCATTAATAAAAAACCTTTTTTAGTCTTTTCCTAAAGAATCATTTTCTTAAATAAAATATCAATTTCCTTCTTTCTTTTTAACTCACAATAAAAGGGTAAAAATAAATGTTTTCAAAATTAACTTTCGCTTCTACAACTAATTAGCAGGTAACCTTCGTTAGGAAGGATGTCGTGGGGTGCTAACACCTTCCCCAGAAATTAGCAGGTAACATTGTACTTGCTATAAATCTGGTTGTCTTTTGTTTGTGTAGAAATAACATTGTACATGGTAACAGAAATAATTTTATTTTTTACAAACCAGAAATTTTATCGTATTTGAAACTTTTGTTTTTGGGATAAGATTTTTGATTTGGTCTTTGGCCGTTAAACTTGATCCAAACTTGATGCTTGAATTAATGGTAACCTTCAAAAGTCATAAAAATTGTGAATGAATTTCAAATAATTAGAAGGTCTTAGTGGTCCTAGCCATGCAGTTTCCCAACCAGATTTTGCTTGTACTCTTTAGTACGCATAAAACATGTATTTTTTCCTAAATGCATGTGATAATTGGAGTGAGGAATCTGTTTCAGGTTTGGGGAGAGAGGGGATTTGCAAGAGATTTACAAGAGAGGCTAGGAGACGACATGTCGAGCCAACAGTGTGACAACATCTTATGGAAACTTCCACTCTTAGTCATCAGCCACCGCCCCCGCTTGCTCCTACAAATCAGGATGATCGACAAGATGATAATGAGATTTATGATGACTTAGATGCACATCTTTGATGTGTCTTTTGTTGAATTAGTTTGAAAACTACTTGTAGTGTTGTGAAACTATATCGTTTATGTTTTTTTTGATGAACTAACATTACTTATGATAGATGACAATGTTTATAAATTGTTATATATATATATATATATATATATATATATATATATTTATATCATGTTTTAAATTAGAGAAAGTTTAAAATCTATAAGTAATATAGTGTTGTATTAAATTTGATGTGTTGCTAATTTGAGATTAAAAGCGCATTTCCAATTACATATAGATTAATGTTATATTAAATTGATATTTGTCACTAAAAATCCCTCACTAAAAGGGAGGCAAAAAAAGGATGCTGGATGATAGCGATGGATTTTTCCCTCGCTATTAGTGATGGATTTTTCCCTCGCTATTAGTGACGGAAAACTTCCCTCTCTATTAGCGACGGAAAACTCTCTCTCTATTAGCAACGAATATTTCCCTCTCTAATAGCGATGGATTTCAAAATCCCTCGTTAAAAATTTAGTGACGCCAAAATTAATTACGAATCTGGGTTCGTCACAAATTCGGCCGCTAAAATCGTTAGTGACGGATTTTTGATGGTTTAGTGACGGATTTGCTCCCTCTCTAATTTTGATTTTTCTAGTAGTGAATATTGCTGCAAAAATGGTTATGTGGGTAAGATTAATTTTAGTATGTCCTTTCTTTTGATGTCTTCTTTAACATCATAAAAATGCAAAAGTGTTGTAGGAATTGTTTGTGTAAGAAGTATATATTTATTATGCCTATGAGGCAATCTTTTGTTTTTTATTTGTTCCTTATGGGGTGACATTACATACTTCAGAAAATAAGATGACTTGTGTTGCAAAACATCATGAGTTGCCATTATGTCACTTGTTTCTCTAATCCTTAATTTGTTAAACTTTGTATCATTACAGCTAGTACAAAAATATCCAAGTATATTTCTAAGGGCTTTGACCATATCTTATATTCTACCCTTAAGATTCTTATCTATATATATATATATATATATATATATATATATATATATATATATATATATATAAAGGAGACCCCAATGGAGCCTCCACAATGATTCTCAAGATTTTTAACTATTAAAATATTTATTTATTATTTGCACTTAAATGAGACTTTAACTTTTAATTAAACCACATAATTGCCACTATTATATTATTCTTTTAATTGCTTATTATTTAACCTTTTTTATATAGGTAGGAAAATCATATTTTCTTATAGAAATATAGAAATTGAAAATAACAATTGCCAAGATACAATAATATAAGTATAAATCCTATTTAAAATAAGTATCTTTATTTTAATAAATTATATCTATATTATTATTAAAATTTGTAAAATTTCAAATAGAGGAATAAAAATATTTACGAATTAATGTTTTTTGATGAACTCAGATTATTACTTGATTCGTAACATTTTGTTAGGTAACTCAAATTCTAAGAAGAGAAAAATCCATATCATTTGAAGTTGTATAATTTTTTGACAAATAAATTATAGTATTATCCAAATTGATACAAAATTAATTAAAAATATAATAGTGGATGTTTGAATTTCTTTTTCCTTTTAACAATAAATAATTTTCTTAAACTATTAAAAATATATTATTACCATTTTTAACCAAAATAATATTATTCTTTTCAAAGAAAAAACAAAATAATTTTATTACTTGATTTGTATTTATGTTGCAATGGTTATGGAATTGAAAGGTTTCTAACTTTGAATTTATTTTCTTTAAAATTTAACTATTAAAATGTATTTTTTAATGAAATCTAATAATTGTCACTACCTTATAAATGATACTCATAGTGGAATATCATTTAACTATGTTTATATTTTTTATGAAAATGATATTTTCTAATTTCTGATGGAAAAACTGAAATAATAATAACAATTAACAATATATTTATAATATAATATAATATATGTTTCATTAAATTTAATCTAAAACTATCTTTAAAATATAAAATAGTACGGACTATTAACATTAAATTTAGTTTAACGGTTATTCATTATTTTACGTTATATGAATTTTTTTTAAGAATCTGAATCATTTCCTTAATTGCAAATAAACTCAGAAATTAGTATGAAATGAGTAGAAGAGGTAGAGTTGTTTTCTTTCCATTTTTTAAAGCATAAATCTCAACATAGTTTTTGAAAGTATATATTTTTTACAAAATAAATTATATTATTATAAGAATTGGTAAAAATCTAAATTTAGTTAAAAAAATATATTTACTAATTATAATTATTTGGATTAATTCGAAATATTCCAATACAAATATATTTTTTTTAATTAAAAGTAATATATAGATGACTTTTAAAATTCTTTTTAATGTAACAATTATACATTGAAAAGGAGAAGTTTCACATTCATATGAATTATTCCTTTAATTGATAATAAACTCATGAGTTAGTAGAATGAGTGGAAGATGTAGAATTTTAGTCAATTATAGCAAGAATTGACTATTTAAACAGACATTTTTGGATGGTGAGGGGATTGGTTTTGACAGCAAAATTCATAATGAAAAACATGAAGTAGAAGAAAGTAGTGAGTTTTGCAAGAAGGGGTGGAATGCACAAAAAGAGGTAAAAGGTTTCATGTTATTGACAATTTTGAAGTAGGCAAAGAGGCAAGAAGATAAATTTGGATCAATTAGTGAATGAGGCAATGGAGACAACATTTATTTGTAAAGTTATAGGCATTGAGAAATCATGTATATTTTAATATTATTATTGAGAAAAATGTTTAATTTTATTTTCTTCGTTTCTACTGCGATTACCGGCGGCCCAAATCCGCCGGTAATGACAAAACTCCGCCGGAAATTGGGCATTACCGGCGGATTTTTTCCGCCGGAAAGGCGCCGAAAATTCACCCGCAGGTAACGGTTACCGGCGGATATTCCGCCGGTAACCGCCACAAATCCGCCGGTAAACTATTGCCGTTTAAATTCAAATTCCGCCGGTAATATATCATATCCGCCGGTAATTATTTTTATTATATTAAAAAAAACGTTTTAAATTCGTTTATTTTAAAAAAATAATTTTATTATTATTTGTTAATTAAAATATTTTTTTTAATTCATATTAAAATAGTTTTTAATTCGTTTATTTAAAAAAATAGTATTATTATTATTCGTTAATTAAAAAATCTATTACTCAATTAATAAAAATTAAATTAAATTTATAATATAAATGTTAATTAAACGAGAATTGAATGAATTTGTTAACTAACCGGTAATGCAGTGACTAAACTCCAAACTAACAACTCCAAAGTGGCAACTCCAAAGTGGCAACTCCAACGTGGCAACTTCAATCAACTGCAAAACAAATAATAACAAAAAATATTAAACAACACATATTTAAAAATTAAATATTAACTAAAACAATCAAAAGAGTGAATCGAGAGAAAATGAGAAGAAAATAGTGAGAAATTTGGGAGAAAAGAGTGAGATTTATGAGAAAAGAGAGAGATTTAGGAGAAAAGAGAGAGATTTCGGAGTAGAGAGTGAAGAGTGAGTGAAGAGGAAGTGAGGAGAGTTGGAATATATAAGGGAATAGGCGCCAACGGCTATATTCGAAAATCCGCCGGAAATTATGCTTACCGGCGGATATTATGTTTACCGGCGGATACCAACGGATATTTCCCAACGGCCAGAATGTACCGGCGGATTAACTAGCATTACCGGCGGATTTTAAAAATACCGGCGGATTTTTAATTTTTAAAATTTAAATAATATCCGCCAGTAATAGGCGTTACCGACGGATTTTTTGGCGTACTATTACCGGCAGATATTATGTTGATTACCGGCGGATTTTCAAAATTTAAATAATAATATTTTTTAAAAGCGGCGGATGTATCCATCGGTAATTGCAATTACCGGCACACTTTTTTTTTAAATTCTGCGTAAAATATATCCGCCGGTAAGTGAACAAAATCCGCCGGTAATTTAACAGTCGAAATACAATCCGCCGGTAACCTTGTCAAATCCGCCGGTAAGATACTGGGGGATCCAGACCGCCGGTAACGTCCCAAAATCCGTCGGTAATTTACCGGCGGACTAAATCCGCCGGAAATTGCCCGCCGGAAATGACTGAAATTCTGGTAGTGATTACTCTTCAATATGTGATTGTTGGATCATGTTGTGTGCCTCATGCTTCTCATGGAGACTTAATTGTAAGTGATCAAATTACTTGGAGGATTATTCTTCTATTTGTGATTTTTGTCTATTTTTCTTTAAAAATCTCTCTCTCTCTCTCTCTCTCTCTCTCTCTCTCTCTCTCTCTCTCTCTCTCTCTCTATATATATATATATATATATATATATATATATATATCATAGTTTTTGGAATTATATACTTTGTTACTAATAAATTATATTATTGGAATTTGTAAAAATTTAAATAAGTTGGATAAATATATTTACTAATTATAATAGTTTATTATATGAATTAAAAATATTGCAATACAATATAAGTTTTTTTTGAGATAAAAAATAATAATTAGTCCCCTTCACTGCATAACAATTATGCATTGAAGGGGAGGGGTTTCACATTCACAAAAAAGATAAAGGGGTGCACAATTTTGGATCAGTAGTGAATAATGCAACATAGCCACAATTTTTTGTAAAGTTGTAGGTATTGAGAAATTGTGTATATTTTAATATTATTCTTTCAAGTTATAATAAGAATTGAAAAATCATGAATTGGAATTTTCATTTCATTAGAAAAAATAAAGATAAAGATTTTTTTTATTTTCCTATTATAACTTTGAATTAAATAAATTTATTTCGATAAATAATTAAATAATATTTTTTTAATTAAAATTTTATTTTATTTTAAATTTAATTTATAGTTTTACTTTGAATTTATGATTTATTAATTGGTGATAAAGATCAAAGAAAGAAAATAATAAAGATGATTATATTTTTGTTTTCTGTGATATATGTTTTGCCAGTGGCGGACCTGGCACGTAACCAGGGGGTTCAGTTGAACCCCCTGGATTTTTTTTTTTGCACTAAACACATTATATAAATAGCCTAAATCTCCTGAAATTTTAATTTTGACACCCCTAAAAATTTGAAATTGTACCGGTAGACCAAGTTTTGCACCCATTTGACACCGGCCTTAAAAAATTTGACACCCTTAACCCCGGGGTCCTGGGTCCGCCACTTTTGCCATACTCATCTGCAAATATTTTTAAAATTTATGCCCATCAATTAAACATATTAAAAAGAGAATACACTATATAATATTTTTTGCTTAAAATAAATAACTTTTGAATATTAAAAAAATTAAACAATATATTTATGTTATACTATATTTTTAGAATACATAATGTATTTTGTGAAAAAAAACAATACATAATGTATATCACTAAAATTATATATCTTTATATAAAAATTCCATAAAATTTTAAAACGATATTATACAACAACCCGTGCAACGCACGGGCATTCCCCTAGTATATATGTAAAGGAGACCCCAATGGAGCCTCCACAATGAATCTCAATATTTTTGTGTATTAAAATATTTATTTATAATTTAGGCATGAGGAGGAATTTAATTTTAATGAAAGCTAATAATTCCCACTAACTTATTAAATGATTCTCTTAGTGGAATATTAATTAAATATTTTATATTATATTATTGATATAGATAGTTATAATATAATATATTATAATATAATATAATAGAATAGAATAGAATATAATGGTTAACGTATATCATAATTGTTAAATTTTCAATTTAAAAATAGTTGATTATTTTAATATTTTAAAAATATTAATACTTTAGTAATTTATTTGAAAAATAAGTTGATTTTTTGTTCCAAAAAATAATGAGATAATTTTTTAATCAAATATTGGAACATGAATAAAATTGATTTTAAAAATTTAAATATTTAATAAATAGTTTGTGGTATTAAATATTTTATTCAGTCAATTATCTTTATACGTTGGAAATAAATATTAAAAAAATTGACAAAAAAATAGATGTAGAATATTGGTAACGTTTAAATACATTCATTCTAACTTTATAGCTTCACTTTTTATTTATTTTTACCATTTGGATTATATATATACATAAAATTTATATTAATATAGTTTTTTTAAAAAAATTATCCCTTATTGATTCATCACTTCATGTTTTGGTTTTGGTTGCCTTTTTGTATCTCTAAATTATTGTTGTGATTATTATTAATTATTTAGGTTATATTATAATAGACATTGATTAGAATCTTTTCATTTTCCTTGACTTTAAGTCTTCTTTCAGATATACTATAAATACCTAAAATATTTGAGAAGAGGGGTCACCACTTATCTTTCTATTTTTTACAGCCCCGTTTTTTGTTGTTACATTACTAATACCCAGGTTTGAAGAAAGGCATTGCAGAAGTAGGAGTTCCAATTTTGTTATGTATATCTGTCTTTTTTTCTTAAGCTTTTGTTCATTATTGATTTAGTATTGAAATCGTTATATGTTTCAAGTTTCATGATTATATTTTAATATTCTGTAAATATAAGCAACTATCTCTTCTTGGATTGGAGTATGTATTCAACTATTAATTGTAATCTTCTTGATGTATGGTGCAACTGTAATTGAGATGTTATAAATTTTATTCGCAGTCTTTGCTAAAGAAGTATTTTATAGAAATTTGGGCATTTGCATCCATAATAAATTATTTCATAACATATGTTGCTTTCTATTTGAGATGTTCTTCTAATGGTTTTGATCTTTTATGTCATTCCTTGATGCATCTTCCAATAGACAATCATTTGTGAGATAATATAATGATCATGATATTTGTGAAGAGACCCTTGGTGGAAAGTTAGCCAAGAGGACAAAGAAAAATAAATTCATAAATTGTCCCCAATTTGATAGAAACGTCATTTTGAGAAAACTAATATATATATATATATATATATATATATATATATATTGTAAAGGAGACTTGAGAAATTTAGCTTCGCCTTTGAATGACAAGCGTACTAGGTTTTAATTAAATGACTTAATAAAATGGCTTTTCATATTTCAAGTATAAATGCATGAATTTCCATTAGTAATATTTTTAAATTTTTGGCCCTTCATCTTATCAATATAATTATATTAATAATAGATGTGAAAATTAAATAATTGATACATAAAATTATATATATGTTATGAATAAAATATTAAATAATGTAATATATTTAACAACAACATTCACATATAGTTATGACTTTTCATCTTCAACCCATATTCTAATAACCCATACTAAAAGAAGTATGAATAGAGTAAGTTACCTATCATAATATGCAATAATTACAAAAAAAATTGAATTAAATATGTGATTAATTGATTAAAACTTTACATCTTCAACCCATATTCTAATAACTCATGATATTATTGACAATTAAAAAAATAATTATATTAATATGAAAATTTTCTCTTTCAAAGCATACGAGAATTTCAAAAGTCTATTAATTCATAAAAAAAAATATTCATCTAAATTTAATTATTTGATCAAACTTTCAAACCTCAATTTAGATTTTTTGTATTTCAAAATTTATAAAGACTTTTTTTATTATTAAAACTTTATGTATTTAAATAAAATCAACATTTTATATACCTTTTCTAATTTATTGTATAAACATTTTGTAAACAAAATATTTTGTGTAGGAAGCTCTAATGGAGCCTTTAGGTTGATCCTTATTTTTATAATTTATTTTTGTATTAAATATCAACTTCCTTATTTTAAAGTATTTAATCAACTATGTAAAATTTATTTCACTTTTGTAAAATTATATTTCGAAACAATTAATTTGATAAAAATTATTAACAGTTATTTATTTCA
The DNA here is from genome assembly GCA_039519185.1 of Astragalus membranaceus. Classification (NCBI taxonomy): domain Eukaryota; kingdom Viridiplantae; phylum Streptophyta; class Magnoliopsida; order Fabales; family Fabaceae; genus Astragalus; species Astragalus membranaceus. The sequence continues at coordinate 45,795,636 of CM076847.1, read as the reverse complement.
CTTTTGTATAATATATGTAACAATATTGCCTAAATTTAATAAATTTGATTTTAAAAAATTAACTCAGATTTATATCAAACTATACTCTATACATACATGACTTATATATATATATATATATATATGACTTATATATATATATATATATATATATATATATATATATATATATATATATATATATATATATATATATATATTTAATAAATTTGATTTTAAAAAAGAAACTCAGATTTATATCAAACTATACTCTATACATACATGACTTATATATATATATATATATATATATATATATATATACATTAATAATTTATATATATTATGAATAGACTCAATAAGATTAAATAAAAAATATTAGAACAACCCGTATTCCTTAGTATTTGACTATTGTCATCCAAGTGGGAGAATGTTAGATTAATTATTTAATTAATCAATTATGGATTGACAAAGTCAATTATTTAAGAATTATTATTTAATATATATTATGTCAATTATTATTAAGCACTAAATTATTGATGAAAATCTGTTGGCCTTTTGCTTCTAAATGAGCCATGATAGGTTGAGTCATTTAGTTAAGCCCAATAAGAAATCCTTTAGGGTATGTTTGGGAGGGGAATGCAGGGGAGTGCATATTTTTCAATTATAAATTGAGGAAGCTATAAAATGTCTCTAAACATAAATCAAATGTGATTAAAAATGTTACATTGATATCTATCAACTTTTTCTTTTAATTTTTTAAAATCTTAAATACATATTAAAATATAAACGAATTTTTTTCATACCCTCCCCTCCCCTCGCAAAACCCCCTCCCAAACATACCTTTAATCCTGTTATGATATTAAATCCTTCATTAAACTCCCAACACCCCTTTTTTTCAAAGGCCGTGATTTCACTGTACCTAAAAATTATTGTAGGGAATCTGCTCCCAAGATTTGAGTGTCAAGAAAACACTTTTCGAAAAGAGAGTACGAAGGATTTATGTTTGATGAAGCAAGCTCTCCCTCGAGAGTTGCATGCTCAAGGCTAAAATCTTGGGTAGGTCGAACCAAAATTTTAGCGACAAACATAAAATCAAATATATTATTTAGAGTTGGTTTGTTTTATAATTTAGTAGGACTAATTTTGAATGAATTGATGTTGAGAGAGAGAGAGAAAAGATTAGTGGGTGTCTTTTTATTATGTTAGACCTCAATTGTAACTACCACGTGAATAGTGGGTCCAAATGATTTTGCATGAAATTAAAAAGATGGTTTAAATAGTTATTACCCCTGCAAATATATCCATTATCCAGTTACCCCCCTACAAAAAAAACATTTAAAACAAACCTTGCAAAATGTAACGTTATCCGGTTACCCTCCTGCCGTTAAGTTTTCTGTTAAAAAATGTAAAATGTCACATATCCAGTTACCCCTGCCACGTGTCACCTTATTATTGGGCCTCTGTGACACATGGCACTGACATGACACGTCAGCTCCTATGTCACCACTGCCACGTGGCACTGACATGTGCCACGTCAGCAGCCAATGGATGGCTACCACGTGGCACTAGTTATTACACTCAAAATTAAATATTTTTGTGATAATTATCTCACCTACAAATATTTATTACATCATTTGTTACTTAATTTAAAAAAAAAATCATCCTCATCATTAACCCAGAAATTCATCATCTCTTCCCAGAAATTCATCATCATCTTCTTCATACCCATCGTTTCTGTTCTCTCACCCTTCGTTTCTTATGTTCTCTCACCCTCTCTCACCCTTCGTTTCTGTTCTTCTGTTCATCAGAGATCTTCCAGATCCTAAGCAAGCAAAATCAGTGATCGTGATCTTCAAAAACGAAAACGTTAATTGCTACTTCATCCAGATCTTCAAAAACGAAAACGTTAAGCTCCATGGACGAGAGAGAGAGAGAGAGAGAGAGAGAGAGAGAGAGAGAGAGAACGCGACTGAGAGAGAGAGAGAGAGAACGCGACTGAGAGAGAGAGAGAGAGAATGCGACTGAGAGAGAGAACGCGACTGAGAGAGAGAGAGAGAGAGAGAGAGAGAGAGAACGCGACTGAGAGAGAGAGAACGCGACTGGGGAAGAAAGGGAAGGGGATCTGGATCTGAGGGAAAGCCGGACGAGAGAGAGAGAGAGAGAGAGAGAGAGAGAGAGAGAGAACGCGACTGAGAGAGAACGCGACTGAGAGAGAACGATGATGATTCTGAGATCTGGATGAGGAATGATGATGATGAGGAACGATGATGATTCTGAGATTTTCCAAACCCAGTAACTGCAGATTTTTTTTTTAACAAAAGTAACAAATGATGTAATAAATATTTGTAGGTGAGATAATAATCACAAATACTAATGTGGTTCGGTGGTTAGGAGGTGTGTGTGTGTGTGTGAGTAAGAGGTCATGAGTTCAACACCTCTTGGCCACAAAAATATTTAATTTTGAGTGTAACAACTAGTGCCATGTGGCAGCCATCCATTGGCTGCTGATGTGGCACATGTCAGTGCCACGTGGAAGTGGGGACATAAGAGCTGACGTGGCATGTCAGTGCCACGTGTTACAGATGCCCAATAATAAGGTGACACGTGGCAGGGGGTAACTGGATATGTGATATTTTACATTTTTTAACAGAAAAATTAACGGCAGGAGGGTAACTGGATAACTTTACATTTTGCAAGGTTTGTTTTAAATGTTTTTTTAGGGGGTAACTGGATAATGGGTATATTTACAGGGGTAATAACTACTTAAATCTAAAAAGGTTAGACAATTATTAAAACTCAACTACTTTCTGGGATAGCAGTTACTCACACTTTTTTTTACGATTTGGTAGAAATCCTAACACTATTTGTAACACTCTTACTAACACTTTTTTTTATGATTAGGTACAATTCATGTAGTTCCTATTAAATTAATGTTATATTATATTGGAGATTATGTATATCATGCAAATTAAAAATTAATTGACATTCCATCATATAACTTTATTCCTTTGTCTTTTTTTTATTCGGACCATTGTTGACTACCTACGAAGTGTCTCAACACTTTCAACAAAATATTAATTTCCACTCGTGCTTAAGAGCAAATTTTGCACCGACCAACACCGAGTTTGTCCACTGCGAGAATCATACCTAGGAGCACCAGGTCGACCTTGTCTAATTTTTTATTCAATATATAAGTAAATAACATGTTATTAGAAGAAGCACAAAGATCCCTTGTCTAATTTGTTATTCAATATATAAGTATTATTCTAAGGGTCTTCGTGCTTCTTAAATTTTTGATTAAAATATTGTTTTTGTTATTAATTATATTTTACTGTTTTTTCGCTTTGTCCTTTATCTTTAAAAATTTTCGTTTATGTCATGTATCTTTCATAGTTAATTAGAATGGTCTTTCTGTAGAATTAATTACGGATTACATGGATAGTAACATGAATAATTGGCTATATAAGCATGCATGTGACTGTATTATTAGACCATTAAAAATAAAATAGGTCTTCTTCCCCAAATTTCTCAATCTAAAAACTAGGATTTCTAAAGTTCCCTCACAATAAAATTGGACTAGGGTAACCATGATACATTTGCATCTATGCAATTACTAATTATTGGTGATAGATTAATGAAGATTTTTTTTAGAAAAGCAAAATCTCATTAACGGAGCACTAGGGGTGCTCAAGCTCAAACAACAAAAAACAATTACACATTGTTTAAGCATTGGAGTGGATTATTCCACCAAGTACAAATAGACATATTAGAACTACAACCTACTCTATAAATAAACCAGCTACACGTTAAGCTCTTGATGCGAATAATAACATATTCAACACTAGCTTCCTCATTCCTGAAAATAAGACCATTACAAGACAACTATATGCACCAACATGTTATTAACCAAATCAAACACTTGGTTTTGTTTGCCTTTCTTCCCTTGCACACCTTGCCAATCCAACGCATATGCTCTACTAAATTCAAATCATCATTATTCTGCACCCCCAACCACAGACAAACTTGATTCCATATGTCAAAGGTGTAGCTGCAATCTAAAAACAAGTGGTGGATGTCTTCACGGTGTCGTAAACAGAACCACACATGTTATTTGCTTCAACAACAATAACTTGGCGTTGAAAAAGCACCTCTCATCTTAAAAATTATGGCATCCATAGAAATTAGAGAGAAAAACTCTAAAAGCTCTTCTTATATTTAAAGTAGTGAAGATACAAAATGAGAAGAGGTAGGTTACAAATGAGTCTGCCATCTACCTTATATGCTAACCAACTAATGAGCCTTACTACTAGCTAATGCGCTTACTATCTATATTTTAACAGCCTCCCGCAAGCTGGAAGGTGTTCACAACACTTCCAGCTTGGGATAAGCAATACAAAGGTACTATAAAAATAACAAAAGAAGAACAATTCAAATTGGTAGCAGTTGAAGTGCATAGCTCCTAGAAGTCTTCAACCAACTTTTGGGTGTAACACCCCTTTTCTACCCGGTAAACTTTTGACAAAAATCAAAGTTTCAAAAACATTTTTCACTACACCCAGAAGGGATGCCACATTTACACCAATAAAACATCACACGCCAATAATAAAATTCACCATTAAAAATAGTACGATACATAGCACGTCATAATTGGGACGAACCCCCAAAGCACCTATTCAGTCTACATGACAGTAACTCTATCACCACGCAGCGGAATAAACATAAAGGTTTCAATGAGTAATCATAACATCACCATAAAACTTCAGAAATTAAATAATAGAGACAACTAATAAAGACTAGTGTTCATCCCCCCGAGTGCTACGTATCAGAGTGACGACACCGACTCGACTAGCGAAGGTAGACATGCTGTAACATCCCCAATTTAGCTAATTTCATTTATTGAAATTAGCAAGATGTCTCAAGATAATTAATTAACATAATTGGTTAATTATGATATGGCGAGTTAATTGGGATTGTAAGCGAATAGGAACACAAGCGTATTTTCGTCTTTTCCACACATTAATGAGTTTCGGCTAAACCATCCTCCACAGAACATAACTATATGCAATATTTGATTATTGTATAAGTATTGATTGATTAGAATTGAATTGAGAAGAGTTTATGGAGAGTTAAGTGAAAATTAGAACATGAGGGCATATTGGTCAAATCCCTAGTTATTTGGCTTCAGCCCACTTGATGGTCCCAAGTCTGACCTACACCCTCACCAAACCAAAACAGCAACACTCACTCCCTCACTCCTAGATGCTGGACAGAATTGAGAAAGAAAAGAGATTGAATAGAGAGAAAAGGGGGAGAGGGCGTGAGAGAGGAGAAGGAAAGAAGGAGGGGAGATTTCTCATGCATGTTTCATCCAACCACACCAATGTGACCCCTACATCCTCCTCTTCAATCTGATACCATAATCATCAACAACACTTTCCTCTTCATCAAGACACCATTGTAGAACCTCCAAGCTCAAAGTATTAGAAGGATTGAACACCAAATATTGTTGATTGAGAACAAGTTTGAAGTGATTTAGTTCTGGGTTCGAATTATGAAGAGCTGGGGATTCGGATTGGAGCTAAAATTTGTGGTCCCATGATGGTTAGGATTGAAGATACCAACCCAAGGAAGATCCTACTTGAAACCCGTAGGAACCCTCTTCATTGTTTTCATCGTATCTCACGGTACACTACTCCGATGATCGTGATTCTTGTCCCTCTGGAAACTAGACACAAAGATCTTCATTTTGGGCACAAGAACCGTATGATTGCATGAAGAAATGAAGGAGATATCATGTCCCCAAGTTTCGGATTCAGAATCAAGCAATGTCCTGGACCAGTCACCTTGTTTCGGGTGTATCTCCCAAGTTACTGGATGCATGCGTGTGAACTTTTGACCATCAGAAAGTAGACAAAATTATATACAGAATGGGCACTGGTTTGAAGGGGTTTGGCCACGATTTGACCAAGATACGCGTGTTACAAAACTGCTCACTGATTCTGGAAAACGGATGCGAAATTGGAAGTGTTGGTTCCTCAAATTTCGGATCGAATCGCCAAAGTTCGAGAGACGCCAATTCCGTAGTCAAGGAGGAAGTTCAGTAGCTGGATTTGTGATTGGTTTCTGTTCCGAAGTTCAGTTTCGAGTATCGGACGAGTTCGGTGCGAGTACGTGATTACGGGGATTGTTCGAGAGGTTACGGTTCGTGAGGACGTGATTTCTCGCGAGGTCGTCAAATCGGTGAGTTCTATACTCGCTTAGGGACGTTTTGTTGTCGAGTCATGTTATTTTCTGAAATGATATTATGGAAAATTCGCTTTGTGAAAACTTAACGAAAACGTTTTTATCGAAAAACCGTAAATCGCATAATTGCTCGAATTGATTGGATTGTCGATTTATGATATATATTGTTTGACTGTTTAATCGCTTTCGCTGGTCTAGAATAATAACTGTTATATTGGGATATCGATCGGAACGAAATTGGAATCGTAACGGAATGGAATTTACTCATGAAAAGTCAGTTTTCTGGAAAACAGATGGAGACGCACGGATCGTGTGCCTCTGTGCACGGGTCGTGCGCCCCCATCTGATGCTGCACGAAATGAATTTTTAAACACGCACGGATCGTGCGTATCTTTCTGAAACTTTCTACAATTTTGTTCAATAGCGCACGGATCGTGCACCTACACGCACGGGTCGTGTTATACCTTTTGATCCTCAAATTCAAAGTACCTTTTTATCCATTCCAAATGATTCCAATTCTCTTCTAATCCATTCCCCAAGGTCCCTCAACAATGTAAAGATACCGATGTCATGAGATTGAATATGTTTAATAGAAAACTTGTGTATTATGAACAAAATGGAAGACCGTACTTAGAGACAGGAGAAAACATATGTCAAGAAATAATAATACACGGTACTTGACTGATATTATACACGGTACTTGACTGATATGATACACGGTACTTGACTGATATTATACACGGTACTTGACTGATATGATACACGGTACTTGACTCAAATGATAGACGGTACTTGACTGAAATGACTAACAGCCCATTGCGGGTACATGGATATATAATGTATAATAAATACAAGAGGAAAAAGGGTGACGACCCTTAGAGGTTAGCATACTAGGGGAGGGGAAGTCATGAGCCCCAAAACCTAGACTCAAGACTGTTTCGCCCACTAGAAATAGCGGGATGGGTTCACCAAAGTCAAAGAAGTGCCTATAAAATAGGTAGACTGAGGTGTTATGCTAAAAACATGGAACAAAAGATTGTATGCTTCATGTGTCGCTTAGGAGGGCCATGAGCATAAAGGTTACAGGAACTTAATATGTTTCCACGTGGTTGCTTTTAGGACCACGAGTTCAAAGTAAAGCATAATGAACCGCTAGAGTTAGTAAGGGGTCTCGATAGGACTCACTGAGATAATGTTTATCTCACCCTTCATATTTGTGGTTTTTACAGAGAAACAGGGAAAGGCAAAGGCGACTAAGCACGGTTAGCTGGTGCGACTCATGGAACGATTGGAAACTGGATTTCCGCTTAGCCCTTTGTATTTTTATTTAGTTATGTCACCGATTGTATAACTTTCATTGTTTAAGTTGTAAAATCGTTTCCGCTAATTTATGTTTTGAGTATTGAACACCGGGATTATGTACGAGTCTTAAGTTTTGAAACTTAAGCATTTTCAGGAAGTTATGAGGTTCAGAGAACCAATTGATATGTATTATCGAAAGTTTTAGTTGTGTTCAATATTTCAATAACAGGAAGTTACTCTGATGTATGCCATTTAGTGCATTTCGATGATTCTACGTGTTAGAATTTATTGGGGTGTTACACATGTCTTCACTCGTAATCACCTGCACGTTACCAGCATAGGGGTAACATTCAAACAGAGGGGTGAGATATCTAACATTATAATAGCATATATGATAAGCAATATGCTAGAGTTATGACAACTATATCTACCGCTTCACAACAACATCAAATTGCAATCACCAAGAATCATCACCAATGTCATGAGTAAATGAATGAGATGCAACTCACACCAACGGGTATATGCATGTGGTACCAATCATCATCAATAAAATAGCCAATAAGGGCATCATCACCTATATCATCACCAAGTGTTTCAGCATCATCATCATCACCTATAGCTCCAAGGCCGAAGCCTTCATCACCAAAATAATGCATATGAAATGGATGCGACACCATGAATAATGCACCAGAGACAATCAACAACAATAGTCATCTAAGTGACACAACGACACCAATATCAACAAATGGTCATAGACCCCTCACCTATCACCTTAGCCAATAAAATAGGCACATCACTTGTTATATCATCACCAATAACACCAATAACACCAACACCTATAGGACAGTCTAACAACTTGATCAACAACCACCGACACCAAAGACACCAATAGATTTACAACATCAATGGCAACAACAATTTTACAACACCGAAAACAACGACAATTTACAACACCAATGACGATACCAATTTACAACACCAATGACAACGATCACCGGGACAGCCACCCAGGCGCCCCAAACCACCAGAAAATGGCGCCCTTGATGGCGCCCAGCAAGCCAAACAACACAGAAAATGGCGCCCAGGAGGGAGCCCAGCAGGCCAACAATAGAGAACGGCGCCCCAGGAGCAGGGGGCCTACCACAACAGCAGCAAAACAGACATGGGCAGGAACTGGCGCCCAGCAACAGGGCGCCAACAGACAACATCATCCAGCAGGAACTGGCGCCCAGCAACAGGGCGCCAACAGGCAACAGCAACAACAGGAACGGGCGCCCAGCAACAGGGCGCCAACAGGCAACAGCAACAAACACGAACTGGAACCCAGCAACAGGGCGCCAACAGGCAACAACAACAACCAGGAACTGGCGCCCAGCAACAGAGCGCCAACAGGCAACAACAACAACCAGGAACTGGCGCCCAGGAGCAGGGCGCCTAGCACAACAGCAGCAACAACAGACATGGCGCCCAGGAGCAGGGCGCCTAGCACAACAGCGGCAACAACAGACATGGCGCCCAGGAGCAGGGCGCCTTGCACAACAGCAGCAACAACAGACATGGCGCCCAGAAGCAGGGCGCCTAGCACAACAGCAGCAACAACAGACATGGCGCCCAGGAGCAGGGCGCCTAGCACAACAGCGGCAACAACAGACATGGCGCCCAGGAGCAGGGCGCCTAGCACCACAGCAGCAACAACGAAGACTGGGCGCCTAGGGCGCCTCTTTCAGCACAACAACAAACACTGGGCGCCTAGGGCGCCAGTTTCAACAACAGGAACAACACTGGCACGGCGCCCAAGAGCAAGGCGCCTTCAACAGGAACAAAACGTGACACAGACATGGCGCCCAGGAGCAGGGCGCCGTTTCCAGCAACCAAGACAGCAACAACCTAATGCGACACACAACATCAATGGCGCCCATGGCGCCTAGGGACCAATTTTTGATTTTCAGCATGATCAATCACCAAACACCAATTGCAATCATCATGAATACATTCAAACATCATCAAATCAACACCAAACAAGATCAAAGAGACAACATAGAGCCTATCTCCCACATAACACCCATCATACACCCTATTATAAAGGTAGAACCCACCCTTACCTTAGATTCGCCTAATACGAGATCCCCTTGCACGAAAACTCCAAAGAACCACAACAACAATAGCTCCTCTCCTCTTTCTCCTTGGGTGCGCCTCCACCCTTCCCTTCTCTCTTCGCAATCTCTCTTTCTTTTTCCTAAAAAATGCGCAAATACCCAAACCCTAGCTAATGCTCTCACTCATGCGCCTATGCCATTGGGCTCTTGGATCACGGGCCTCCTTCTACTACTCAACTTAATTACTAAACACCACTCCCTGATTTAAATGAAACACCATATTATTATTTTAATGTGACTATACCAATAAAATACCTAAATAATTTAATTAAATAAATAATTAAATTATTTGGGCGTTACATTGGGCCCCTTCAAGCTTCTTCCAGCGTCTCCACAACATTCACTCCAAATAGGTCAACAAACCCACTCTTGGATATAACCATCCAAGTGCCAAAGAAGTCAACAAATGCTTAACCATCGAGCAGAAACCATAACTCAAGGTTTAACCACTCGGAGGAAGCAACAAACCAACACTTAACCATCAAGCAAAAGCCACATCTCAAGGCTTAATCACTTGAAAGAAGCAAAACGCTTAACCACCATAGGGCAGAAGCAAACATCAACAGGGCCATAGGGCCAAAAGCTTAACCACCAAGCAGAAACTATACCTCAAAGTTTAACCACTTGGCAGAAGCACAACAATCTAATGCTTAACCATTTATGGCAGAAACAGCAGGCTTAACCACCATAAACAAGCTAAAAACTAGCCAATAAGGCAAAATATCAATAAAACCATAATGAGATGAAATCTGCAACTCATACCATGTCCCGGCAGCAGCAAACGGCAAAAAAATTAGATATGCTCAAATTGCTAACCCAAAATTGCTTAATCACTTAACCTCCTCAACCAAACCCCATTAAAAACACAAATAGTGTAAAAATTAGTCCAACAACAAACAATCTCTTCATCTTTGAAGCATTTTATCAAACATATTCAAAGCCAAATTCACCAAAACATGGCACAAACCAGAGAATGAAACCTATTTGCAGCACCAATAACAACAGCGATAATCCAAAGAAACCAAACCAGTAATTCAGAAAGTCAAACTGTGATCCAGAAACAAACCATACCAAACAGCAATCCAGTGGCGATAAAAAGGAGTTGCAAGAACAATAAAAATAGAACCTTATTCTGCAAAAAAATGAAGTCCAAAAGTACGATTCCAACGAAAAACCAAATCTGGAAGCACACCCAAAACAGCTAATGCACAGAACTAAGAGAGACAAGCTCTCAGCCCCTCAAGCAAACCACACCTCAGGTACAAGCAATAGCCAGCACGAAAAGGTGAGAATCAAACACCACACGCCACTGCAACCTCGTGGAATCATACCCAGATCAGAAACAGTAGTCCATTTATCATCAAACTTAACAACAGACACCTTCCCTTCAGGATTCACAGCCAAAAACCATTGGGGTTTGTCGCTGAGATTGATTAGGTGAATGTTGTGTAGAACATTTTTCTCTTCCAAAATTAACAGAATCCTTTGTGAAAATGGACAGTCTCCGAGAACATTTGGACAACCTTCACGGCAACCTCGAGAGCCATTTGCGATCGAATGTAAGAAACGGAAACGAAGTAAGAATGTGAGAGACTAACAGAAACGAAAAACCAGATCGCGATCAAGATGAAAAACCAGATCGCAAAACTCAGCTACAGAAGATGAAACAGAATCAGGAGTGATTCAAGAACGCGATGAACAAATCGAACATGAAATAAGGGAAAAATAACACAAATCGATTCAAATGCAAATCGATTCAAATGTGAAGCAAAGGCAAAACCGAATTCAGAAAGGAAAACGAAAATTATAGAAGTCGATTCATGGAAGAAAACCGAAACTCAGAACAAGCGTAATCGCAAAGCAGAAAAAAAGGTAGAACACGGAAAGAAGAAAGGGACGCGAACAAAAAAAATAGAAAAGAATAAAGAAATAATAAAATAAAGAAAATGACCTAGATACAGCGGAATTTGTAACACCCCTTTTCCACCCGGAAAATTTTTGACAAAAATCAGAGTCTCAAAAATATTTTTCACTACACCCACAAGGGATGCCACATTTATACCGTTAAAACATCACACGCCAGTAATTAAATTCACCATTAAAATAGTACGAATACATAGCAGTAACTCCATCACCACGCAGCGGAATAAAATAAAGATCTCAACGAGTAACCATAACGTCACCATAAAACTTCAGAAATTAAATATTAAAGACAACTAATAAAAACTAGCGTTCATCCCCCCGAGTGCTACGTATCAGAGCGACGACACCGACTCTACTAGAGAAGGTAGACATGGCTTCACTCGCAATCACCTGCACGTTACCAGCATAGGGGTAACATTCAAACAGAATGGTGATATATCTAACGTTATAATAGCATTATATGATAGGCAATATGCTAGAGTTACGACAACTATGTCCACCACTTCACGACAACATCAAATTACAATCACCAAGAATCATCACCAATATCATGAGTAAATGAATGAGATGCAACCCACACCAACGGGTATATGCATGTGGTACCAATCATCACCAATAAAATAGCCAATAAGGGCATCATCACCTATAGCTCCAAGGCCGAAGCCATCATCACCAAAATAATGCATATGCAATATATGCGACACCATGAACAATGCACCAGAGACAATTAAAAACAACAGTCATTTAATCGACACAACAACACCAATATCAACAAATGGTCATAGACCCATCACCTATCACCTTAGCCAATAAAATAGGCACATCACCTGTTATACCATCACCAATAACACCAATCATCACCTATAGCACCTACACCTATAGGACAGTCCAACAACTTGACCAACAATCACCGACCCCAAAGACACCAATAAATTTACAACATCAATGGCAACAACAATTTTACAACACCGAGAACAACGACAATTTACATCACCTGGAACGACAACGTACAACTTTACAGCACCATTGCCAACGACCACCGGGGCAGCCACCCAGGCGCCCCAAACCACCAGAAAATGGCGCCCTTGATGGCGCCCAGCAAGCCAACAACACAGAAAATGGCGCCCAGCAGTAAAGCTGACAAGGCAGGAACTGGCGCCCAGCAACAAGGCGCCAACAGCAAAACATGAACTGGCGCCCAGCAACAAGGCGCCAACAGCATCAGCAACAAAACAGGAACTGGCGCCTAGCAACAGGGCGCCTAGTGCATCAGCAGGACAAACAGACATGGCGCCCAGGAGTGGGGCGCCTAGCACAACAGCAACACAGACAGACTTGGCGTCCAGGAGCAGGGCGCCTAGCACAACAGTAACACAGGCAAGCAACCAGCAACAGCAGAACATGGGAACATCACTGGGCGCCTTCCCCAACAACACAGAAACGCACAAGACAACACTGGGCGCCTAGGCGACACTTTCAGCAACACAGGAACACACTGGGCGCCTAGGGCGCCACTTTCAGCAACAAAACGGACAGGACACCATGACTGGGCGCCTAGGGCGCCACATTCAGCAACAGAAACAACACTGGTTCGGCGCCCAGGAGCAGGGCGCCTTCAGCAGGAACAACACGCGACCCAGACATGGCGCCCAGGAGCAGGGCGCCGTTTCCAGCGACCAAGACAACAACAAAAACACATGCGACACAACATCAATGGCGCCCATGGCGCTTAGGGATCAAATTTTCGATTTCTACCATGACCAATCATCAAGCACCAGGTCAATCATCATGAATATCACCAAATAAACACCAACAACATCAAAATGGACAACATAGAGACTATCTCCCACATAACACCCATCATACACCCTATTGTAAAGATAGAACCCACCCTTACCTTAGATTTGCCGAATACGAGATCCCCTTTGCACGAAACTCCAAAGAACCACAGCAACAGAGCTCCTCTCCTCTTTCTCCTTGGTGCGCCGTCCCCCTCTCTTCTCTCTTCGCAATTCTCTCTTTTCTTTTCTTTTTCTCCAACAATGCGCAAATGATCCCAAAACCCTAACTAGGCTCTCACTCATGCGCCTATGCCATTGGGCTCTTGGATCACGGGCCCCCGTCTACTACTCAGCTTAGTTACTAAACACCACTCCCTGATTTAAATAAAACATCATATTATTATTTTAATATGACTATACTAATAAAATACCTAAATAATTTAATTAAATAAATAATTAAATTATTTGGGCGTTACAACTCTCCTCCACTTAGAATATTTCGTCCTCGAAATTTTCCTGATTCAAACACGTCATGCTCTCTCCGGCAGCTCCTAGCCAGACTACTTTCACCAACGCAATCTCCTTGCCTCTTAAAATTTTCACCTCACGACCTTCGATTCGTACAGGCATCGTCTCCACCGTGAGATTATCCCGTACCTCCACATCATCCATGCGGATTACATGAGATGGATCTGAAATGTACTTCTGAAGTTGCGACACATGGAACACGTCATGCAAATTCGAAAGGTTAGGCGGTAAAGCCACTCTATATGCAACATTCCCGACTCTCTCTGACACCGGTCATTGGAGTGACTCTCAAACATACATGCTCACCCGCTTGAAACTCTAAATCTTTCCTCCGCTTGTCGTGATAACTCTTCTGTCGACTCTGTGAAGCCTTCATCTTCTCACGAATCAAGTTCACTTTTTCAGTTGTCTCTCGAACAATCTCCGTTCCAAGCACCACACTCTCTCCAGACTCATACCAACACAGCGGGGTTCTACACTTCCGACCATATAATGCTTCAAAAGGTGCCACCCCAATACTAGAATGGTAACTGTTGTTATACGTGAACTCTATCAGTGGAAGGCAGGAATCCCACGAACCTCCTTGCTCCAAAACACAAGCCCTCAACAAATCTTCTAATGACTGAGTTGTCCTCTCTGACTGACCATCTGTCTGAGGATGATATGCCGAACTCAACCTCAACTTAGACCCCAACTTCTCTTGCAAACTCTTCCAGAAATCTGAAAGTGAGCCTCGGATCTCTATCCGAAACAATACTCATAGGAACTCCATGAGGCTTCACAATCTCCCGGATATAAATCTCCGCCAACTTCGACACCGGATACGTGATGCTGATAGGAACAAAATGAGACGATTTTGTTAACCTGTCAACAATCACCCAAATTGCATCATACCCTTTCGCAGTATTAGGCAATCCCGTCACAAAGTCCATTGAAATGCTATCACATTTCCACTCTGGAATTTCTAACGGTTGCATCAATCCAGCAGGCTTCTGATGCTCAACCTTTGACTTCTGGCAAGTCAAACATGCATAAACGAACTGCGCCACATCTCGCTTCATACCAGGCCACCAAAACAACTTCTTCAGGTCTTGATACATCTTTGTAGCTCCCGGATGAATACTTAACTTACTTCTGTGACTCTCTTCAAGAATGGCTCTCTTCATGTCTGCATCATCAGGAATGCAAATCCTACCGCGGAACCTCAACACACCTTGGGAATCCAACTTGAAATCCTCATTCTCAGATCGTTCAATCCCGACCGTCAAGTCTACGAGCTTAACATCTGATTTCTGGGCCTCTCTGATGCTGTCCAGAAAATCATTACCAATCTTCAACATCCCTAACTTAACACTCTGAGGTGTTGTAACACCCCTTTCTACCCGTCAATTTGTTTATGAAAATCAGAGTTTGAAAAATCTCGTTCATAGGAAATGTTACACGTACTCAAAACAAACGTCGCTTATCCAACTTTAAAAACAGTCTAACTCAAATTAATACGTCCACTTAGCACATCACAATATCAAAAACTCAAGCCTCATGGTTAACGTCACTTATAAAACTTCTCCTAACACAAACAACTACGCAGCGGAAATTTGTAAAACATAACCAAATAGTCCACATGGACAAAATAATCAAAAATCATTAATAAAGGCCGAGTTCATTATCCCCCCCTGAGCGCTACGTATCAGAGCATGACGACTCGACTCGAAAAGTGAAGCTAATACCTTCACTGGGAATCACCTGCACGTTACCAACACGAGGGCAACATTCAAACAGGAAAGGGTGAGCATCATTTCAGTCTATATAATAGAAAACATGATAAGCACTAATCATAGGCTACGCACTAGAATAATCAGCATCCAATTACACAAAACATCCACAACACAGTCATCATTCACATCATGTGCAAACTCATCTCCTGTCATATAGATTTATGAAATGCAACCCACTCGCGGGTATATGTATGAAGGTACCTTTTCACAAAACGTCGCTTAGCCACTCAGGCCTCATCGTCACTTAGCCACTCAGGCCTCAAAACATCACTGGGTTTTATGCATATGGGCATGAGACTCTATGACATGCACCACTCACTTCACAAAATCACACAATTACTCAGATCATAGTCAACAATGTGACCCATCACTTACCTGTTTGCTCGCACGGAGCACAGCACCTGCCAAATTCATAATCACCACACAACATCACTAGGCCACTTAGACCTTAACCCCACTTAGCCACTCAGGCCCCAATTGACACTTACGCATGAACATCATTTAACTCAAACATTAGCCACTGAGGGCAAAAACGTCATTTGACTAGCCACCAAGGGCATCCTCGTCATTTACACCTCATTATCATTAACTTTGGCCACTAGGGGCAAAATAGTCATTTGACTAGCCACCAAGGGCATCCTCGTCATTTACACATCATCATCATTAACTTTGGCCACTAGGGGCAAAACAGTCATTTTGACACTACCGTGTTTAAAACTGTTGATTATACACCAAAAGGGATTTTTAAAGAGTTCCACGTCATTTTTCAGTGTCACTGGGACGACCACCGGGGACAGCCACTTGGGCGCCCACAAACAGTCAGAAAATAACAATTTTTCATTTTAAAAATTGAACCCACGAATAGACAACGTAAAAAGCTTCACGGCATTTTTCGAATCGTTCAAAACGGACATCTAAATCAAAAGTTATGATAAAAACGATTTTGGAAAAATTATGCAACATCCTGGAAACAGGCGCCTTAGGCGCCCAGGCAACCAGGCAACAAGTGCACAGGCGCCCAGCGCCCAGGCAACAACAACCACGCACGCAACACAGCACGGGCGCCTAGCGCCCAGGAGCAACAACGCGCGCGCACAGCGCAGCGCAACGCAACACGGGCGCCTAGCGCCCAGGGGAAACACGCGCAACGCAGCGCAACACAAAACAAGACACGGACACGGGCGCCTAGCGCCCAGGGGCAACAATGCGCGCACAACACAGCGCCATAGGCGCTCAGCGCCCAGGCGCGCACACGCACACACACAGACAACACGGGCGCCAGCGCCCAGGCGCGCCCCCACGCGCAACAACAACACAGAACAGGCGCCCAGCGCCCAGCATAGGCGCCCAGCGCCCAGAAACCAGCAACAACATCCAGAATTTGTCCAACACCTCTTTAACAACTAAAAATTCGTTTTCTTCACAATTTAAAACATAAAATCTCCAATTCTTCCCAGCAACTAAAACGCATTTATCTCATTTAAAAAAACACTAAAACTCAATTTCATCAAAACTCAATTAAAATCAAACAACGTCACTAGCCTCACCATGGCGCCCTAGGCGCCCAACATCAACAACCCCTTATGCGACCACATCCTTCAACAACCAACGCATAGATTAACATTTTAATTCTCATCACACACGCAAAACATCACCAATAACGAAATTCATGGATCAACAAAAACAATAGATCAATTCGCATAGACTCATGATATACATATATATACGAAAGTTAACATCAAGAACGTCAAGAACGTAATGAACATCAAACACGCCAAGAACATCAAGAAACATACGGTTCTAATACAAATCCTAGATCTAGAACCCATCATATAAACTATTAGATAGAGTGATAGAGCTCCCCTAACCTCGAAATTGAAGAACGGAGACTCCGGAGATAGCCACGCACAGGATCACAGCAACAAAATCACGCTCCTCGCTCTTCCTTGCTTGCGACTTCTCTCCTCTTCCTCTTCTCTCCTTACGGCGCCCCTCCTAGCTCTCTCTCTATCTCACGCTTTTTCTTTCTTCTTGATTTTTGCGAATGGCCACAAAACCTAGCCCCTAACAACATAACCCCCTTCGCACACTTTGGAGATCATGGGCTTGGGCTTTTCACTTAAGCCCAAGTCATGCAAGTGGCGCCTCCACTCCTTCCTAATACCACCAAAAATAAATAAAATTCTAATTAATCGAATTACATCAAATAATTTAATTTAGATCCCCAATTATTTAATTAAATAAATTAATTAAATAATTTTAGGGTGTTACAACTCTCCCCCACTTAGAATATTTCGTCCTCGAAATTTACCTGGTCAAACAACTCTGGGTAGGACTCTCGCATCTTGCTCTCTAGCTCCCAAGTCATACTCTCACCGGCAGCTCCTAGCCAGACCACTTTCACTAATGCAATCTCTTTGCCTCTAAGCGCCTTCACTTCACGATCCTCAATCCGTACGGGCATCGTCTCCACAGTGAGATTATCCCGCACCTCTACATCGTCCACTTGGATCACATGAGATGGATCCGAAACATACTTCCGAAGTTGCGACACGTGAAACACGTCGTGCAAGTTCGAAAGATTTGGCGGTAAAGCCACTCTATAAGCCACATTTCCAATTCTCTCGGATATCTGATAAGGACCAACAAATCGAGGAGTGAGCTTCTTCGATTTCAACGCCCGACCAACACCGGTAATAGGAGAAACCCTCAAGAACACATGCTCACCCTCCTGAAACTCTAAATCCTTCCTCCGCTTGTCATGATAACTCTTCTGACGACTCTGCGAAGCCTTCATCTTCTCACGGATCATCTTGATCTTCTCTGTAGTCTCCCGGACAATCTCCGGTCCCAACACCACACTTTCCCCCGAATCATACCAACATAATGGCGTTCTACACTTTCGACCATACAATGCTTCAAACGGTGCCATCCCGATACTGGAATGGTGACTGTTGTTATAGGTAAACTCAATTAACGCAAGATATGAATCCCATGAACCCCGCTGTTCCAATACACAAGCCCTCAACAAATCCTCTAACGACTGAATTGTTCTCTCTGACTGACCATCGGTCTGGGGATGATACGCCGAACTCATTTTTAACTTAGAACCCAATTCTTTCTGCAAACTCTTCCAAAACTCGGAAGTGAACCTCGGATCCCTGTCTGACACAATACTCATCGGAACACCGTGCAGCCTCACAATCTCCTTGACATATACCTCTGCCAACCTCGACACCGGATAAGTGATATTAATAGGAATAAAGTGAGCAGACTTCGTTAACCTATCAATGATCACCCAAATAGCGTCATGACCCTTAGCTGTATTCGGTAACCCCGTCACAAAATCCATTGCTATGCTATCCCATTTCCACTCTGGAATTTCCAACGGTTGCATTAGCCCTGCAGGCTTCTGATGCTCTACCTTAGATTTCTGACAGGTCAAACAGGCATACACAAACTGCGCCACATCTCTCTTCATACCATACCACCAAAACATCTTTTTCAGATCTTGATACATCTTCGTTGCTCCAGGATGGATACTCAACTTGCTACGATGACCTTCCTCTAAAATTGCCTTTTTCATCTCTTCATCGTCAGGAACACAGATCCTACCCCGGAACCTCAACACACCACTGGAATCCAATTTGAATTCTTCATCTTCAGATTGACCAACCCCATTAATTAAATCCACTAACTTAACATCTGACTTCTGAGCCTCTCTGATGCTGCCCAGGAATTCATTGTCGATCTTTAGCATTCCCAGCTTGACACTGCGAGGTGTCATCTTACAAACCAAACTCAAATCTCTGAATTCTTCAATTAACTCTAATTCCTTCACCATCATAGCCGACATATGCAAGGACTTTCTGCTTAAAGCATCAGCCACGACGTTAGCCTTGCCGGGATGATAATTCAAACCGAAGTCATAATCCTTCAAGAGTTCCAACCACCGACGCTGTCTCATATTCAACTCTTTTTGATCGAACAGATATTTTAGACTCTTATGATCACTGAACACTTCGAACCTTGAACCATAAAGGTAGTGCCTCCAAATCTTGAGCACAAATACCACAGCAGCCAATTCCAAATCATGCGTAGGGTAATTTTTCTCATGAATCCGCAACTGCCTCGACGCATACGCAACGACTTTCCCATTCTGCATCAACACACCACCGAGACCCATCTTCGAAGCGTCACAATACACAACGAACGGTTCCTCTGGATTAGGCAACGTCAAAACAGGCGACGTCGTCAATCTCTTTTTCAGTTCCATAAAGCTTTCTTCACACCGAGCGTCCCAAACAAAAACTTTACCCTTGCAGGTCAACTGAGTCAACGGAAGGGCCAACTTGGAAAAACCCTCGATGAACCTCCTGTAGTACCCAGCCAAACCCAAAAAGCTTCTAATCTCTGTTACGGACTTCGGAGACTCCCACTCCAACACTGCTTCTACTTTTGCCGGATCAACCGCAATACCATTACCAGAAATCACGTGCCCAAGGAAACTCACCTCTTTCAGCCAGAACTCACACTTTGATAACTTAGCGTACAACTTTTTCTCTTTTAAAACTTCCAACACTGACTTCAGGTGCTCAGCATGCTCTTCATCTGACTTAGAATAAACTAGAATATCATCTATGAAGATTACCACAAACCGATCTAGGTAATCATGGAAAATACGGTTCATATATTCCAATATACACCAGGAGCATTGGTCACACCGAACGGCATCACTGAATACTCATAATGCCCATACCTCGTTCTGAACGCCGTTTTTTGAACATCCTCATCCTTTACTTTAATCTGATGATATCCGGACCTCAAATCAATTTTGCTGAAAACACGAGCACCTACTAATTGATCCATCAGATCGTCGATCCTCGGAAGCGGATACTTATTCTTGATAGTTACCTTATTCAACTGACGATAGTCCACACATAACCTCATGCTCCCATCTTTCTTCTTCACTAACAATACCGGAGCTCCCCACGGTGATACACTTGGTCTCACAAACTTTTTCTCAAGCAATTCTTCAAGTTGCGTCTTCAACTCAGACAATTCCGACGCCGACATTCTGTACGGTGCCATAGACACAGGCCTCGTACCAGGTACAAGATCAATCGAAAACTCAACTTCTCTTTCCGGTGGCACACCCGGGATTTCATCAGGAAATACTTCAGGAAATTCGCGTACTACCTTCAGCTCTTCAATAACAGCCTGACTCTCAGCAGACAACGAAGCCATCAACGCAAATAACTGAACTCCTTCTTTCTTCAATTTCTTCAACTGGTCAGCAGACACAAAAACCGAACTTTCTTCACCGAAACTAACCGACTTGCTACGACAGTTGATATGAACGTGATTATTCTCTAACCAGTCCATGCCTAAGATTACATCCAGACCTCTCAACGGCAAACAGACAAAATTCACAATAAAGTCCCTGTCGAAGATCGACACGGGACACTGAGAACACACCTGGGACGTAATCACCGACCCCTTCGCAGGAGTATCGACAACCATATCCCCACACATAGCAGATAAAACAAGACCCAATCTTTTACAGCAATCAACAGAAATAAAACAATGGGTAGCGCCAGTATCAATAAGAGATTTCAGAGAAGTACCATTAATAAAACACGTACCTCTGATCAGACCATCATCATCCTCAGGCTCCTCTCCTGCCAATGCAAATACCTTCCCAGTAGACCTTTCCTTTTTCGGCTTTGTACACTTCGTACTGATATGCCCAGACTCACCACAGTTGAAACACACCACATCCTTGACCTTACAATCGGCTGCCATATGACCCTTTTTACCGCATCGGTAGCAATTCCTATCATCCGACCTGCACGTAGTACTCTTGTGGCCAGGCTTGCCACACTTATAACAGACAATGCTAGCAGGGGCATCTCCCCCACTAGGACCCTTACCTCCAGCAGCCTTCTGATAACTCTTACCCGCAGGAACCTCATACGGCTTGCTTCGACTCTGAAACTTGCCCTTTCTCTCAGAAGTAGCTTTGTAGCGAGCAGTACTGTCTTCCTCGAAAATTCTGCAACTGTCAACCAGATCTGCGAACACACGAATCTTCTGATAACCAATGGCCTGTTTAATATCAGGCCTCAACCCATTCTCAAATTTGATGCATTTAGAAAATTCAGCTGTAGCCTCACTGTAATGTGGATAAAATTTGGCTAGCTCCACAAATTTTGCCGCATAGGCAGTCACAGACATACCACCCTGCTTCAGCTCCAAAAACTCTATCTCTTTCTTCCCGCGGACGTCTTCAGGAAAATACTTTCTCAGAAATTCCCTGCTGAAAACCTCCCAAGTAATCTCTTCATGCACAGCCTCTAACCTCTGCCTAGTAGCCAACCACCAGTCGTCGGCCTCCTCGGCTAACATGTGGGTACCAAAGCGGACCTTCTGCTCAACAGTACAGTCCATCACCCTGAAAATCCTCTCGATCTCCTTCAGCCAAGCCATAGCACCATCTGGATCATATTTGCCCTTAAAGGTGGGCGGATTCTCCCTCTGGAAGGTAGTCAGACTCCTAAAACCAGCATTATCACCAACATTTTGCTGACCCTGCACAGCCTGAGCCATAGCTTGCAATGCAGCAGCAAGAGCAGCGTCGTTTCTTCCAGCCATTACGAACTATCACTGCAGCACAAACTAAAGATTTAGAACTAATCTAATGTCATAAGACACTATGACAGGACAACATTGGCCGGACAGACCGAACTGCTCTGATACCACTAATGTAACACCCCTTTCTACCCGTCAATTTGTTTATGAAAATCAGAGTTTGAAAAATCTCGTTCATAGGAAATGTTACACGTACTCAAAACAAACGTCGCTTATCCAACTTTAAAAACAGTCTAACTCAAATTAATACGTCCACTTAGCACATCACAATATCAAAAACTCAAGCCTCATGGTTAACGTCACTTATAAAACTTCTCCTAACACAAACAACTACGCAGCGGAAATTTGTAAAACATAACCAAATAGTCCACATGGACAAAATAATCAAAAATCATTAATAAAGGCCGAGTTCATTATCCCCCCCTGAGCGCTACGTATCAGAGCATGATGACTCGACTCGAAAAGTGAAGCTAATACCTTCACTGGGAATCACCTGCACGTTACCAACACGAGGGCAACATTCAAACAGGAAAGGGTGAGCATCATTTCAGTCTATATAATAGAAAACATGATAAGCACTAATCATAGGCTACGCACTAGAATAATCAGCATCCAATTACACAAAACATCCACAACACAGTCATCATTCACATCATGTGCAAACTCATCTCCTGTCATATAGATTTATGAAATGCAACCCACTCGCGGGTATATGTATGAAGGTACCTTTTCACAAAACGTCGCTTAGCCACTCAGGCCTCATCGTCACTTAGCCACTCAGGCCTCAAAACATCACTGGGTTTTATGCATATGGGCATGAGACTCTATGACATGCACCACTCACTTCACAAAATCACACAATTACTCAGATCATAGTCAACAATGTGACCCATCACTTACCTGTTTGCTCGCACGGAGCACAGCACCTGCCAAATTCATAATCACCACACAACATCACTAGGCCACTTAGACCTTAACCCCACTTAGCCACTCAGGCCCCAATTGACACTTACGCATGAACATCATTTAACTCAAACATTAGCCACTGAGGGCAAAAACGTCATTTGACTAGCCACCAAGGGCATCCTCGTCATTTACACCTCATTATCATTAACTTTGGCCACTAGGGGCAAAATAGTCATTTGACTAGCCACCAAGGGCATCCTCGTCATTTACACATCATCATCATTAACTTTGGCCACTAGGGGCAAAACAGTCATTTTGACACTACCGTGTTTAAAACTGTTGATTATACACCAAAAGGGATTTTTAAAGAGTTCCACGTCATTTTTCAGTGTCACTGGGACGACCACCGGGGACAGCCACTTGGGCGCCCACAAACAGTCAGAAAATAACAATTTTTCATTTTAAAAATTGAACCCACGAATAGACAACGTAAAAAGCTTCACGGCATTTTTCGAATCGTTCAAAACGGACATCTAAATCAAAAGTTATGATAAAAACGATTTTGGAAAAATTATGCAACATCCTGGAAACAGGCGCCTTAGGCGCCCAGGCAACCAGGCAACAAGTGCACAGGCGCCCAGCGCCCAGGCAACAACAACCACGCACGCAACACAGCACGGGCGCCTAGCGCCCAGGAGCAACAACGCGCGCGCACAACGCAGCGCAACGCAACACGGGCGCCTAGCGCCCAGGGGAAACACGCGCAACGCAGCGCAACACAAAACAAGACACGGACACGGGCGCCTAGCGCCCAGGGGCAACAATGCGCGCACAACACAGCGCCATAGGCGCTCAGCGCCCAGGCGCGCACACGCACACACACAGACAACACGGGCGCCAGCGCCCAGGCGCGCCCCCACGCGCAACAACAACACAGAACAGGCGCCCAGCGCCCAGCATAGGCGCCCAGCGCCCAGAAACCAGCAACAACATCCAGAATTTGTCCAACACCTCTTTAACAACTAAAAATTCGTTTTCTTCACAATTTAAAACATAAAATCTCCAATTCTTCCCAGCAACTAAAACGCATTTATCTCATTTAAAAAAACACTAAAACTCAATTTCATCAAAACTCAATTAAAATCAAACAACGTCACTAGCCTCACCATGGCGCCCTAGGCGCCCAACATCAACAACCCCTTATGCGACCACATCCTTCAACAACCAACGCATAGATTAACATTTTAATTCTCATCACACACGCAAAACATCACCAATAACGAAATTCATGGATCAACAAAAACAATAGATCAATTCGCATAGACTCATGATATACATATATATACGAAAGTTAACATCAAGAACGTCAAGAACGTAATGAACATCAAACACGCCAAGAACATCAAGAAACATACGGTTCTAATACAAATCCTAGATCTAGAACCCATCATATAAACTATTAGATAGAGTGATAGAGCTCCCCTAACCTCGAAATTGAAGAACGGAGACTCCGGAGATAGCCACGCACAGGATCACAGCAACAAAATCACGCTCCTCGCTCTTCCTTGCTTGCGACTTCTCTCCTCTTCCTCTTCTCTCCTTACGGCGCCCCTCCTAGCTCTCTCTCTATCTCACGCTTTTTCTTTCTTCTTGATTTTTGCGAATGGCCACAAAACCTAGCCCCTAACAACATAACCCCCTTCGCACACTTTGGAGATCATGGGCTTGGGCTTTTCACTTAAGCCCAAGTCATGCAAGTGGCGCCTCCACTCCTTCCTAATACCACCAAAAATAAATAAAATTCTAATTAATCGAATTACATCAAATAATTTAATTTAGATCCCCAATTATTTAATTAAATAAATTAATTAAATAATTTTAGGGTGTTACAGGTGTCACCTCACAAACCAGACTCATATCTCTGAACTCCTCTATCAGCTCTAACTCCTTAACCATAATTGCCGACATATGCAAAGTCTTCCGGCTCAAAGCATCAGCCACGACATTAGCTTTGCCTGGGTGATAGTTCAAATCGAAATCATAGTCCTTCAACAACTCCAACCATCGTCGTTGTCTCATATTCAACTCCTTCTGGTCAAACAAATACCTCAAGCTCTTATGGTCACTAAACACTTCAAATCTGGAACCATAGAGATAGTGTCTCCAAATCTTCAGCACAAAGACCACTACAGCTAATTCCAAGTCATGAGTGGGATAACTCTTCTCATGAACTCTTAACTGTCTCGATGCATACGCAATAACCTTCCCATCTTGCATAAGCACACCACCTAAACCCATTTTTGAAGCATCACAATACACCACAAACGACCCTTCCGGATTGGGCAACGTCAAGACAGGAGACGTTGTCAATCTCTTCTTCAATTCCAAGAAACTTTCTTCACAACAGGCGTCCCAAACGAAAGCCTTTCCTTTGCAGGTTAACTGAGTTAATGGAAGTGCTAACTTAGAAAAACCTTCAATGAATTTTCTATAATAGCCGGCCAATCCCAAAAAGCTTCTAATTTCCATAGCCGACTTCGGAGCTTCCCAATTCAACACTGCTTCTACTTTCGACGGATCCACCGCAATACCACTACCAGAAATGACATGACCGAGAAAACTCACTTTCTTCAACCAGAACTCACACTTTGACAACTTCGCATACAACTTCTTTTCCTTCAGTACCTCCAATACTAACCTCGGATGCTCGGCGTGCTCTTCCTCCGATTTAGAGTAAATCAAAATGTCGTCAATGAACACCACCACAAACCGATCTAAGTAAGTATGAAATATACGATTCATATATTCCATAAATACTCCAGGTGCGTAGGTAACACCGAACGGCATCACCGAATACTCATAATGACCATAACGGGTTCTGAAAGCCGTCTTCTGAATATCTTCGTCCTTCACCTTGATTTAATGATAACCTGACCTCATATCAATCTTACTGAGTACTTGAGCACCCACCAACTGATCCATCAAATCGTCTATCCTCGGAACTGGATACTTGTTCTTAATTGTCACCTTATTCAATTGCCGATAATCCACACAGAGTCTCATACTACCATCCTTCTTCTTAACCAACAACACAGGAGCTCCCCACGGCGATATACTCGGCCTCACAAACTTCTTCTCGAGTAGATCCTCAAGTTGCTTCTTCAACTCAGACAATTCGGATGCGGACATCCTGTACGGCGCCATAGAAACAGGTCTGGTACCAGGTACAGGATCAATAGAGAATTCAACTTCCCTCTCTGGCGGTACACTTGGAATCTCATCAGGGAAAACATCAGGAAAATCGCGCAATACCTGCAACTCTTCAATGATAGCTTGATTCTCAACAGACAACGATGCCATCAGCGAGAATAACTGAACTCCTTCCTTCATCAACTTCCGCAACTGACTAGCGGATAACAGACCAGACTCCTCTCCTTCAAAACTCACCGACTTGCTACGACAATTAATATGGACATGGTTATGCTCTAACCAGTTCATACCCAAGATTACATCCAATCCGCTCAACGGCAAACAAACAAAATCCACAACAAAGTCTCTGTCGAAGATCGACAAGGGACACTGAGAACACACTAGGGAAGTAGTTACCGACCCCTTAGCTGGAGTGTCGACAACCATATTTCCATTCATAGCAGACAATACAAGACCCAACTTCTTACAACAATCAGCAGCAATAAAGCAATGAGTAGCACCAGTATCAACAATAGATTTTAAAGGAGTACCATTAATGAAGCACGTACCTCTAATAAGTCCATCATCTTCAGTAGGCTCTCCACCTGCTAAAGCGAACACTTTTCCACTGGACCTTTCTTTCTTCGGCTTCGGACACTGCGTACTAATGTGCCCTCCTTCACCACAGTTGTAGCAGACCACCTCCTTACGCTCACACTCATCCACCACATGACCCTCCTTACCACAACGGTAACACTTCTTCACTTCAGCTTTGCCCACGTTACTCTTGTGACCAGCTCTGCCACATTTGTAACATACAATGCTAGCAGGAGCATCTCCCCGACTAGTCTTCTTGCCGGCAGCAGCTTTCTGTTTACCCTTACCAGCAGGAACATCATACGGCTTACCACGACTTTGGAATTTGCTCCTCTTCTCATTCATAATCTTGTAGTGAGCATTGTTATCCTCCTCATAAATTCTGCAGCTATCAATCAAGTCGGAGAAAACACGGATCTTCTGGTAACCAATCGCCTTCTTAATCTCGGGACGCAGCCCATTTTCAAACTTAATGCACTTGGAAAATTCAGCAGTAGCCTCACTGTAATGCGGGTAAAACTTTGCTAATTCCACGAACTTAGCAGCATACTCAGTCACGGACATATTCCCTTGTTTCAGCTCAAGGAACTCAATCTCTTTCTTACCTCGGACATCCTCCGGATAATATTTTCTCATAAACTCCCTGCGGAACACAGCCCAAGTGATCTCTTCATTTGCAGTCTCCAATCTCTGCGTAGCCTCTAACCACCAGTCATCGGCCTCCTCTGCCAGCATATGCGTACCATAACGGACCTTCTGTGCTGGAGTGCAGCCCATTACACGAAAGATCCTCTCCATCTCTTTCAACCAAGCTAAAGCCCCATCGGGATCATAGCTGCCCTCGAAGGTAGGCGGATTCTCTCTCTAAAAGGTAGCCAAACTACGAGACCCAACATTCTCACCAGCATTCTGCTGACCCTCCACGGCCTGAGCCATAGCAGCCAACGCAAGAGCAATAGCAGCATCGTTCCTTCCAGCCATCTCAACTAATCACTACAATCATAAGCAACAGTTAGAACTAATTGACAATACCTGATCGTCAATGACACAATAACTCGACAACTTGGCCGGACAGACCGAAACTGCTCTGATACCACTAATGTAACACCCCTTTTCTACCCGAAATTTTTTTGACAAAAATCAGAGTCTCAAAAATATTTTTCACTACACCCACAAGGGATGCCACATTTACACCGTTAAAACATCACACGCCAGTAATTAAATTCACCATTAAAATAGTACGAATACATAGCAGTAACTCCATCACCACGCAGCGGAATAAAATAAAGATCTCAACGAGTAATCATAACGTCACCATAAAACTTCAGAAATTAAATATTAAAGACAACTAATAAAAACTAGCGTTCATCCCCCCGAGTGCTACGTATCAGAGCGACGACACCGACTCTACTAGCGAAGGTAGACATGCCTTCACTCGCAATCACCTACACGTTACCAGCATAGGGGTAACATTCAAACAGAAGGGTGAGATATCTAACGTTATAATAGCATTATATGATAGGCAATATGCTAGAGTTACGACAACTATATCCACCACTTCACAACAACATCAATTACAATCACCAAGAATCATCACCAATATCATGAGTAAATGAATGAGATGCAACCCACACCAACGGGTATATGCATGTGGTACCAATCATCACCAATAAAATAGCCAATAAGGGCATCATCACCTGTATCATCACCTATAGCTCCAAGGCCGAAGCCATCATCACCAAAATAATGCATATGCAATATATGCGACACCATGAACAATGCACCAGAGACAATTAACAACAACAGTCATTTAACACAGCAACAGCAGAACATGGGAACATCACTGGGCCCCTAGCACAACAGTAACACAGGCAGGCAACCAGCAACAGCAGAACATGGGAACATCACTGGGCGCCTAGGGCGCCTTCCCCAACAACACGGAAACGCACAAGACAACACAGGGCGCCTAGGCGCCACTTTCAGCAACACAGGAACACACTGGGCGCCTAGGGCGCCATTTTCAGCAACAAAACGGACAAGACACCATGACTGGGCGCCTAGGGCGCCACATTCAGCAACAGAAACAACACTGGCTCGGTACCCAGGAGCAGGGCGCCTTCAGCAGGAACAACACGCGACCCAGACATGGCGCCCAGGAGCAGGGCGCCGTTTCCAGCGACCAAGACAACAACAACAAAAACACATGCGACACAACATCAATGGCGCCCATGGCGCCTAGGGATCAAATTTTCTATTTCTACCATGACCAATCATCAAGCACCAGTTCAATCATCATGAATATCACCAAATAAACACCAACAACATCAAAAGGGACAACATAGAGCCTATCTCCCACATAACACCCATCATACACCCTATTATAAAGATAGAACCCACCCTTACCCTAGATTTGCCGAATACGAGATCCCCTTTGCACGAAACTCCAAAGAACCACAGCAACTGAGCTCCTCTCCTCTTTCTCCTTGGTGCGCGGTCCCCCTCTCTTCTCTCTTCGCAATTCTCTCTTTTCTTTTCTTTTTCTCCAACAATGCGCAAATGATTCCAAAACCCTAACTAGGCTCTCACTCATGCGCCTATGCCATTGGGCTCTTGGATCACGGGCCCCCGTCTACTACTCAGCTTAGTTACTAAACACCACTCCCTGATTTAAATAAAACATCATATTATTATGTTAATATGACTATACTAATAAAATACCTAAATAATTTAATTAAATAAATAATTAAATTATTTGGGCGTTACAGAATTCATGGAGGATACCATGTTTGCTCTGATACCATCTTAAAAATCATGGCATCCATAGAAATTAGAGAGAAAAACTCTAAAAAGTCTTATTATATTTAAAGTAGTGAAGATACAAAATGAGAAAAGGTAGGTTACAAATGAGTCTACCATCTACCTTATATACTAACCAACTAATGGGCCTTACTACTAGCTAATGGGCTTACTATCTATATTTTAACATCTCACGTAGGAAAGGAACTGTGAATAAAGCGCCAACCGAATGCATTAACTTTGGACGGGGTGATTGTTTTCCACACCTTCGCTAAAACACCGCCGTTCATCTCGCTGTCCATACCAATACCAATACCAGCGCCTGCAAGCAACCTGTAACATGAACTAACAGAAAAAACCTTAGTTGCCTCCAGCATCCATATCCAAAAGTCTCTTCTAGCCAAGCCTGGTTTCACGTCTTGAAGGATCACGTGCAAGTTATCAGCTTCCTCAACACACACCGGATCCTGCATACACGACCAAGGCTCCAACCAATGCCACAAATCGTCAATCCAAGCTCCAATATCCGAAACAGTAACAGATTTGTGATCACATCCTGCATAAAGATTTGAAAACACCAAAGATAAAGGAGAATGTCCTAACCAATGGTCATTCCAAAAATTTACCAATCCACCATTGCCCAATCCTCTTCTAACGCAAGAACCAAACCAACCAACTAGGCCATGTGATCGATCCAACAGGAGAAAATCGCGCCACCAAATAGAAGCTCGGGAACCTTTGTTGAAAGCCTCCAATGACCCATAAAGAAAAGCTGTTGCAAAATCCTCATACCTGTGCATAAGCAAATCTCTCCAGTAAGCATTTTCATCCTGTAACATCCTCAAAATAATTAGTAGAATTATTTGGGTGTTAACCCAATTAAAATAATTTAGTACTTAACGGGTAAATTTATTGAGTGCTAAAATTATTTATTGGTTCTCATCGGATCGTTAACCGGATAATACAGGTCAAGGAAGTTTTGGATTCGAAATAAGAGATTTAGATCAATATGGTAATTGGACCACGTTACCGCGTTTATATTAATAAATATATGAGTATGCGTATATGTGTGTGGGTGTGAGTGAAATAATTAATTAAAAGAAAGAAAGGAAAGAAAGAAAGCAGCGAGAGAAGAGAAACAGAGAACAGAAAAGAGAGAAAAGAGAAAGAAGAGGAAAGGGACATGGAGGAAGAAGAGGAAAAATGGGTTAGTTCGGTTCACCAAAACGACTTCCTTCCAACACGAAAAATGTTCAGTGTTACTCCCTTTTCGTTTTGGTACCAAAATCTTCATCATCAACTCACTCTCCTCAAATCCACCATTTTCGAATTTGAGCTCAAAAGTGAGGTTTCGATGGTTGAAGCTTAAGGATAGCTTAGGATTGTGTTTGGCGCGAACCCAAGGATGATGGATCGGTGAAGGATGTTCGATTGAAAGATTGGAAGCTAGTTGGGTGATTTGGGGTTATGGATGAATAGTAGTTTTGGAGGTTAGGGATGATGAATAGTGTTCATGGAAGATTTCGAGGAATTCGGTATTTCGGTCAAAAAGAGGTTTTGTGATCGAGTGGAAAGCTTTGGAAGCAGATTTGAGCGTCGTCGGAACGGAAAGTTTATGCGGGGAATGTTCGTGTGGTTACTCGGTGAATTCGGCTCGATCGTGGTTCACGCTTCAAGGGTGAGTTCTACTCACGTTTAGGATTTTTGTTTTTTCGAATTAATTGATTGATCGTTTTATCGCTTTCGCTGGTCTGGAATATTACTTGATATTGTCTGTTTCGAGTTAGGAATCGATCGGAGTGAGTCTCGAGTTGTGTCGTGTTGAAATGGAATTTTTGGTGATTTGATTTCGAAAGATTTTGACTTAAAACCGTTAATTGGAAAATATGTCATTTTTGATACAATTCATTTACAATGAGTTTTTGATTGATTTGAATGATTGTGTGACTTTGATTGGGACTGTTTTTATGGTTGTCAAAACTGTTTTCAATCGGAACAAGAATCGGAATTGAGCGGAATAGCGAATTTCGCAAGAAAACGGAAAACCTGCATTTTCTGCAGATGGTCGCGTCGCGAACCGTCCCCTTTGCGTCGCGACCGGGCCCAGTTTTGTTACGCAAATATTTCTGTCGCTTTTCGCGTCGCGACGGTAGCAGTTCGTGTCGCGACGGTAGCAGTTCGCGTCGCGACGTTTTGCAGATTTTCAGCAACTATCCACTGTTTTTGTTTTCGCGATAACTTTTGATCTGGGAACCCGATTGAGGTGTTCTCAGGTGCGTTTGAAAGATTATTGAAAGGCCTAATCAAATAAATGATTTAAATTGTATAATGAACTGTTTTTGAAGTTATAGATTGTTTCGAAAAACCGACTAATAGTACACGTGTGCGGATACGTTTATTAATAATAAAGCGGACTATGAGTCCTACGTGGTATGGTATAACTGACGCGGGATGATTATTATTTATTCGTCTAAACCAGTCTACGATTCACAATATATATATATATATATATATATATATATATATATATATATATATATATATATATCGACTATAGGAAACGGCCCAATGCGGGTATTATGTTCGATTAACGGTCAAATGTAGATGGACTAACTGTTCATTGAGTATAGGTGAACTAACAGGTCATCGAGTGTAGATATATTTAATATATATCGGGTTTGGGTGACGACCCATGTTGACATACTAGGAGGGGCAGTCATGATCTCCTACCCTAGGCTCTGAGGCCAATAGCGAAACTGTTATTGGTAAGGGGTTCGCCGGGATTAGCCTCGGGGCAGTCGGTGGTGTGTCAAAGAGTATTGAGTAATGTTCGCCGGGATTTGCCTCGGGGCAGTCGGTGACGCACTGAGTTATAGCAGATTTGCCGGGATTAGTCTTGGGGCAGTCGGTGGAATGCTATGTGTAAAATAATGCGGTTCATCGGGAGTTAGCGTTCGCGCAGTCGATGCCGTGTTGAGTTAACGATGTTTTAAAACTGGACCGAGAGCGCTAGTAGGGGTCTCGGTATAACTCACTGAGATTGTATCTCATTGTTTATATGTTGTTGTTTTACAGAGAGACAGGGACAGCAGAAATCCAAAAGGCACGAGTAGGTTGAGCTCAGGCGACTGCTGATGACTTAGCTATTATGCTTAAGTTTATATTTTCCTTTTGTTGTCTATGTACTACAACTCTATGTATTGGTATTATAATTTTATTCCGCTTCCTTGTATAATATTGAGCACTATAGTTTGCTGAAGGTTATGGTCAGGGAACCTGTTCGGTCTTATTTGTACTTAAGACTGTTTTGTTGTTATTCAGCGAGAACTATATTGCGGTGTTCAATATCTATGCAGGAATTTTATATCTCTGATGTTTTAGGTTTGGTGCACTTGGGTATTTTTACTCGATAAAAATACCGGGGTGTTTCAGTTGGTATCAGAGCAGTTCGACCTAGTCGGACTTAGTTTAGGGTTGAGTCGATTCCTTGTTAGTCCTTTTTGTAATTACACTCGTGATGCTAAGAGACAATGAGCCTCATCAACTTAATACTTAGTGCATCATAAGTGGAATTATACCAGGATGATCAAGACATAGTCCTCGACCAAGACCGGAATCTCCAACCGGTGCATCCTCAGGAAAGGTGACAGGACGGTGAAAGAAAACACCGCTAAGTTTGAGAAGTTGTCTCAGTTTTACCAAGTGGTAAAGTAAGCTCCGGATGACGAATGTTGAATGCAGATGTATAAGAGGGCCATAAGTGCTTTTATGACTTAGGGTCTCAATTCTTATACTATTACCAATTATGTTGTCTTAGTGCAATCAGTCTATGTCGCCGAGGATGATCTCATAGGGAGTATGGGAAAGGAAAGAAGGTAGTTGAATTATCAACTCCGAATGCAAAGTCCTGAGATAATTTCATCAAAGGAAAACACAGATGCAATTTTCTGATTCTTCAAAGGTCAGAAGATGTTCTAACTATGGAAGACATCACCAGGGTGATCGTCAGCACAGCTCAATCGGTGCTATTATTGTAATGAATAAGGTCACTATACCAATAGGTGTCCTGCAAGGAAGAGTTCCAAGGAATTACAAGCAGCTCTAAGGCAAGGACGAGTCAACATTCTGGATGTTTAGACAGTTACGACTGCAGACAATCTACAGAGGGGTATGAGATCAGTTTTCAATAACTCGATCAGTATATTATATGATTCGGGTGCAACCTATTACTGTATATCCCGATCGCGTGTGAATCGGTTGGGATTAGCCTTATCATCGCTATCCGAGCCGATAAGTATTTTAACTGCTGCTAAGGGTCGTGTCCAGACCTAATCTTTGTATAAATTGTCTACTTGTCATAGGAGGCAGAAATTTCGTTGTAGAATTTATTGTTTGCCTATGAGATGTGTGGGTATGAATTGGATGACTGCATATCATGTTGCAACCGACTGTATTAATCAACTATCAGCTTCGCTTCAGAATCAGTTGAATTGTCTAGGACAAATTCGGAAGCGGTTACCTAGTTCACCTTAGACGGTCAATCTTCATTCCAAGGTGCGGAAGCACATGTTATGTTATCTGCATCCACTGAAACTAGTTTAGATTTGGCGAACATTCAGGTTGTGAATGACTTTCTGGATGTTTTCACGATGAAGTTTCCTCTGAACCTCCAGAGCGAGAGGTAGAGTTTACTGTAGAATTGGTTCCTGGCACAGGATCACCAAAACGACTTCCTTCCAACACGAAAAATGTTCAGTGTTACTCCCTTTTCGTTTTGGTACCAAAATCTTCATCATCAACTCACTCTCCTCAAATCCACCATTTTCGAATTTGAGCTCAAAAGTGAGGTTTCGATGGTTGAAGCTTAAGGATAGCTTAGGATTGTGTTTGGCGCGAACCCAAGGATGATGGATCGGTGAAGGATGTTCGATTGAAAGATTGGAAGCTAGTTGGGTGATTTGGGGTTATGGATGAATAGTAGTTTTGAAGGTTAGGGATGATGAATAGTGTTCATGGAAGATTTCGAGGAATTCGGTATTTCGGTCAAAAAGAGGTTTCGTGATCGAGTGGAAAGCTTTGGAAGCGGATTTGAGCGTCGTCGGAACGGAAAGTTTATGCTGGGAATGTTCGTGTGGTTACTCGGTGAATTCGGCTCGATCGTGGTTCACGCTTCAAGGGTGAGTTCTACTCACGTTTAGGATTTTTGTTTTTCGAATTAATTGATTGATCGTTTTATCGCTTTCGCTGGTCTGGAATATTACTTGATATTGTCTGTTTTGGGTTAGGAATCGATCAGAGCGAGTCTCGAGTTGTGTCGTGTTGAAATGGAATTTTTGGTGATTTGATTTCGAAAGATTTTGACTTAAAAACCGTTAATTGGAAAATATGTCGTTTTTGATACAATTCATTTACAATGAGTTTTTGATTGATTTGAATGATTGTGTGACTTTGATTGGGACTGTTTTTATGGTTGTCAAAACTGTTTTCAATCGGAACAAGAATCGGAATTGAGCGGAATAGCCAATTTCGCAAGAAAACGGAAAACCTGCACTTTTCTGCAGATGGTCGCGTCGCGACCCGTCCCCTTCGCGTCGCGACCGGGCCCAGTTTTGTTACGCAAATATTTCTGTCGCTTTTCGCGTCGCGACGGTAGCAGTTCGCGTCGCGACGCTTTGCAGATTTTCAGCAACTATCCACTGTTTTTGTTTTCGCATAACTTTTGATCCGGGAACCCGATTGAGGTGTTCTCAGGTGCGTTTGAAAGCTTATTGAAAGGCCTAATCAAATAAATGATTTAAATTGTATAATGAACTGTTTTTGAAGTTATAGATTGTTTCGAAAAACCGACTAATAGTACACGTGTGCGGATACGTTTATTAATAATAAAGCGGACTATGAGTCCTACGTGGTATGGTATAACTGACGCGGGATGATTATTATTTATTCGTCTAAACCGGTCTACGATTCACGATATATATATATATATATATATATATATATATATATATATATATATATATATATATATATATTATATCGACTATAGGAAACGGCCCATTGCGGGTATTATGTTCGATTAACGGTCAAAAGTAGATGGACTAACTGTTCATTGAGTATAGGTGAACTAACAGGTCATCGAGTGTAGATATATTTAATATATATCGGGTTTGGGTGACGACCCATGTTGACATACTAGGAGGGGCAGTCATGATCCCATACCCTAGGCTCTGAGGCCAATAGCGAAACTGTTATTGGTAAAGGGTTCGCCGGGATTAGCCTCAGGGCAGTCGGTGGTGTGTCAAAGAGTATTGAGTAACGTTCGTCGGGATTAGCCTCGGGGCAGTAGGTGGTACGTTTCTATGATTTTGTAGTGTGGTTCGCCGGGATTAGCCTTGGGGCAGTCGGTGACGCACTGAGTTATAGCAGATTTGCCGGGATTAGTCTTGGGGCAGTCGGTGGAATGCTATGTGTAAAATAATGCGGTTCATCGGGAGTTAGCGTTCGCGCAGTCGATGCCGTGTTGAGTTAACGATGTTTTAAAACTGGACCGAGAGCGCTAGTAGGGGTCTCGGTAGAACTCACTGAGATTGTATCTCACTGTTTATATGTTGTTGTTTTACAGAGAAACAGGGACAGCAGAAATCCAAGAGGCACGAGTAGGATGAGCTCAGGCGACTGCTGATGACTTAGCTATTATGCTTAAGTTTATATTTTCCTTTTGTTGTCTATGTACTACAACTCTATGTATTGGTATTATAATTTTATTCCGCTTCCTTGTATAATATTGAGCACTATAGTTTGCTGAAGGTTATGGTCAGGGAACCTGTTCGGTCTTATTTGTACTTAAGACTGTTTTGATGTTATTCAGCGAGAACTATATTGCGGTGTTCAATATCTATGCAGGAATTTTATATCTCTGATGTTTTAGGTTTGGTGCACTTGGGTATTTTTACTCGATAAAAATACCGGGGTGTTACACATCCACTAGAGCCCGCCACTTCCACTTGGTTAAGAAAGCCATGTTGAATAATTCTAGATTTTTAATGCCCAGCCCACCATCCTTCTTCAGACGACAATTCTTGTCCCAAGACACCCAGTACATTCCTCTATCACCTTCATTAACTCCCCACAGGAAGTCCCTTTGTATCTTTATCATGGAATTGATAACCAACTTTGGAGCTTTATAAAAAGAAAAGAAGTATAGAGGGATACTATTCAAAACTGAGTTTATAAGAGTTACCCGACCTCCAATAGAGAGAGTGCGCCCTTTCCAAGAAGATAGTATTTTCCAAAGCATCTCAAGGACCGGCTTCCAGGTGGTTGCCCTCTTAGGATTAGCTCCTACCGGCATTCCCAAGAAC
The DNA here is from genome assembly GCA_039519185.1 of Astragalus membranaceus. Lineage (NCBI taxonomy): Eukaryota > Viridiplantae > Streptophyta > Magnoliopsida > Fabales > Fabaceae > Astragalus > Astragalus membranaceus. Next base: position 45,758,446 of record CM076847.1, on the reverse strand, counting down.
TTGAATGGGATAGATTCTGTTCTACAATGTAGAGAAGTCGATGTTGTTTCTAAGAAATTCTCTGACACGTTGATGCCAATGAGCTTACTCTTGTGGAAGTTCACCTTCAATCCTGATACTAGTTCAAAACTCCTCAAAATAGACTTGATACTCCATAAGTTATCCCGCGTCGCCTTCCCCATCATCATTGTGTCGTCTGCGAACTGCATTACATGAAAACTCAGGCTGTCATTGATGGCATATCCCTGAAAGGAACCATTCTCCACTGCCTTAATCACTAAGGTCGTCAATCCTTCGGCCACAATGAGAAAAAGAAAAGGGGACAAAGGATCCCCTTGCCTCAATCCTCTATGCACCTTAAAATCATGAGTAGGACTACCATTTACTAAAACCAACATGGTACTAGAGAAAACACACGCCTTCATCCAATTAACCCATCTACCAGGAAAACCCCTCCTAAGCAACATATAAAGCAAAATATCCCACGAAATTGAATCGTAAGCCTTCTCAAAATCCACCTTTAAAAATAAGGAGTCCTCCTTTGATCTCTTTGCATGGTCAACAATCTCATTCACCACTACTACCCCATCTAATATCTGCCGACCACCCAGCAAAACTGATTGACAATTAGAAATGATATTAGCTAGGTAGCACCCTCTTGAGCCTATTAGCCAAGACTTTCGCCAAAATCTTATACAAGTAGCCAATTAAACAAATAGAACGAAATTCACCCAAACCTTGGGGATTATCATTCTTGGGGATAAGTGTAATGAAAGAAGCCGGGATAGCTTTAGGTAAAAAAGCCTTATCATGAAACTCATTAAAGAAATCAACCACCTCCTTCTTCAAGAATTCCCGACCGAGCTTAATGAACCTGAGATTGAATCGATCCGGCCCCCGGGCTTTTATCTCCATCACAATTCCACACCTCCGACCTTATCTCTTCTTCGGAAAAAGGCTCCACCAAAAAATCAGAATCCACACCTGACACCTGCGCAAACAACAGTCCGCCAAGAGTGGGTCAACTATTACAAGGTTCCGCAAAGCCGTCCTCAAAATTGTTTCTTGACGAAAGACTTGACCTCATCTACCTCCTCTACCAACTCCCCATTATCTCTTAGAATCACAACACTACACCTCCTTCTTCTATACTTCATAAGATAATGGAAGTATTTTGAATTAATATCCCCCTCTTTGATCCATCTCGTCCTAGATTTTTGAGCCAACAACGCTTCCTTGCACCGAGTTTCTTTCCAAAAAGACGTTGTCACTTCTCTTCTTTTCACTACCACCTCACCAGCTCAGCCTTCACTAAGAATTTGATCTATAGAATTCATGTCTCTGACCAAGGAATCAATGTTCAAGTCAAATATTCCAAAAACTTCTTTATTCTAAATTCTTAACTTCCCTTTAAGTAACGTTAACTTCTCTTTGACAATGAAAGCTTTAGTACCTGAAATATTGAAGCTATCCCAATTCTCTTTAAACAAAAGAAAGGAAATCAGCATGATCAAACCAAGCATTGAATACACGAAACGGTTTGGGACCCCAATCTTTCACGGAACTAAGAAGCCAAACGGGATAGTTATCCGAAATATCATGATTACCGATCCATTGACCCGAAATGCTCCATAAGTCAATCGACCCTTCCGAAATGAGAAATCTACTGAGTCTGCTAATACATACACCATCAGGACTAACCCCAGAATACTTCAAGCAATTCCCTATCAGCTATAAAGTTGTTGAAGTCAGAAATTTCAAGAGCTGAACGCTCACCACTCCCCCCTTCCTTTCAGCCACACAAGTAACAGCATTAAAGTCACCTACTAGACACCATTCACCTCTACCAATATTCTGTTTAAGCTTCAGCAAATCCTCCCATACCCTCCTTTTAGCCGAAGTAGAGCACAAAGCATACACATTAATGACATACACCTCAGTATTGTTATAAGTAACAGAGATTCCAACATAACCTACACCAGAAAAGTTCAAGGAAATTGTCCAAGCCCCTTCGAACCAAGAACAAAGAATACCACCCGCTAAACCTCGAGACGGTTGAAAAACCACTTAAATTATTGATTTCCCCACAATAGAGACACTTCTCTCCACTATCACTCCCCTCTTCGTTTCTTGAATGCAAATGAAATCGAATTTACTTGAATTGATAAGAGACGCTAACTGGCGACGTTTACTACGATCGCCCCACCCACGAATATTGAGTGATAGCAAGTTCATGGAGCACCATTGAAGTTCGCCCTCTTAAAACATGCTGCTTCATCTCTTCTTTCACTAGCTTCTATAATCTCAACATATCTATCATCTGGAATATTACCCTCTACACCCAATCTTTTAGCTTCTTCCTAAACCCTCCTCGCCACTGACTTGCCTTGCAAAACCCAATACTTATTGTTATTGTGACCAATGTCTGAACTGGAAATAGACCCATCACATAAAACGGTGCCCGCAGAGAAGATAGATGAAGAATTCATTTTATTGTTGTTCGAATGTGAATCTGCCTGACCTCCATTGAAAGACAACTCTGGACCTCAGCTAGCTCGCGAATAGCTTTCTGTAATTTTTCGGAGTTACGATTGCGCTTTACTCAAACTCGCAACAACTTACGTTGTTTCCTGGCTTTAGATTGACTGGGCTTCTTGTGGGAAAATAAGGGTTTTGCTTTTCCCACACCCCCTCCTACTCTTTCACACCCCTTAACAAATTTTATTCCAAAAATAACCTCGCGTGAGACGCTGCGAGGACGTGTTTTATGACTGTTCGAACGACCTTGTTCGAACAGGTTCGCATGACCTCATGCGAACAGTTTAAAAATGCCCAAAAGGGTGTGAAGTCAAAATTTAACACACTCGAACGATGTCGTTCGAATGTGTTCGAACGAGGTCATGCGAACAGGTTCGCATGACCTCATGCGAACATGTGAAAAACGCCCAAAAGGGTGTGAAGTCAAAATTTAACACACTCGAACGATGTCATTCGAACCTGTTCGAATGCCCGTGTTCGAACAGGTGAAAATTCGTGAAAAAAAAGAGATTTGGCCTGGCCTTTTGGTCTTTTCACACCCTTATGGGGTGTGTTTCGAGTAGGAGGGGGTGTGGGAAAAGCAATACCCGAAAATAAAGCCTTTTTGGTTGAAGGGAGTTCTATCGATTTGGATATTGGGTTTTGAGTTACCTTTTCGAGGCCCAATCCACCTAGTGTCGGAGCCAACTTATTACCCGACCGAGTAACATCCACCAACACATCATCTGAATTATTAGAGCTTTTTTTTTTGACAAAATCTGAATTATTAGAGCTTAATTGCTGAGAAACAAAGCTAGGCGCCGAATTAAAAATCGGAAATTGGGACCCACCATTAGTAGATGATTGACCAATTCCACCTGACACATTAATATCACTGAAATTACGCACCCCATCATTAGAATTGTTACCATTTTCGTCCATGGTATCCATAGTGGCTTTCCCATATTCACGAAGGGAATTAATGACCGCAATCAAAGCTTCCTCGCACTCATCATCGTCTCTAGGATCGCCACCGTTACCGGAAAAATTAGAATTGAAAAATTCCTCCTCATAACTCGTAGATACTGCATCATTAGACACCTTGTTACGTCTATTAGAGATATAGTTTGCTAGTAGTATTAAGTGTCCTATAAATAGGCTTATGTTTTTACTTTAACTTTTCTCATTTGTATTATTCTTACCTTCATCAATATAAAAGTCATTTAGAGTTTTTTTCTCTCTAATCTTCTATGGATGCCATGTTCCTCAACATGGTATCAAAGCAAATATGGTATCCTCCATGAAGATTGCTTCTGTTGCACTTCACTATAGGTTCTTTATTTTTCTTTAATCAATTTCATTTTTGTTTCAAGTTCATTTTACTTTCATTCTTTCTTCTTCTCGGTGTCTCTCTAATCTTTTCTATGTTCTTGTCTAATATGTGATTCTTTGCATTTGTGATTCCTCATTTGCGACTTTCGTATCTTCATATCGCAATTTTCATTGATTGCTCTTTTGCGTTTTGCAATTTGAGTTTGTGATTCTCCATTGCGTTTGCATTTTCAATTTCACATGCTTTTTGCTTTCCTCTCTGTGAATCGTTCTTGAGTCCGATTTCATCTCAGTTTCGTTCTTCAATTCTTGTTCGAAACTCCTCCTATTTTTGTTGCGGTCTTTGGTTTTGCTCTTCAATTCATGTTCAAAATCTCTTCAATTCTTGACCGTTTTCTCCTTCCTCTCTCGCTTCTTTGAGAGTGTGTCTATTTCTGCAACTTTCCTTCTCCAATTCGATTCTTGAAGTCTCTAAATTTCTTTCAACTCGTTTTGCGATTCTTGCAGTTCTGTTTTGCGATTCTGCTTCATTGTCCTCCTTTCATTTGTTTTTTTTGATGATTGTGATCTGAAGCGGAGTTCGAATTTCATTTTTGGATCGAGTTTCAATTTTGTTTTCGATCTTGAATCATACAGCATTCAAGCAGTTTGCTGAAATGCCTCATAGAGAAATTTTTTCAAAACCGCTCTACATTTCATTTCATTCACTCAAAGAAAACAAAAAGGATATTTCTCCCATCCAAGATCATCATCATTATCATCATGGATATTGCGCATTTCTTGTTCGGAATATTTGGAAATGCCTCTGGTCTTTTCCTCTTCTTGGCTCCAACAATCACTTTCAAGAGAATCATTGTGAACAAATCAACAGAAAAATTCTCTGGTATTCCTTATATCATGACACTGCTCAACTGTCTCCTCTCTGCTTGGTATGGTTTACCATTTGTGTCTCCAGACAACATACTGGTAACAATAATCAATGGCACAGGAGCTTTGATTGAAATCGTATATGTGTTGATATTCATCTTATTTGCACCCAAGAAAGAGAAAGCTAAAATTGTTGGACTTTTTGGCCGTTGTGGTAACAATAATCAGTTGTTCAGTTGCCTTGGCTTGCCGACGGCGGAGCTGCGCTTGGTGTTGGTATTCATTACTTTGGTTGTGCTAATGAGTCAATTTAAACAAGGTCATTTGCTTAGTGGTTCTGATGATGCTCAGATTTGTCTTTGGGATATTAATGCTACTCCAAAAAAAATAAATCCCTAAATGCAATGCAAATTTTTGAGGTTCATGAAGGTCTTGTCGAATATGTGGCTTGGCATTTGAGGCATGGGTATTTGATTGGTTCTATTTGGGATGATCAATATTTGCTTATTTGGGATCCTAGAACACCCTCTGTCACCAAGTCTCTGGGTAGTTATCTCTGCAGGTGGCAATCAATACACAATAATGCTGGTTGACCTTTGGATGCTTACCACATGATGTTTCTGCTGTTTTTTGCAGTGTCCTCTTTCTAGCTTTCATGACTTGTTTCTTTGGCTTATGTCTTAGTTAGTTTATTGATAGTTTTGATTTTTCGCCGATGTATTTCCGGCATTTCTCGATGTAATTTTCTTTTGTCTTGATGTATTTTTCTATTGTTCATGTCAAGCTAGAAGTGTTGTGAATAACTTCTAGCTTGCGGGGGACTATTAGATATATAGCTTGGTAGTTATTGTTAGTTTGTTAGGTAATTCGGTTAGAGTTAGTTTTATAGTTACTAGTTTGTTACATATTAGTTAGGTGAGATTGGATCTATATATATAAGGTCAAACTCTCATTGTAATCAATCACCTTTTGTATCAATTTCATTTTGATGAATATTAGAGTCTCTTAATCTAATATTATGCTGCTGCTGATATTAGTAATCGTCACTGTTATAATGATCAGTTATGCTGCTGATATTAATTGGATGGTGGCTTGGTGATGATATTGCGAGATCATCCCCGTGCGATAGTTGTTTTCATCATCAGTTTTTTTTTTGGATTCTTGATGTTGCTAACATTCCTCTGTGATGATGTTTGGAAGAGCAAGGCCTGATCCTTGCAACTGCAGTTCAGAAACTTCTTCATAGTCGCCATCGACCGCCATTGGCGCCGCCGCCATCACCACCTCATCCTTGCTGCTGATGTCGACAGTTAGTTCTCCTCTTGATGCTTCTTGAACTTTAGCTTCGGGTAGTGGTGGTTCTGTTGATTCCATTTGGTAGAGAGAAACTAGATGATGGTAATTGATTTAGTTGCAATACTTGAGCATCCTCCAGTTCTCAATGTCCATAGTTGGATAGTTAAACGGTTGAAGATAAATGTGTGTCTGTGATCACTATGTTGTGAGGATCATTAATAAATGGTTGCAATGCTAGTGTGGTTGGTACGCACTAATTGAAATAGTCACTTGCATTTCATGGCTTGGAATCTTTGGAGTTCATCCAGGGATCAAGTTTCCTATGATGGTGATATACATTTTCAGTTGAAGCTTTGCTTGCTTGTTTGGAGTTTATGGATTAAACCTTGTTGCAATTGAATATCAATCTGAAAGTGGTGTGCACACAACCTGTTTGATAAAATGTCTGACAGGTATTATCTTTCGTGTTTTCACCGTGCTGCGACACTGTGATGAAGTAAATTCTGTGATGCTGCATCAATCTCATCCATCATCAGGTTGAATTTCAGAAGCTTGCTCGCTTCAACCTGTTTCTTGAAGACCTGATTGGTTCGCACTGTTTTGGAAGACTTGTGAAGCAAATTTCCATGGTCTTGCTGCATGATGGATTCATATGCTTGCTGCATGATATTTTAGCCTCAGATGGCTTGTTTTTAGCTTGCCTTATGGTTAAGCTTGTTGCCTTTATTGGCTTTGTTGATGTTACCTTCTACCTTATTGGTAGTTAAGCATTGTTGCTTCCTCCAAGTGGTTATAGCACTATTGCTTCCTCCGAGCGCTTATAGCTTTTGTTGTTTCCTCTGGGTGGTTATAGCATTGAATTGTGGTTCTACTTGATGGTTAAATGTTGGATTATTGCTTCCTCCGAGTGGTTATAGTCTTGAGTTGTGACTTCTACTCGATGGTTAAGCCTTTGCCTTATGGCTTTTATTTTCGCCGATGTATTTCCGGCATCTCTCATGTAATTCTCTTTTGATTTGATGTATTTTTTGTATTGTTCATTCCAAGCTAGAAGTGTTGTGGATAGCTTCTAGCTTGAGGGGGACTATTAGAGATATAGTTTGCTAGTAGTATTAAGTGTCCTATAAATAGGCTTATGTTTTTACTTTAACTTTTCTCATTTGTATTATTCTTACCTTCATCAATATAAAAGTCATTTAGAGTTTTTTTCTCTCTAATCTTCTATGGATGCCATGTTCCTCAACAACGTCCGTTGCTCCATTGGAGCCCGCACCAGTCTCCGACAACCTTAATTTTGAAAGGCACATTGTTAATGAGCACCTGAAAGACCCTGTTCACTGTTTCGGTTGCCTGAGTGCGCACCATAATACAAGTGACGTCTAACGACCTCTTCCTATCTGTGTTATCGTCGAAATTGATATAAACTCCCACATAAGCAGATAATTTTCTAAAAAACTCCACGTTCCAGGTTTAGACCGGAATCCCGTAACATCTGAGCCAAGTAACCCATTTCGAGTAAACATCTGACCGCTTCCAAGGGTGAATCCATTTGAACCACTGAGACAGCCATTCCTTCGCATATTCAATAAAACCACCAAAGTCGTCATCCTCCTTACTAAATTGGAACCCATCGATGTAGCTTTAATAGCAAATCCCCCTTGCCTGAGAAATTCGTCCTAAATGTCGTATGATTTGCTAGGGGTAATAACCTCCTCCTCCGCCCCGATTACACCACTTCCTTTATGCACACCCATTACTGCGTCCTTAAAAGAGAGCCCCGCTTGATTAGGAATCAAAGGAAATTTCTGCTTCCAAACTTGCTTGAGAACCTTAGGTCTATGCTCCGTTGACACCTTTTGACGATCGTCATGCTTCACCTCTCTTTGGAATCTAGGGAGGCTAACATGAATCTTCTCTCCCTCCACAAAAATACTATCCAAGGTGATGGCCATTCTTTCAGAATATGTGACATCAAAGAAATGCACAAAACCAAACCTCCTGCCGTTAACATTTCTCATGGCTGGGATAACCACTTCCTAAACCCTTCAGTGTTTAGAAAAGTAATAGGAGACTAAAAACAAAACAAAAACTCAAACTTTATAGGGACAAAAAGTTGGTAAAAAAATGTCTGAGGGACTAAAACCAAAAAACACAAATCCTATAAAGACTAAAAACATATTTAACCATTTATTTCTTGGTCAAATAAGTTATTTATTTTAACATTACTATTGTGGACAATGAATGACTGATATTAAATATTGCTACAACTAATACATATTCACAATATTACAACATTAATTTGAGATGAACATATCAGGTAGATGATTTTAACATAGCCAAAACAGAGGAAGATATCAGTGCCTATGCTGGTTATGTGGGTAAGATTGATTTTAGTACTTCATTTCTTTGATGCCTTCTATATTATCATAAGTTCTTGTTGGGATTAATTGCACGCAAACACACAAACAGATTCCAAAACAGCAAGCAACCAGAACAATGTTAAAGAAACAGAACTGATAAAGAATGTGAACCGATTACAGTAGATGAACAACAAGATCAGAATTTCGCGAAATAGAAACAGATGAATGCAGAATGTAAATGAAAAAGAAGCACACAATCTTGGTGACGCAGTTCAGCACCATAAATGGCACCTACATCTGCGGGACTTAGCAATTTCTCTGGTCCAATTCATTGAATCTGTATAACTGGAAATTATAAGATGATGATTACAAAAATTAGGGTTCCCTTGTGTTTCCCCCTCACTTCCCTTTCCCTTTTGTTCCCAGTGTATCACTCTTCTCTCCCCAAGATTGATCTAAAAACTGTACAAAGAATCAGTCATTGTATGTATATATACAAGTATGATTGCTAACTACTTCTATTAGTTACAACTGAAAACTAAAACTGAAACTAACAAACTAGTTATTCTGTTATCAACCCATATGCGAGATAGACTGCCTTGGAGTTTGCATTGACACTGCCACCTCATCACTAATACCCCACGTGTACACTTGTGTATGCCACATCAACAATCTCCACCTTGGCATATACACACAGATTCAGAATTGTCCCAAAGTAAATGCCCAGACCAGAAGCTTCACTAGCCATTCTCAACACTCAACAAGTTCAAGCAGTGCTTGAACTTGGCCAGTGATACAACCTTAGTAATAAAGTCTGCAGGGTTATGGGCAGTGTGTATTTTGTGAATTTGCACTCTTCCTTCAGCAATGATATCTCTTATCCAATGAAGCCTTATGTCTATGTGTTTAGTCCTTTCATGAAAGGATTGATTCTTGCAAAGGTGTATTGCACTTTGGTTATCACAAAATACCTTTACACTTTCTTGTTCAACACCAAGTTCATTCACAAGATTCTTCAGCCAAAGAGCTTCTTTCATAGCCTCTGTTACCCCAATGTATTCAGCCTCTGTGGTTGAAAGGGCAACCACATGTTGTAATGATGCTTTCCAGCTTACTGTGCTGCCATACAATGTGAATACATATCCTGTAAGAGACCTTCTTTTATCTCACTCCCCTGCAAAATCAGAATCCACATACCCCACAACTCCACCTGAGTTGTGGTCATCCCTAGTGTAGCTAAGACCTAGTTTCACAGATCCTTTAAGGTATCTCAGAATATACTTGACAGCTGACCAGTGATTTTGTCCAGGATTGGACATGTACCTACTGACTAGACTTAGAGCATAAGCTAGGTCAGGTCTTGTACAAACCATGGCATACATGAGGCTGCCAACACTACTAGCATAAGGGATCTTGTTCATCAAAACCTTTTCTTTCTCAGATTGAGGAGAGTCTTCTTGAGATAGTTTTAGTTGTGAACCAATAGGGATATTAGCAGCTTTAGCTTTTGACATGTTGAATCTGTTCACAACCTTCTTAGAATAACCTTCCTGAGTTAGAGTGAGGCCTAGCCCCTTTTCTTTTCTTTTGATCTCCATTCCTAAGATCTTCTTGGCTTCCCCCATATCCTTCATTTCAAACTCCTTCTTTAGAAGATTTTTGAGTTTTGTGATTTCATGACTGCTCTTGCTTGAAATGAGCATATCATCTACATACAAAAGCAAATAGATGTAGTTTTTGTCATCTAGTTGTTTGTAGTAGACACAACTATCACAAGTAATCCTTTTGAACTTTATGTCAAACATATAGGTATCAAATCTCTTGTACCATTGCCTAGGGGACTGTTTTAAACCATAAAGAGACCTTTGTAGTAGACACACATGATCCTCTTTATCCTTTACCTCAAAACCTTTTGGTTGGCTCATATAGATCTTTTCCTCAAGGACTCCATGTAAGAAAGCAGTTTTTACATCCATTTGCTCTAGGTGTAGACCAAATTGAGCAACAATGGCCAATACAACTCTTATAGAACTGTGCTTGACTATGGGAGAACAAATTTCATTGTAGTCAATCCCTTCTCTTTGAGTGTATCCTTTTGCAACTAACCTAGCTTTGAAACTAGGTGGATCACCATTAGAGTTTCCTTCTTTCCTTTTGTAGATCCATTTGCAACCCACTAACTTGACCCCAGCTGGTTTCTTCACAAGTCTCCATGTTTGATTCTTGTGAAGGGCGTCCATCTCTTCTTTCATGGCATTTTCCCACTCATGGTGTTGCCTGCTAGCTACTACTTCACTATAGGTTGCAGGTTCATCATTCAATAGGTTCTCAGCAGTGTTCAGTGCATATGCAGTGAATGTTTCATATCCAAAACGATCTGGTGGCTTTGTCTGTCTTCTAACTCTGTCCCTACACAGTAGGTACTCACCTTCAAAGCCATCACTTTCTGATTCAGGCTCAGCTTCATTGTTTTGATCCAAATTCACATCCTGATTCTCAGTATTATCAACAACATCATTTGATTTGTTAACATGCTCCACCTCAACTTGAAACTCACTGTTTAGGTCACTCTTGTCAAGAGTCTCACTAGTTTCTTTGTCATCTGTCAGCTCAGTTTCTTTGAATACAACATCTCTACTTATGATGCACTTTTTTTCATCTGTTGACCATATTCTATACCCTTTCACTCCTTCAGGATATCCCATGATCAGTCCCTTTTTCGACCTTGGTTCCAGTTTTCCCTCATTTACATGAAAGTATGCAGGGCAGCAAAAAATTCTCAAGTTGTTAAGGTCTGGGGCTTTCCCATTCCAAACTTCCTGTGGAGTCTCAAATTTTAAAGTAGTAGAAGGCCTCCTATTGACAAGATAGCAAGCTGTGTGTACTGCTTCTCCCCCAAACGTTTTTGGAAGTTTAGCACAAGATAACATACATCGTACTTTCTCTATAGAGTCCTGTTTAGCCTTTCAGCTAAACTATTTTGTTGAGGAGTTCCTCTAACAGTGAGATTTCTGTAAATCCGATGTTCTTTGCAAAGATTGTTGAACTCCTCATTACAAAATTATAACCCATTATCAGTCCTAAGAGCTTTGACTTTCAATCCACGTTGATTTTCTACCTTTTTCTTCCATTCTACAAAGGTTCTAAATGCTTCATCCTTTGTTTTTAATAAGTAAATCCAAACTTTCCCACTAAAATCATCAGTGAAAGTTAAGAAGTACTTTTTTCTTCCAAGTGTGGGTGTTTGAGAAGGCCCCCATAGATCAGAATGAATATATCCAAGCTTCTCTGCTGTCTTGTGCGTGCCAGTAGCAAACTTGACTCTAGTTTGCTTGCCAAAAATGCAATGTTCACAAAATTCAAGATTTGAAATTTTATCACCACATAACAGCCCTTGTTTGTCTAGCTCTTTCAGTCCCTTCTCACTCATATGGCCAAGTCTTTGATGCCATATGAGTGTTTTACTGTTACTAGAGCTGGCCACTTGAGCTTCACCTGTCATGGTGCTCCCCATGAGAACATACAAATTGTTTCTTTTCCTTATTTCCTTCAACACAACCCTTGATCCTTTCATGACCTTCAAAAATGAATCCTCTCCCCTGAAACTGAACCCTGCAGCTTCCAAGGTTCCTAGAGAGATTAGAGATCTCTTAAGGTCTGGTACATGCCTGTCATACTCCAATTTTGTCCGGCTTAGGGCAAAACCCTAATTTTCAATAAAAATAAATAAATCAAGTCTTAGCATTCATCCTAGAGGTTAGGAAAGGCATCATGTTTGCATTTTAGAAGTTTCATAATGCAATTTAGGGTTAGAATAGCATTGCATGGCATTTTAGAGCACTTTAGAGCATTTTTAGGGTTTCTAGGGTTTTTCCTAGTTCAAAGGGTATTTTGGTAATTTCGCCAAAAAGACTTATTTTCTCATCATGCATGCATTTCTAGAGTTTTAGAGTCATCCAAAGGGTCTCAGGATCGTTGTTAGAGTGGAAATGAAGTTTGGAGTAAAATTAGGGTTTTTAGGACCAAAAGGGCATTTTGGTCATTTCACTAAAATAAATATTTTCTCAGTAAAAACCACTATGCATCTCTTGAGGAATTTATGTGAGTCCAAGTGAGTGGAGTTGTGCATTTTTTTTATGCATCATAGGAGTATTTTTGGCATGAAATTCGGTTTTTTGAACAAAAGGGCAAAATGGTCATTTCCTTTGGAGTGGGGTCAACAAATCAATTTTGGGATTGGTGAGATCATAAAATTCAGAGCCCAATCATTGAATCATGGGATATGGCCCAAAATGGCAAGAATTTAGAAGAATTATCTAGAAGGGAATAAGGAATATCCCTTTGAATTTTGAAAGGTCAAGTGTAGTACAATAGTACAAGTTGCAATTCCACTCACTCTCTTTCCTTTGGCTGCGAATTCCAGCCCTTTTTCCCCCATTTTTGGTTTATTTTATTGGTTGCAAATTGTGTTTAAATCATGGCCTTCCATTCAAGTGTTAAATGCAATCCTCACCTTTCATTTGAATTAAAATGGCACTTGTGTAATAAGCTTCATGGAAAAATACAATTTTGTAATTGAACTTATCCTTCACCACCCTCCTTATGCTGCGCCCCTCAGCCCTCTCTCTCCTCACTTTGTGCTTTCTAATTGCCCCTAATCCATGTGACATTTGATCTTGACCATTGGTTCAAAATTTAGATGCAATCCTAGAGCACAAGGGGAGATAAATTGACCTAGAAGCCCTTAATGATAAGTGAGCACTATATATATATCTTCATATGATCAGCCCACACATCCTCTTGGCCTCACTCTCCATTCAAAAACCCTAGCACACCAACTCCTCTCCTCCCTCCTCCTCTTGGCCGTAGCCCCTCATCCCTCCTCCTCCATTTTCTTTTCAACTTCCATCCACTAAATCACCTCAAACTCACTCCATATTCATATATCCTCTTCCTTTCATCTTTGATTCCACATTTACATCATCAAAGGGGCTAATCCTTCAAGGTTACGTGGTTGTTGTTGGTGATTTTTGAGGAGTGTTGGTGATTGGTTACTCTTGATTCTCATTTCTACTCTTGTTTAGCTTGGAACTAAGGTATAACCTAAAACCCTTTGCATTTTCATCCACTTTCTTGCATCAAAATCCTTTTTCAACTTATATTTGCATCTCATAACATCATTTAAATGTAGATTAGGGGCTGTTGTGGGTGAGAGTTGGCATCTCACCCACCAAATAAATTGTTCTTGTGACTATGTGTTGATTATGTGTTGTTCTTGTGATGTTTTTTGCATTTGGTGAAATAAATTTGTGAATCTATGGCTATTTTGGTTCGCAAGTTATGTGGAATGTATGTGTAATATAATTTTCTTGTTCATCCTTGCCTAATAATACTTGATCTAGCCATTGATGTTTGATTGTTGTGTTATTATGCTTGGAATCATGTTAAAACTTGCAAAAATAATTTTCCATTCATATGTATGTTTCGCAAGTTTCTAAAATAAATAGGGTTTTTGTTGCCTTTTGGTTCTTTGGCTTGCCTTTGTGCTTAAAAATGTTTTCTCAAGTTGTTTTAATGAAATTTGCTTGCAAGTTTTTGTTGATGATTGACAAAATGACTCTCACTCGTGCTTTGAGCACTATTTGCTAAGTGATGAGGATTGTTCAAGAGGATTCAACCACCTTTGAGTTATAATGTTATTTGTCCTTGTAAATTTGGTTTACCATATTTGTTTCAAATGTTGATGATGTGTAAGATGACTCTCACTTGTGCTTTAGGCACCATTCTTTAAGTGATGAGGATTACTTCAAGTGATTCAACTCTCTTTAAGTCTTCAAATGAACAAGGTGTGAATTTATGATTCTTTGCTTGCTAATGGTTTAGGATAACTTGTGAACAATCCATTTTAGTCATTTTGAGCCTTGCAAATGTGTTGCTTGTTTAGATCATTAATTTGTTGATGATTGGTAAGAGGAATCAACATGTGTTTACAAGCACTATTCTAAATGTTGAGGATTACTTATAAGGGATTCAACTCTTGCACATATCTTAGCATTAAAAATTTGGTAAAATGACTAGACATTTATGCCTTTGTGCATTGTTAATAAGTGTCAAAGATTACCAAAAGGAACTTAACTCTTGTGCTTTTATTGTTGATCCTTAAATGATTCAATGGATTACCCTTTCGCAATTGATTAATGTTTCACCTTTGTGTGACCATTTCTTATGGCAATTTGTAATTAGTTTTGACTATTACATATTTATGCATATTGCTTGTCTCTTAGATTTGTAATGCTTGCATGAATTGTAATTAAGTGATTTGTATATTGGCTAGGGATTGGTATGTTGATTGAAATGTCCTACTTGTTTTCCAAAACCCCTTTTCCAAATCAAATTCTTTTTCTCAACTTGTTTCAAATCAAGAGTCAAATGTTTTCCAAACAAAAACCCTAAGGCATTTTTTTTTCTTTTAAATAAATCATTAGTCATCACTCGAAGCCTTTGCTTGTTTGATCGCTAATGAGGAGTCAGTAGTGGTAGTCACTCGAAGCCTTTGCTTGTTTGGCTATCATGAAAGCTCCCACACCTTAACTAAACTTAAACTAATCCAAATTTCAAAAACAACACGAGCTATTAGTGATAATTATCACTGATGCTCACCCTTTTTCAAAACGATTTCAAAAAGATAATAAAACGTTGTTACTTGTAATCACTCGAAGCCTTTGCTTGAATGATTACCGGTTTCAACTATTTCTTTTTCAAGTTAGTAATGAACGCCACTCGAAGCCGTTGCTTGTTTGGCATTCGTGAACACTCGAGTCTTATTTCTAAAAACTCAAACACACTTTTCAAAAACCCCTAGAACTACGTAGCTTTGATCCCTCTTCCAGAGAGGGTACGTAGGAGCGGGTCGTAACCCGTCAAGCACACTTTTAAAAAAAAACTCCTAGAACTACGTAGCTTTGATCCCTCTTCCAGAGAGGGTACGTAGGAGCGGGTCGTAACCCGTCAAGAACACTTTTAAAAAAAAACTTTGTTTTGTTCCCTAGAACTACGTAGCTTTGATCCCTCTTCCAGAGAGGGTATGTAGGAGCGGGTCGTAACCCGTCAAACACTCTTTTAAAAATCTTTGTTTCGTTCTGCTTTTCAAAGATACCAAAAATATTTTTCTTCTCAATAAAACCGTTTCTCAAACGAAATAAAAAGAAAGGAAGTAGAACAAAAATCGTTTCAAGTCAACTTTTTCTAAGCCACACATCAAAGTTAATGGTTCCATTTCGGTAGAAAGGAGGTGCGGGGTGCTAATACCTTCCCCGTACCTAACCGACCCCCGAACCTACATCTCAATGTTTTCGAAAGACCATCCGCCTTTTTCAAAAGACTTTTTCCAATGTTTTAGTCTTTAAAAATAAATATTGGTGGCGGCTTCAAAATTTTTCACGTTGTCAAACTGAGGAATCCTTAACCGGATTTTTCGGGGCGCAACAGCTGGCGACTTCACTGGGGACCCTTTTTCAAAAAGGCGAGGGTCAAGCCTAATTAACTTAATGTGTGGTTAAAAAAAAAGGGTTGATTTGAAAACTTTATTCTACTTCTTCTTCTCCTTCCTTTTCTTACCATGCATTTCCCTTCCTTTACCATGATCCCCTTCTCTTTGCTCCCTTTCTACAAGGTAATCTCATGCATCATACCCTTATGCCCTTATGATCCCTTCTTCTTCGCTCCCTTTCTTGAGGTAAGCTATATGTTTGTTGTTGATACCTTAGTGTAGTTTATTTTGTTAAACCCTAGGGTAGACGACTTATTATTGCTTGTTTCTGTCTGGCTGTTCTGGTTTTCCTTGCAGGTGGGGATGGGTAGATTTTAGGAAGTATGTCCTCAATCACACACTTTCACACCTTATGATTTGTGTGCTATGAGTGGGCTCCTATACCCGGATCCAACAAACACTTAGGGGAGTGGAGACGATTAGTGACTGTCATTCGAGACCTTTGTCTGTCTGATACTCATGAAAGTCTCAACCAGAGTACGCTTTCTTATGACGCCCCACACTTGGTAGTATTCTACATTTGTGGTGTCGGCATGAGGATTCTATAGCTCTGGTAGCCATTGTGAGGGTGTGAATTAGAGCTACATGGGAGGAACCTTTGAAGTTGCCCTAGAACTTAGGATGCCCACCTTGGCAGGACACGAGGGCATACGAATTGTATGTTGCATTGTAGTTTAGGCATGTCTTTACTATAATAAAAGGAGAAATTTTCAAAAAAAAAAAAAAAAAAAAGGGAAAGGGTTGCCATTGTAGCCTTCTCTTTTGCCGGTCCGTACGAAGTGACATATGGCCCACTTCATTTTCAAAAAAAAAAAAAGAAAGAAAGAAAGGGTTACCGCTGTAGCCTTTCTCATACCGGTCCATATGAAATGACGTACGATCCTCATTTTCAAAAAATAACAATATATTTCCCTTCATCAAATAAACCAGTGCGTGAGGCGGCACGTAGCGTGGCTCCTCAATTTTTGAACTTCCGTCCATATGCATCGCCTTTATTTTTTCCACACGCATCATTCATATCATAATTGCATCATACCGCATTCATTTACTTGCATTCATATTACATCTCATTTGCATTTTGCTTGCCGGGGATCACCGAGCAATGTACCGTCTTGTCATAGGTGCATCAGAATGGAATCAAATAGCAAGGCTTCACTTGCTTCTCGCTTCCCAGTTTTGAAGAATGTTGATTTGCTATTTCGATTCCTCGTTTACTTCTCTTCTTAAATCAAAAAAAAAAAAAAAAGAAAAGTTTATGCGCTTATGACAAGATAAGGCATCCCGTGGTTCCCGGCACCAAGCAAACATTGTACATACATTCATACATCCATTCATACATTCATCTTGATTTCTTATGTAATAAAATCTAAACAAACAGAAAAGGCAAGCTGGTTCGTCCACATCGTTACTTCACCCGTTTGCAAGCGAAACTGATGGCGTCCAACGGAGACAGTCTGGGTCAAGATGAAATGGTGATAGAGATCCTTAATCCTGAGCAGCTGGCTCAGGAGAACCAGGCTCTGAAAGCTAAGGTGGAGGCCATGGAAGCTCAGAGGGCCGAGATAATGAATATGCTGCAAAATCTGAGAAGTGGGACCGCTGCTGGGGCTGCCGCTGTCGTGAATCCAGAAGAGGTCGTTACCCTTGTTTCTCCTCCTGTATCAGCTGAAATCATAACTGTTCATCCCCTTCCCAGGCCAGAAGGTAGTCAATATCTGGGGACAAACCGTCCAAGACAACCAAATGCACAAATATACCCTTGGGGGATGGCCATGAATTATACACCATCCACTGCTGAAGCCATTCCCGTGGTGACAAGTCAGCCTGCTGTGGTTACTTCTAGTGGAGCTGCGGGTGTGCCACACATTCACATCCCTAGTCCCAGTATTATACCTCCCAAAAGTTCTTCTGCTCTTGCTCCGGAGATTATTGTGAATCCTCTAAGTGTTGCTTATCAAATGGGAAACTCCGCTCAGTATGGGGGTTACTACTTCAGTCCAAGGAGCTATCCTCAGGGCCAGATGATTGAAAGCCCACAGCCAAGAGACAGATATCACTTGCTAGAAGAACGATTGAAGGCAATGGAGGCCCAGATACATGAGATGATGGTCGTATTGCAGAGCTTAAAGAGTGGGACAGCTGCTGAAGGTGTCACCGTCGTGGGTCCAGCTGGTGTCACTTCTTTCATTCCTCCTCCACCACAAACTGTTCCATTCTCTGCTCCTGTGCCATCCCAGCAAGGCGGTGACAGTCACAAGGCCCAGGGTTATCAGTACAAGAGACGAACCAGTTTTGATCCAATACCGATGACATGCACTGAATTGTTTAATCACCTGACTTCCAAGAACCTGATCAACACTCGGCCAATGAAGGCCCTTCAGCCGCCATTCTCCCGAAGTCACAATGCAAGTGCTACCTGCAGTTTCCACGAAAACGGGGTTGGTCACACTGTGGAGGAGTGCAGAGCCTTCAAGCATGCAGTACAAGACCTGATAGACCGGTGTGTGGTTCAGATAGGAACCCCTGATATTGATGATGAAGAAGAAATCAATGAGGAAGTAACAGCGGTGCCTGTGAAAGAGGGATGTTGGGATACCCTAGGGGAGCCCAGTGGAAAGTTTGATTACTTGGTCAGATATGACGGTCCCGAGAGTGCTCAAATCCGAATGGAAGACATCCAGCCTACAGGATGGGATGAGGAAGAGGAACAATACGACCAAATTGCTGTCATCCATAATGGTCCTAAGTCAGAAGAGGGATGTTGGGATACCCTAGGGGAGCCCAGTGGAAAGTTTGATTACTTGGTCAGGTATGGCGTTCCCGAGAGTGCTCAAATTCGAATGGAAGACATCCAGCCTACAGGATGGGATGAGGAAGAGGAACAATACGACCAAAGTGCTGTCATCAATAATGGTCCTAAGTCAGAAGAGGGTGGTGCAAACCTGGTTTGTCGCTGCAGTGCTGGTGAAAGAATTAAAGAATTGAAAGACTGTTGATCCTCCTGGGACCTTTAATTTAAAGTAGTCATTTGTAATGCAACCCTGTGGCTCTGCCCAAGGCCACAGGACCAGTTGTTAGGGGCGCACATGTTTTTATTTTCAGAATCATCATCATTAATAAAAACGTTGTTTTGAATTTCAATTAGTAAAAATCAATTCCTTTTCATTTCGTGTGTCTTTTCCTTGCATTATTATTGCTTGTTTGTTTGTTTCGCCTTTCATTCTGCTTTTTCGCCTCAGTAAAAAGCGGATCCACAGCAATTGTCTCTCAAAATAACAGTGCCAACGGTCCATATTTTGACTTTGATCACCTTATCAATCAAGTAGAGTGGGACGTTGAGAAAGACCGGGAAAATCCTCCAGAAGGTTAATGAAGCAAGGAAAAAGGGTTATTCAGCATCACGGGGAATCCACTGAAGTGATCAACTTGGGGACCGCTGAGAACAAGAAAGAGGCCAAGATGGGTACTTCAACAAAGGAAAACTAGAGCGCAAAAAGGAAATAAAGAAGAAGGGCAAGTGCATGAAAATAAGTGAATTATTGTCCCAGAGTTAATTTTTGAGGAAATAAGCAATCATGATTTGAAATGAAGTCGGACTATCATTCCATATCCAAAAACAAAATCCTCTCCTAACTACCTTAAGCCAAGAAAATCCCAAAGAGAAAAACAAAATCCTCTCCTACCCACCGTAAGCCAAAAAAAAAAAAGCCAAAAATCCAAAAGTCAACTTAGACAAGGATCACCAAAAAAAAAAAAAAAACAGTGCATCGTTCTTTATCAGTTCACCCAAGCTCAAAAAAAAAAATAAAAATAAAAATAAAAATTCAAAAAGGGAAAATCCCAAAATCAAAAGAAAAATACAACAGAAATGTAAGTAGTGAGTTGATACGTGTTACCACAAAACCCAAGAGGTCCTCGTCTCAATAAACCTTCAAACACTGTATCATTCCCATACGTCTCAATAAACCTTCAAACACTGTATCATTCCCATACCTCTCAATAAACCTTCAAACACTGTATCATTCCTATACCTCTCATAAACCGCAAACACTCTCCTTTTGACCGCGATAACCCGCCCTCCACAGACCCTTAGCCAGGAATAAAACTTCCTAATACCTCATCAAGCCAGTTAACCATCATAAACCATCGATCATCAGCCAACGCTGAATAAGACCCATCCTCCCATCAACCCCAAACACTCCGACAAGCTCAGTCATCCCTTCTCCACAAAACACCACAGTCCCGAAAAGTCCATTCTGATCAATGATCGATTGCTGTTGTTTTCTCAAAGTTTTAGCTCAAGGACAAGTAAATTCATTTGTTTGCAATATGCCAAGTGGGGCAATTCTGTCGCTCTTCACCCCTCCTACAACTGGGGAAATTGACCCTACACCTATCTCATCCCTTGTCGCACTCACATTCATTGAAATCACACAGGGGCAACCCCCTTTCTTCTCTAGTGTATGGGTCAGAAGCAGTTCTTCTCATCAAGGTTGAAATACCCTCTCTACGAATAGTCATGAAGGCCAGGTTAGAAGAAGCAAAATGGATCCAAGCTCGTCTAGATCAACTGAATCTCATTAAAGGGAAAAGAATTGCTGCCCTGCGCCATGGCCAGTTGTACCAACAAAAGATGAAGGTAGCTTTCGACAGGAAAGTCCGTCTTCGAGAATTCGGCGAAGGAGACCTTGTACTCAAAAAGATCCTACCTATCCAGACTGACTCCGTGGGAAGTTGATACCCATTTATGACGGTCCATATGAAGTCAAGAAAGCTTTTTCCAGAGGAGCGCCGATACTCATAAACATAGACGGCGAAGATCTCAGGAATCCAGTCATTTCAGATCAAGTGAAGAAGTATTATGCCTAAAAGAAATAGATGAAAAAAGAGAAAGACAAGCCAAGTAAGAATTAGCTCGCTAGGTTGAAAACCCGCAAAGGGCGACCTAGGCAAAATCAGAGCGACCCGGTGGATTGAAAACCCGCAAAGGGCGATCCAGGCAAAAATTAGGGTCTGAAAACTTAGGCATGAAAAGTAAAGAAAGGCATACAACTCTCCTACAAGCTTGGATGAGGGAGTGATCAAGGTCAAGGACATAGATGTTTGGCACTGTTCCACAGAGACGGACAGTCAGAATTCAGTTTCTCTCTTTTTCGTGTCTTTTTATAGTTTACACTTTCAAATGCAATAAACAATCGGCGTAACTTCTTGTGCGACCGGTTTCCGCATTAATAAAGTTCAAATTTCTCGTATCTGTTCACTCTTTTATTTTCTGCTTTTTCTGCTCAAAATAAACGTTTTATGATGATGATGGTCCTGAACTGTAAAACATGTGCATACATCATAAAGCATTACAATGATTACGAAGTTCTTAAGAGTCATGAGAGAAAGCACATCCTCAAAATCAGTCAATCATGCAAGAGAGAGCAACTACATCCACGATTGCTTCAAACCAGCAAAGTCAAGACCAACATGCACTCGGCCCATGAGCCCCGCAAGTCCAACAGGTTCCTCAGTCTCGTGTCATGAGTGTCGCGGGTTGGCTGAACCAGCAAAAATAAAAAATAAGCAAAAAAAAAAGGGCAATAAACAAACACAATCATGCATTGCATTCATCATGCAAAAATCATACATTCCTCAGACATAGGAAATAATACTAAGAAAAGAGAAATTCAGACATTTGCATTTGCATTCATCATAGGAGAAAGAAAAAGAAAATAACCATCATAACATTTGCATCCAAATATCTCATTTGCATTCACATTTCATGCATTCATCGCGTGGCATCCAAAATCCTAATGTTTCCCAATCAACCATTTCATATTATTGCTACATGTACCATAGCAGTTGGACTCAAACATTTCATTTGCATCATCTTAATGTTTGCATTTCATAAAAGGAAAAGAACAACAAAAAATCTTGCATCAAAGCATTGCATTTGCATCGTGCATCTCATAGAAAAAACAAAAGCGAAGTCTTCCCTTGCATACACTTGCACCGAAATTCCACAAACCATTAGGTCAAACCAGACCTTTGTGTCCTTAAACCAGACCTTTGGGGTCCATAAACCAGACCAATATGCAGACACATATTGCTCCATAAACCAGGCTTGTCGGCCCATAAATCCAGCATTGTAGGCATCAGCGTCACATGCATCTACGTAGCATACATCTGCATTACATTTGCATAACCGCATCTTGTGCATTCATCACATGACGAAAACCAAAGTAAAAGAATAAAGGGCATTTCATGAACATTCATCATCTCAATAAACTCATCGCATAGCATGCATCTGCATAACATGCCTTCGCATAACATGCATCCACACTCCTTGCATCATTCCTTGCATCAGCTGACGTATGCAGGTACATCAATTCAGTGCGGCAGCATTGAACATTTCAATCAATCAATCAACAGGATTCGTGAATCCCTTCAGGACCCAAGTGTCCCTTCAAAAGCAGACTTCACCTCGTATTCGAGCTGCGGGTAAGTCCTTCAGACCCCAAGTGGTCCTTCAGACTAGTTGTGTCAGCCTAAGACACAACGGATGTCCTTCATGGTCAACATATCAGTTTCGGATCTGATCTTGACCCATCATGGCCGCTCGAAAAAGGCCCCCCTCAGACCGTTTTACTAGTACCATAGCTAGTAGCGCTCCTTCAGACCACGATGGTCCTTCAATTAAGGCCTAGGCAGCCTTCCAGACCCCGAGTGGTCCTTCAGAGCCTTAGTGCTCCTTCAGACCCTGAGCGGTCCTTCAGAGCCTTAGTGCTCCTTCAGACCCTGAGTGGTCCTTCAGAGCCTTAGTGCTCCTTCATACCCTGAGCGGTCCTTCAGAGCCTTAGTGCTCCTTCAGACCCTGAGTGGTCCTTCATTTTCTCTCTTGGTTAATGCGCCAGGTGTTAACCGTTCCCCGTTTGTTCTCAAGCCCATCTATTCAAAAAATGTAGAAAAAGAAAAAAGAGGAAAATTCGGGTCTCCCTAAGCAGACAAAATCGGTATAATTTCTGAATTCTTTATTTCTATTTTGCCTCGAAATATGTCCCGCGCAATTCATATTTCTTGTCAAAATCCAAATAAAGAGGGGCAGCTGTCATACCCCAATTTTGTCCGGCTTAGGGCAAAACCCTAATTTTCAATAAAAATAAATAAATCAAGTCTTAGCATTCATCCTAGAGGTTAGGAAAGGCATCATGCTTGCATTTTAGAAGTTTCATAATGCAATTTAGGGTTAGAATAGCATTGCATGGCATTTTAGAGCACTTTAGAGCATTTTTAGGGTTTCTAGGGTTTTTCCTAGTTCAAAGGGTATTTTGGTAATTTCGCCAAAAAGACTTATTTTCTCATCATGCATGCATTTCTAGAGTTTTAGAGTCATCCAAAGGGTCTCAGGATCGTTGTTAGAGTGGAAATGAAGTTTGGAGTAAAATTAGGGTTTTTAGGACCAAAAGGGCATTTTGGTCATTTCACTAAAATAAATATTTTCTCAGTAAAAACCACTATGCATCTCTTGAGGAATTTATGTGAGTCCAAGTGAGTGGAGTTGTGCATTTTTTTTATGCATCATAGGAGTATTTTTGGCATGAAATTCGGTTTTTTGAACAAAAGGGCAAAATGGTCATTTCCTTTGGAGTGGGGTCAACAAATCAATTTTGGGATTGGTGAGATCATAAAATTCAGAGCCCAATCATTGAATCATGGGATATGGCCCAAAATGGCAAGAATTTAGAAGAATTATCTAGAAGGGAATAAGGAATATCCCTTTGAATTTTGAAAGGTCAAGTGTAGTACAATAGTACAAGTTGCAATTCCACTCACTCTCTTTCCTTTGGCTGCGAATTCCAGCCCTTTTTCCCCCATTTTTGGTTTATTTTATTGGTTGCAAATTGTGTTTAAATCATGGCCTTCCATTCAAGTGTTAAATGCAATCCTCACCTTTCATTTGAATTAAAATGGCACTTGTGTAATAAGCTTCATGGAAAAATACAATTTTGTAATTGAACTTATCCTTCACCACCCTCCTTATGCTGCGCCCCTCAGCCCTCTCTCTCCTCACTTTGTGCTTTCTAATTGCCCCTAATCCATGTGACATTTGATCTTGACCATTGGTTCAAAATTTAGATGCAATCCTAGAGCACAAGGGGAGATAAATTGACCTAGAAGCCCTTAATGATAAGTGAGCACTATATATATCTTCATATGATCAGCCCACACATCCTCTTGGCCTCACTCTCCATTCAAAAACCCTAGCACACCAACTCCTCTCCTCCCTCCTCCTCTTGGCCGTAGCTCCTCATCCCTCCTCCTCCATTTTCTTTTCAACTTCCATCCACTAAATCACCTCAAACTCACTCCATATTCATATATCCTCTTCCTTTCATCTTTGATTCCACATTTACATCATCAAAGGGGCTGATCCTTCAAGGTTACGTGGTTGTTGTTGGTGATTTTTGAGGAGTGTTGGTGATTGGTTACTCTTGATTCTCATTTCTACTCTTGTTTAGCTTGGAACTAAGGTATAACCTAAAACCCTTTGCATTTTCATCCACTTTCTTGCATCAAAATCCTTTTTCAACTTATATTTGCATCTCATAACATCATTTAAATGTAGATTAGGGGCTGTTGTGGGTGAGAGTTGGCATCTCACCCACCAAATAAATTGTTCTTGTGACTATGTGTTGATTATGTGTTGTTCTTGTGATGTTTTTTGCATTTGGTGAAATAAATTTGTGAATCTATGGCTATTTTGGTTCGCAAGTTATGTGGAATGTATGTGTAATATAATTTTCTTGTTCATCCTTGCCTAATAATACTTGATCTAGCCATTGATGTTTGATTGTTGTGTTATTATGCTTGGAATCATGTTAAAACTTGCAAAAATAATTTTCCATTCATATGTATGTTTCGCAAGTTTCTAAAATAAATAGGGTTTTTGTTGCCTTTTGGTTCTTTGGCTTGCCTTTGTGCTTAAAAATGTTTTCTCAAGTTGTTTTAATGAAATTTGCTTGCAAGTTTTTGTTGATGATTGACAAAATGACTCTCACTCGTGCTTTGAGCACTATTTGCTAAGTGATGAGGATTGTTCAAGAGGATTCAACCACCTTTGAGTTATAATGTTATTTGTCCTTGTAAATTTGGTTTACCATATTTGTTTCAAATGTTGATGATGTGTAAGATGACTCTCACTTGTGCTTTAGGCACCATTCTTTAAGTGATGAGGATTACTTCAAGTGATTCAACTCTCTTTAAGTCTTCAAATGAACAAGGTGTGAATTTATGATTCTTTGCTTGCTAATGGTTTAGGATAACTTGTGAACAATCTATTTTAGTCATTTTGAGCCTTGCAAATGTGTTGCTTGTTTAGATCATTAATTTGTTGATGATTGGTAAGAGGAATCAACATGTGTTTACAAGCACTATTCTAAATGTTGAGGATTACTTATAAGGGATTCAACTCTTGCACATATCTTAGCATTAAAAATTTGGTAAAATGACTAGACATTTATGCCTTTGTGCATTGTTAATAAGTGTCAAAGATTACCAAAAGGAACTTAACTCTTGTGCTTTTATTGTTGATCCTTAAATGATTCAATGAATTACCCTTTCGCAATTGATTAATGTTTCACCTTTGTGTGACCATTTCTTATGGCAATTTGTAATTAGTTTTGACTATTACATATTTATGCATATTGCTTGTCTCTTAGATTTGTAATGCTTGCATGAATTGTAATTAAGTGATTTGTATATTGGCTAGGGATTGGTATGTTGATTGAAATGTCCTACTTGTTTTCCAAAACCCCTTTTCCAAATCAAATTCTTTTTCTCAACTTGTTTCAAATCAAGAGTCAAATGTTTTCCAAACAAAAACCCTAAGGCATTTTTTTTTTCTTTTAAATAAATCATTAGTCATCACTCGAAGCCTTTGCTTGTTTGATCGCTAATGAGGAGTTGGTAGTGGTAGTCACTCGAAGCCTTTGCTTGTTTGGCTATCATGAAAGCTCCCACACCTTAACTAAACATAAACTAATCCAAATTTCAAAAACAACACGAGCTATTAGTGATAATTATCACTGATGCTCACCCTTTTTCAAAACGATTTCAAAAAGATAATAAAACGTTGTTACTTGTAATCACTCGAAGCCTTTGCTTGAATGATTACCGGTTTCAACTATTTCTTTTTCAAGTTAGTAATGAACGCCACTCGAAGCCGTTGCTTGTTTGGCATTCGTGAACACTCGAGTCTTATTTCTAAAAACTCAAACACACTTTTCAAAAACCCCTAGAACTACGTAGCTTTGATCCCTCTTCCAGAGAGGGTACGTAGGAGCGGGTCGTAACCCGTCAAGCACACTTTTAAAAAAAAACTCCTAGAACTACGTAGCTTTGATCCCTCTTCCAAAGAGGGTACGTAGGAGCGGGTCGTAACCCGTCAAGCACACTTTTAAAAAAAAACTTTGTTTTGTTCCCTAGAACTACGTAGCTTTGATCCCTCTTCCAGAGAGGGTACGTAGGAGCGGGTCGTAACCCGTCAAACACTCTTTTAAAAATCTTTGTTTCGTTCCGCTTTTCAAAGATACCAAAAATATTTTTCTTCTCAATAAAACCGTTTCTCCAACGAAATAAAAAGAAAGGAAGTAGAACAAAAATCGTTTCAAGTCAACTTTTTCTAAGCCACACATCAAAGTTAATGGTTCCCTTTCGGTAGAAAGGAGGTGCGGGGTGCTAATACCTTCCCCGTACCTAACCGACCCCCGAACCTACATCTCAATGTTTTCGAAAGACCATCCGCCTTTTTCAAAAGACTTTTTCCAATGTTTTAGTCTTTAAAAATAAATATTGGTGGCGGCTTAAAAAATTTTCACGTTGTCAAACTGAGGAATCCTTAACCGGATTTTTCGGGGCGCAACAATGCCTTACATCAGTCAGCATTTTTACTGTGCCATCAGCCAAAATGAGCTTCACAGTCCCTATTTCAATGACCTTACAAGACTTGTTGTTCCCCATCATCACTTGTCCCCCTTTGTAGGATTTGTACTCAACAAACCACTCCCTTCTTGGGCACAAATGATATGAACACCCTGAGTCAAGTATCCAATCATCTTCTCCAGGTGTGGTGGCTGTTGAATTCGATTCAACCCTTTTGCTCATCTGCTGCAACCAGAACATCAGCTCTGTTGTCATCATCAGTACTTAATACTTCATTTTTTGTGTCACTGGAAATCCCCAGATCTTCACAGCTATCTTCCCCTACAGCAAACAATAGCTCACAACTGTCATAACCATCTGAGGCTATGGATGCACTTCAATTTTCTTCCTTATTCTGATTCTTCTTCTGATTCTTTTCAGGAAAGTTTTTCTTAAAGTGCCCCTCTTTGTCACATATGTAACACCTATTGTGTTTGGGTCTTGATTTTGATCTTGATTTACCTTTCCCTTTTGTTTCCCTCTTCTCAGACCTCCCTCTAACCATTAGGCTTTCTCCTTGATCAGATTCTCTATGATTTGCTTTCTTGGACAGTTCTTTGGACAGTAAGGCACTTTCAACTTCCTCAAGACTTATTGATTCTCTTCCATAGACTAGAGTGTCAGCTAGGGTGTCATAGGAACTAGGTAATGATCTAATCAATAACAAGGCTTGATCCTCATCATCAAGTTTTATGTCTATATTCTCAAGATCCAAAATCAATTTATTAAATTCATCTATATGATCTCTTATAGAAGTTCCTTGATTCATTTTAAAAGTGTATAATCTTTGCTTGAGATAAATCCTATTTGCTAGAGTTTTAGTCATGTAAAGACTTTCCAACTTAAGCCAAATAGCAGCAGCGGTTTTCTCTTTAGATACTTCTCTAAGTACCTTATCTCCTAAGCACAAGATGATAGCACTGTGAGCCTTGTTCATCATTTCTTTCTTTTCTTTGTCAGTGACATTTTCTGATAACTTGCTTTCCCCTTCAAGAGCTTCTTCAAGACCCTGTTAACCAAGAATTAGAAACAAAACTTAACACATAATCGATATTCATCAAATGTAAATATAAAAACTTAACACATAATTAGAAAGAAAAGAAGACAACATGATTAGAAAGTGAAACACGTGGGCTTGTTGTTGGTTTGGCACAACGTACTATGGGCTATTTGAGAAACCAGAAACAGAAGCATTTTCTCGAATATAATTGTTGACTCTTAGAGACATTTTTTGTAATTAAACTGTATTTAGGAAAGTGGCTCTCGACTAAGACCAGGCCGAGTCATTTTTTTTCTATGAATGGAGTGTAGATCCTCTAGAGTGTATTACCTAAAAGTAGGGGATTTCCTTTGTAGTGTGTGCTTGGTTTTGGGGTAACTCACTACCTTTTTTGGAGCTTATAAGTTATGTTTTTCTGTTGATATTTATTTTGTTCATGTTATATGGGTTTTTGAGTGCCTGTAATACTCAACACTATACCTCTTAATATTTAATATACATTTGCCTTTTAAAAAAATGACTTGATTGTTGTTCTCATATCAAAATCTAAAACTAAAAATAGTTAGACTTTGAAGCCATAAGATAGTAATTTATCTGCTTAGAGTTAATTAGATCACTAGTCCTAAACTAGTTTAAAATAAGTTAAATAATAAACCCTTAATTTAGTTTTGTTTTTGTTTTAGTATATATGTATTTAGATTAATATGATATTATGTTTATATGGTGATTATCTAAGACACTATTTAAAATTGGGGTACATAACTTATATATATATATATATATATATATATATATATATATATATTAAGAGATAATAAATAAGTTTTGAAATTTAATTGTAATCCTAATTGTGGGTTTTTTAAATATTAGATGTTAGCCTTATTTTAAACGACCTCTTGTAAAAAAATCAATTACTCATAAAATAAGGACCTCTTTTTTTTATAGGCAATGTTAGGGGGGTGGGGGATGTTAGTTTTTTCGGGTTTGAACTCGGGACCTCCTGCCAGCACTATTTTGGTGCACTCATTCGGTATCCCTTAACTCGTAAACTAAGCTATCTACTTGAGATGCAAATGCTAGTAGTTAATAATTAGTAAAAGATAGAGGAATTCTTAGTTTCTTAAACTCTGGAATTCCTTCTTCGAATTTTTTCATTTCTCTTAGCTTACCAATTACTGAGCTACCTTCCGGTGATACATTACTATCATTTTCACTTATATATAACTATACTTTATGATGTTTCCAACTTTATTTCATAAAGTGATTGAGTTAATAAATAATCTTCTGTCACTCTATTTTAAAAAAATATAAAAATATGAGACATTTTAGTATTTTAATATTTATACATTATAAGCTCTAAAGACAAGCAGTTTTACTAGCAATCTATACATTCACATCCTTTGGTAGTCTCGACATGGGACATCCGGTTCATCATCCCGCCAAATTTCACACTACACAAACGCCGCCACCTCATCATTTCGCCTTCAGCTCGGCTCTCCTGCTCAATTTCCTGCTACCCATGTGACTTTGTCGGCTTTGGTCAAAAGAAAATGTCAGCTTGTCAGCTATTGTCATGTAGAAGTGGAAAACGTGTATTAGTGGGAAACCTGGGCTCCTTCACACATGCAAAACAGTCTATAATCAAATTGTTGGCTACATAAGTTTGCTGGTTTCAGTGCATAGCAAACAAGGGAGAGAGAGAAGGAGAGAGGTAAAGTAAGAGAGAGCGGTGAATAAGGGTTGATCGAGGTGAGAGAGAGCGTCGTTCTGTAGCCCTCACGGCGGCGTCGACGATGCTATGAACGGAAACGAATCCAAAACGAAAAAGCAACAAAACATGGCATTGCTATCACTAATAGGGTTCCAACTACCTTTCCCGAACGGTGCGTTTCTATGGCCAGTATCTGCCGTGTGTTGACATCGCATTGCTCCTCCTATTGGTTTCCTCCTTCCTCTTCACCTCTCGAAGCTTCGTCTGCATCTCCTCTTGATCCTTTTACCAACCCTTCTCTCGCCCTGGATTCTTTGGCCTCGTTGGGATTGACTTCCATCTTTCTTATTTCTTCCTAGGCGACATCAACAGGTGTTGGAAGCTCGATACCGCAAAGAGGGAGAAGGGGTGGCGCACTGCGCTAAGGGAAAGGATGGCCCGACCACCACCACCACTATAATCCATGCACCAAGCCCAATAGTGCTGGGCATGAGGGGGTGTATTGGGAAAAACCCAAGTCCCACATTGACTAGAGACACTAGTGGAAAAAAGACATTTAGCGTCGGTTAAATTGGACATTTAGCGTCGGTTATCGCCCGACGCTAAATCGCCCGATGCTAAATGTCATACATTTAGCATCGATTATTTAACCGACACTAAATGTCACATTTAGCATCGGGTGTTCAGATAACCGATGCTAAATGTCCATTTCATCACTGTTTTTGCTGTCTGAAAATGACATTTAGCATCGGTTATTTGAAACAACCGATGCTAAATGTCCTGAAAAATGACATTTAGCATCGGGTGTTTGAAACAACCGATGCTAAATGTCCTGAAAGTGACATTTAGCATCGGTTATTTGAAACAACCGATGCTAAATGTCCTGAAAGTGACATTTAGCATCAGTTGTTCCAAATAACTGATGTTAAAAGTCATTTTTGATAAAAAAAATGACATTTAGCATCGGTTGTTTCAAACAACCGATGCTAAATGTCATTCTCTTGATAAAAAAAGACATTTAGCATCGCTTGTTTGAAACAAGCGATGCTAAATGTCCAGTTTCTTTTTATACATGCCTCACAAACATCACTTACAATATCAATTCATACAAGAAGAGAATAATATTCAAGAACTATGGTAATTACAGTCTACAACAATTAGAATAATATTCAAGAAGAGAACAAGTGTAGCCATATATGAACAGTGAAAACACAAATTGAACAAGAACTATGGTAATTACAAAGAAGGAAAAGGAGTATCCTTGTGATCATAAGCTAATGACAGCATGGAAAGCTGTAGCAAGCACACCAAGATGTATGCTCTGGCTTGATATCACAGATGAAAGCATAGTACTTTACTGTCTAGCCATTCGCCTAACACCAACTCTCAGTTGTCCATGTTCTCCCCTTAGGAAAACAAAAGCATCTCCAGCAAGTAATCTTTTCGACACGACAAATGTGCTCCAGCCGGCTGTAAGCAAGTGCCTCCTTGGTTGACCTAGATAACATTAGTGGAAGAGATTAGCCAGAATCACTCTTCCACATCACGGCAATGAAGCAATATAAGGACTAGTTGCCAAGCATTTCTCATTCAATGCAAGTCATAATACTCATCCATTCCAGAAGCTGAATATGCAATTAAAATCAAACAAAGAAGGCTTCCAATATAAGTGCCAAATTACCTCTATGCTTAAACTTCCACTCATATCCATGAAGATCCTTTGCTGCAAGCTAGATGAACTGGCTGTACTGCATAAGTACCACTTATTTGATCAAATTTAACATTAGAAATTATGACAATTCCTGTCTGGTTCTTGCATATTTGCTTGTCACAGTAGTATTGGTCTATCATTATTGGATACATAACATCATAGACTTTGATTCTTGAAAATGACTCATTTTTAACCATACCAATGCCTCCCTATCAAAACAGAACAAATACATATTAATGCCAGTGAAATTCTATCTTTAAAAAACTAGGATTTTTCTGCCAGCTTAGATGTAATGGCAATCATGTTTCAGCCAATCAAATCATTCATTGTCAAAGTAGACACAATACATTGCAAGTGGATATTGGCCATGATTCAACAACTTACTAGATTCTATTTTCAGTTAAAAAATGGAATGTACAGTCATAAAAAATAAATTAAATTAATTATGTCTTACCAGTTCCAATATCAGAATGCTGAATTTCTACATCCTGTGTGTTTTGCAAATGAATGCCATCAGTATTTGAGCTATTCTCATGGGGAAGATATTGTAATGTTTTCAATTTTGATCCCCTTTGAGTTATCAAATTTTAGATGGCATAGAGGACTGTCTATAATTCATATATCTTGAACCTTTACAAAGTTGCTAGAGTAGAATCTTAGTGCCTGAAAATATAGACAATTTCAAAGAAGATTAATGATAAACTGTTAGAAACAAAAACCAAAAAACAGTTACAAAAAATTAGGTTAGTTTGATATGGAAAAAAGAAAAATCTTACAGTTGGCTTCATTCCCGGAATTTGTTTAGAGTGGCTTTTCTGCAAGAATTTAACATAATAATGTCACTTTTTGTTTTGACATTTCTACGAACTTTTCTGACATCTACAAACTTTATATGCGTTAAAATTTCAGTAAAGTTCAGTTTAGCCCCCGACATCAACAATATTCATAATTAGTCCTTGACATTTCCAACCGTTATTCAGTTTAGTCTCTCAAATTCTCGATGTTCGTTTGATCCCTCACTTTGACAACTTAATATCAATTAGGCTCCCGACTTTACAAAATATCAAGGACCAAACTGATCCTAACTTGTAAAAGCTAGGAACATAATTGATATTGAGTTGTAAAAGTCAGGGATCAAAATGACATTGAGAGTTTAAGGGAATAAACTAAATATCGTTTGAAAATGTCTGGACTAATTAAGAATTTTGTATATTTCAAGAACAAAACTGAAGTTTTCTGAAATTTGAGGGACCAAATTTAATATTAACTGAATATTATTTGTACCTTCGTATCATAAAGTTCTGACGAACTCCAGCAATTAGAGCCTTGGCCATCTATAGTGCCAGAACCTTTTAAGGTGAAGTTTTGCACCCATTTGAAATTTATCCATTGAAACAAACTGGATTTTGGCCAGGAAGATGCTTCAGCAGGAGCCAATACAGTTCCATCTATCTGTCAGAAATCAATTTGCACTAACATCATTTATATCTCTACATTAAACAGTTAGCTTCCAAGGTCCTTGTAAAATAATAGGATTAATGAGGAACTTGAATTTTGCGGGAACTTCAATTGTAGCCTAGTAACTTTGCATGCACCTTTCCATGCAGCTAGAAAGGACTGATTAAAGAAAATTCTCCACAATGTTAATAAACTCGTTTTCATGAACATTATAACAATTGAAATCAGAAAACCCTAATCTAACCCTAAAGCAATTTGCAGTATGTGACATCAACGGGTTTCCTTCTCTTGAAATCAGAAAATCAAGAAACAACTAATCAATCATGAAATCAATAAAACCAACACTAAGAGGGAAAACTTTTAGTCGAACAAATTTAAGCCAAAACGGAACCTGTTACAGTGCTACTGAACTGATCAATCACCGATAGTTATTATTGGCGAGAACCTATGAGAGGGCGATGAATGGGAGAGAACATTCACAAGCGGCAACGGAAAGCACAAATCTGGCCAGATTAATTAAGGACTAATTAAGAATTTTGTATATTTCAAGAACAAAACTGAAGTTTTCTGAAATTTGAGGGACCAAACTTGATATTAACTGAATATTATTTGTACCTTCATATCATAAAGTTCTGAGGAACTCCACCAATTAGAGCCTTGGCCATCTATAGTGCCAGAACCTTTGATGGTGAAGTTTTGCACCCATTTGAAATTTATCCATTGAAACAAACTGGATTTTGGCCAGGAAGATGCTTTAGCAGGAGCCAATACAGTTCCATCTATCTGTCAGAAATCAATTTGCACTAACATCCTTTATATCTCTACATTAAACAGTTAGCTTCCAAGGTCCTTGTAAAATAATAGGATTAATGAGGAACTTGAATTTTGCAGGAACTTCAATTGTAGCCTAGTAACTTTGCATGCACCTTTCCATGCAGCTAGAAAGGACTGATTAAAGAAAATTCTCCACAATGTTAATAAACTCGTTTTCATGAACATTATAACAATTTAAATCAGAAAACCCTAATCTAACCATAAAGCAATTTGCAGTATGTGACATCAACGAGTTTCCTTCTCTTGAAATTAGAAAATCAAGAAACAACTAATCAATCATGAAGTCAATAAAACCAACACTAAGAGGGAAAACTTTTAGTCGAACAAATTTAAGCCAAAACGGAACCTGTTACAGTGCTACTGAACTGATCAATCACCGATAGTTATTATTGGAGAGAACCTATGAGAGGGCGATGAATAGGAGAGAACATTCACAAGCGGCAACGGAAAGCACAAATCTGGCCAGATTAATTAAGGACTAATTAAGAATTTTGTATATATCAAGAACAAAACTGAAGTTTTCTGAAATTTGAGGGACCAAACTTGATATTAACTGAATATTATTTGTACCTTCATATCATAAAGTTCTGAGGAACTCCACCAATTAGAGCCTTGGCCATCTATAGTGCCAGAACCTTTGATGGTGAAGTTTTGCACCCATTTGAAATTTATCCATTGAAACAAACTGGATTTTGGCCAGGAAGATGCTTTAGCAGGAGCCAATACAGTTCCATCTATCTGTCAGAAATCAATTTGCACTAACATCATTTATATCTCTACATTAAACAGTTAGCTTCCAAGGTCCTTGTAAAATAATAGGATTAATGAGGAACTTGAATTTTGCAGGAACTTTTATTGTAGCCTAGTAACTTTGCATGCACCTTTCCATGCAGCTAGAAAGGACTGATTAAAGAAAATTCTCCACAATGTTAATAAACTCATTTTCATGAACATTATAACAATTGAAATCAGAAAACCCTAATCTAACCATAAAGCAATTTGCAGTATGTAACATCAACGGGTTTCCTTCTCTTGAAATCAGAAAATTAAGAAACAACTAATCAATCATGAAATCAATAAAACCAACACTAAGAGGGAAAACTTTTAGTCGAACAAATTTAAGCCAAAACGGAACCTGTTACAGTGCTACTGAACTGATCAATCACCGATAGTTATTATTGGAGAGAACCTATGAGAGGGCGATGAATAGGAGAGAACATTCACAAGCGGCAACGGAAAGCACAAATCTGGCCAGATTCACCACACACAGTGCTTCGCTTCAACCACAGGCTCACGAACTCCAATATATACCTCTGCTCCAACGGCAATATCCTTGCCTGGAATGTACACCGAAGATAACAAAGCACCAAACCTCAGAAGAAATCACCGACCCACCACTTCGCAAAAGGTCCCAACTTTAACCCCCGTAACACCAATCAGGCCAGATCCGCAACACACAGTGCTACTCCTCAACCACCAGCTCACGAAACACCACAGCAAGAGAAGAGGGGAGCAAATGGTGGTGAACTGGAGGGTATGGGTCGGAAAAATGAAAGGGATCAAGAGAGGGATCAGGTGAAGGTATGTTGGGGGATGGCCAAGGAAGCGGCGGCGGCGATGACGGGTAAAACCCCCACCAAACGAGAGAAAATGAAATGGAGGAGAGCACCGTAGGTGAGAGGGGAAGAGGGAGGTGAGAGCGGGAGTTGAGGGTGAGGAGGGTTCAGAGGAGAGTTGAGAACGCGTGATGGAATAGATAAAAAAATAAAAGGGGAACTTTAGCATCGGGTGTTTTAAGAACCGATGCTAAATGTGTTTGCTCTGCACATTTAGCATCGGTTGTTTCAAACACCCGATGCTAAAAGTCTGACGCAAATACTTCTAACATCGGTTGTTTAATGTAATACCCCCAATTTTCACTATTTAAATTATTTGGCGTGAAATGATTTTTTTTTTTAATTTAAATGAGTTGCTTGAAAAATAATTTGCTTGGATTGACAATTAATTTAATTGTGTGACAAATTGAGTTAATTACATCATATTAGTTTATTAGGAGTGAGAGGAGTCATATGGAATAGAGTTAGTAAGTGGGGTATTTTCGTCCTTGTACCTTACCCTATATAAGCTCTACTTCCAGCTGAAACAACAAACAACACAAACATTTCCTTTGTGTAAAATCTGAAACACCAAAACATTAACAATAGAGAGGGAGGGGGCGTGAGGAAGAAGGGAGAAAGAGGAGAGAACTTCTCAAAAGATTCATGCATGTGCAATCACTTGCCACCAAAGTGTTCAGCTTAGTTTCCCCTTTCCATTGATGCCTCTTTCACACACAGGTTAAGCCCTGATCATCTCACTTCACCCAGCCATGCAAATTCGAGTTTGAGGGAGAAGAAGGGTTCAACAGAAAATTCTGGGTAAAACCCGTTTTACCTACCTTCAGTGTTTCGTTCGTATATCCCTGTACTGACCTCTGATTCAGTTGATTTTTATTTATTTGGAAACTAGACATAAAATGCTCCAGTTTAGACCCAAGAACCATCTGATTTCACTGAGAATGTAGGGAGATATCACCTTCCTAAGTTTCGTTTCCAGAATCAGCTTCAGTCTTGACCCAGCTTCATTGTTTCGGTTATAACTCTCTGGATATTGGATGCATGTGTTTGAAACCTCCACCTTCAGAAACTAGAGAAAAATCCCTTCACCATAGGCTCTCGTTTTGCTAAGTTTGGTTGTGATTTGAGTGAGTTACGCTCGTTGCAAATTGGCGGTTTGTTGCTGGAAGTAGCTGGAACGGATTCGTGATTCTCCGTTCGTCCGTATTCGCGAAGTTTCGGTGTCGGGTGTATCGTCGTCACGAAAAGGTGAGTTCTATACTCACTAGGATTAAAATTGTATGTGTTGCGAATTCTGGATCGAGTCTCGCGTTTACGAAAATCCGGTGCGAAACCGTTTTGCGAAAATATCGTGTGAATCATTAGATTGATGAATTGTTGGACTGAAACTTATGAATTGGCATATCATGATTATTGATTGATGTGTGTTGATTGTTGACTTGTTTGACTGTGTTTTATGGGCTGGTAAAGTGGAAGTATCGATCGGAAAATGTATCGGAATCGGTTTGGGACGATATCGTTAAGAAAATGCAAGAATCTGGGTTACTGAGACACACGCACGGATCGTGCGTTATGGGAGCACGGATCGTGCTGTGTGTTCCCAGGTAGCCTGGAAAGGGTTTTGGACATCGCACGGATCGTGCGTATGGGCGCACGGATCGTGCGCTCTGTTCGGTGTGAAAAGAATTCAATTTTTCAGTCACGCACGGATCGTGCGCCTCTGGAGCACGGACCGTGCGTGGTCTTTGGGTTACCTATTTTGAAAAGTGTTATAAATCATCCCGAACGGTTCCAATTGCATTCCAATCCTTTCTTCCACCTTCCCCAATGATACTATAACTGAATTGCCCTGAATTGAGTGGTAATTGACTGTGATTGCATCCAGGTTATATTAGTGCCATGTGATTGGTTATGTTTGGATTATGTTCAGGTGCAGTGAATGCTCATGTGATTGACCATTGGTTTCATGTTATGACTGTGTGATTGATATATGTGTTGGACTGACTCATTGAGTAAGGTTATTAAGTTAAGTTAGCAAACATTAGTAATCCATGTGAGATCACTAAATTATAAGGTTAAGTTAATAACTAGATCACCTAATGTTCCGAATAAGATTAGGTCATGTTAGAACTCAGTGAATGAGTATGCTTTCAGGTTAGGCTCAGTGACTGAGCAGTTTTCATTGTTCATTGTTATTGTATATTGTATATGCATCATTGTTTAGGCTCAGTGATTGAGCATAGTTCATTGTTAGGGTGACGACCCTATTTCAGATTAGTGTGCTGGGGGAGAGGAAGTCATGATCCTTATGAACCTAGGCTCCATCAGGGACCCCCTAGTGATTAGTGGGGACGGGTTCACCGGAAGCTTATTATGCCAAGTGACCGGTGACACGCTAAGATTCATTGTTAGGCTCAGTGATTGAGCATAGTTCATTGTTAGGCTCAGTGATTGAGCATAGTTCATGGTTTAGGCTCAGTGATTGAGATTAGTACCACCACATAGTCAACTTTGAGGACTATGAGTTTTGGAGTTTAGAATAATGAATCAAGCATAATTGAACCGAGAGGATTAGTAAGGGGTCGCGATAGAACTCACTGAGACAAGTTGTCTCACCCAATCCATTGTTGTTGTTTTTCAGTTAAGCAGGGAAAGTTGAAGACCGTGAGGCACGGCTATGAAGATGCTTGAGGAGCAGCCGCTACCTTTATTTTATTATGTCTTGTATTTCAGTTTCCTTTGTACTTCTGTTTTCTATTCAGTATCTTAAGACTACTCGATTGTACGACTTATGTATTTCAAGTTGTAAATCGCTTCCGCAAACTTTCGGTTTCGAGTATTGAACACTAGTTGAGGGTGTAAGGACCGACTTTATTTATATTCAGTTCAGTTATTTTAAGCACGTTTGATGAGTGATTCATCAAAGTTTAGTATGTGTTCAATATGTTAAAAGGAAAGTCACTCTGATGTATGCAGTAGTGCGCTTCGGTAGTTTCTACAAGTTAGAAAATAACGGGGTGTTACATTTAAACAACTGATGCTAAATGTAGGCGCGAAAACTAAAAACTTCATTTTAATTACAAAATTGCCACCGCCTATACATTTAGCATCGGTTGTTCAAACAACCGATGCTAAACGGTGGTGTTTAATGTCATTTTTCCACTAGTGAGATATACTCCCAAA
Source organism: Astragalus membranaceus (assembly GCA_039519185.1). Classification (NCBI taxonomy): domain Eukaryota; kingdom Viridiplantae; phylum Streptophyta; class Magnoliopsida; order Fabales; family Fabaceae; genus Astragalus; species Astragalus membranaceus. The sequence goes on along the minus strand of CM076847.1, from coordinate 45,720,047 downwards.
AAGAGTTTATAAGTGAGAGGCAACTCTCACCTTACAAGCCGGTTTTGTAGGATTGAGTTAGGCATAAACCACATTCTAAGACGGTGAGCGGCAGAGGGTGAATCGATGGTTGGGATTGTCTCTCATCTCATACATTTCCCTTTGAGCTTGTCTCTCATCTCATACATTTCCCTTTGACATTTCCAGCCTGCTCATCAAACAAATTAAAAAGGAGAAACACGGTGGCAGATGATATCCTAATGAATTTTAGCCAGGGGTTCTTAAAATTAACGATTTAGTACTCACTCACTTTGTTATTTATTATTCTTGCTGGATGTTTTGAACTATTTTATTGAGGCTAATAATTCCATTAATGGATCATTTCAAGATCAAGCAGCATTGTATATTTTTTTCTAAGAGTAGCATTATATTTTGTATATCTTATTTCATCCTTCGCCCCCATGGTTAACTCGACTGTATAGTTTCAGATTTTTAACTTTGTTCAGCCTTTATTTTTGGTTTGGTGAGAAGTTAAAACCTCATACTGCTCTTAGGTTCTTATTGTTTTGGTTGTAGTACTGTAAAGATTGTTTAACATTCTTTAGTGTTATTTTTTGTTTTTTCTTCTAATTTACAGCTTACATTGGGGATTTTGATTAACAATCTTAGTTGTTTAGATTGAGGTTCTTGACAAGTATTCTAGCTATATGTAAGTAAGATTTGCTTTATTATTAATTTGTTGATGAATTATCCCTCTTGCTTTCTTTTATACTGATAGTGCTATTCTGCTTCTTTTTTTTGTCTCCTCTTTATGGTCCCATTAATTCTTTCTCAAAAGAAAAATCTCAGCCTACATTAGAAAGATGGAAGCAACCAATTTGAGGATGTCCATTTTTAGTAAGTACTGTAAGCTGCACTCAATGTTTTCTTTGTGAGGAATTGTAAGTGTTTATGGTAATTTAATTTTCATTAAGAGAAAATTTTCATTCTTAATATGAAATAGTTGCTTCACTGATTTGATCATTTTCTCTAAAAAGTTTTACCTATTAATTCTTTTTTTTGAATATATGTTTTCCCTATTAATTCTACTAATACATGTATCGTGACTCTAGAATAAATCAATACAAGTAGTATAATTTACATTTTACTTCTCGGTTCCAAAATCAAACACACTTAAGCCAAAAAGTGGATAGATGAGTAAACCTGAAAACAAGAAAGAATTTTGGAATTGAAACTATTCCTACAACTTTATATTGTCAATTTTTTGTTCTTATAAAATGTTAATAAACTCTGTTTGAGATAATAAATTTTCTCAATCCTTATACTGTTGTGGGTTTTTATTGCATGCTAATGCTTCGCCTTGCTTGCAATTACTGAATTTTTATGCCTTGCTCGCAGGGTACAATGCTTTGAGATATTTGATTATGATGCTACTACTTTTATGCCTTGCTAGCAAGATACAATGCTTATAGATCAATATCATTGCTATAATGATTTTTTTTTGCCTGAAGGTCCTGCTCTTTTTAATTTCACTTATGTATCTCAATGGCGTTTCAATATTCATGTTCCTTGGGAACTATTGTTGATCGCACTAGTGCAAAATAGACTTTAGAAATCACCATTTAGCATCGGTTTTTTGAACAGCCGATGCTAAATGTAGACGCGGTGGCAATTTTGAAATTAAATGGAAGTTCTCAATTTCCGCGCGTACATTTAGCATCGGTTGTTTAAACAGCCGATGTTAAAAGTACATGTGTCAGACATTTAGCATCGGTTGTTTATACAACCGATGTTAAATGTGTATGTCTAACACATTTAGCATCGGTTGTATAAACAGCCGATGCTAAAGGTCCCATTTTATTCCCAATACCTCGCGTTCTCTCGTATTATTTTAGTCTCTCACTCTCTGAAACTTCAAGCGCTCTTCTTTGCTCTCTCCACTCTCGCCGTCTCTGCTCTCTGAACGCCGTCGTCTCTTAACGTCGCCCTATAGATCATCCTCGCCGTCTACCCCGCCGTCAACCCCGCCGTGAGAAGAAGCTTTTGAGTTTTCCTTGCCGTCACTGCTTCTTCTCTCACCCGATGCTCTCATTGTCGCTTTCAGTGCAAAGAACCCTAATTTTTCATCGTTTTGGTCACTGAGGTATTCTCTCACACTCAGCTTCATCTTCTTCGTTCTTTCTTCTTCTTGTCTGCTAGGGTTTTTAAACTGTGAATGATTTCTGCAGATTTTAACAACGAAGATGCTTCAATGGTGATTAGAATCACAGATACAAAGGTACCTACCAAAACCCCTCTCTATTTTGGTTGTTTTTCCTCAATTTCAGAACCTTTGCTGTTTGACTCTCACTTATTCTTCTTCTCTCAAAGCGCATGTAACGAAACGTTGTTGGATTGTTGAAAAACGGAAGTTGAAACGAAACAGAAGCTACACAGGTACAAGAGATCACTCTCTTAGTGATTTAATTTGATTTTCACTTCTGGTCCTAAAACCCTAACACTGTTTGGGTACTATTCAGATTATAGGGCATCAAAAGCTTGATTCAGAGCCTAAACGAAGGTAATAATCGCCCACTTGTGATGTTCTTCGTTTCTCTCCTTTTTTTTCTCGACTCTAATCTCCCTCTTTTCTCTGTTTTGTGATTTTATGTACCGTGAGTAAGTACCGGATATCAAAGGAGGTTTCACAACTTGAAAACTCTAAAGGATTTCACACATGGTGGGTGACGGTGGTTGGCGGAGAAGAAAAATATGGAGTTGATGGTTTCTCTTTCCTTGGTATTTGTATGTACAAGATTAATTTGTGGAAGACTAAGAGGGAGTGCTGAATCTAGGATGATGTATGACTTTGAATCAAGATTTGATATAGAACAGGTAATTTCACTACTGACTTATTTTTGCTTCTCAATATGACTTGATTTTGGGTCTTTAATCTCAAGTTTATTTGGTCATGACTTAGGGATTAATGCTCTCTGATCCAATACTTGAGGAACTAAGAGGTACTTTTGGAAGTGTTTATGCTGCCACCACTACAAGAAAAGTTGGTTTTTTCGGCGGGAAAAAACCCCCAGAAAAGTCAAAAATCCGCCGAAAAATTGGACTTTCCGGCAGATTTTTCGCGCCGGTAGCCAGCTCGCAGCAAACGTTTTCCAATAGATTATCCGCCGGAAATTTCTGGCGGATTTCGTGCCGCCGAAACATCCGCCGGAAATTTCCGAAAACTCCCAAAAAAATTGCATAACATTACCGGCGGATTATCCGCCGGAAATCCCACCGAAATTTCCGCCGGAAAAGCCGTTAAATCCGTCGAAGAAACTTTTATTTTTTTTTTAAAAAACAAATCCGCCGGAAAACCCGTTAAATCCACCAGAAATTAATTTTCGTTTTATTTAAAAAACTAATATTAGTTTATTAAAAACATTAATTATTGATAAAAAAATAAAAGATAATAATTAATTTAATTATTAATAAATAGATTATATTAATTAATTTAATTAAAAAAATTTCAAAATTATTTATTTTAAATTAATAATTAATTTAAAAACTCTATTTATTGATAAAAAAATAAAAAATAAAAATTAATAATTAATTTAATTATTAATTTATTTATTTATTAAAAAACTAAAAATTAGAAATGAAAACTAATAATTAATTTAATATAGTAATTAATTTTAAACAACTAATTAAATTAATTAAAAAAATTTTAAAATTATTTTTTTAAAATAAAAAATAATAATTAAAATTAATAATATCGATCTTAATAATATACCAAATGAAAAACAATAATAGGTCTGAACTGAAGACGATTTAATTTAATTCAAATTTAAAATCGAACAAAGTATTAAAATATCCATAATAAATACAAATGAAAACTTAAATATCCATACAAAAAAATAAAACAATTCAAAGCTACTGGGGTGGCTGCTGGCCTAACTCATCATGATAATAGGTATCATCTGATGCAAGAAAAGCACTAATCGCATCGATATTAAGATCGATGTTTGAGTTGGGCTGGTGGGGTGACTGCTGCTGGGGGTGCTGGTATGGCTGGTATGGCTGCTGCTGGCGGTGCTGAACCTGCTGCGGTGAATGCTGCTGGGAGTACTGGGGTGCATACTGCTGGGAATACTGGGGCTGAGGCCACGGCTGAAATGCACCGCCGAAAATGCTGGTGCGACAGGTAGGATGGCATATATGATGATGATGGCCTCGAGTGTTGAGACATCAGTTGATCCTGCAAAAGCTTAAAGCGCTCCTCATTTATCCTAGCCTGCTTCTCAGCTATCCTAGCCTGCTCCTCCATGCGCTCCTCAGCTATCCTAACTTTCTCCCGAAGCGCCTGCACTTCCCGTTCATTTTCATCATGCCGCTCGGCAAATTGACGATGGGCCTCGCTTAGTTGCTGGGTCAATTGCGTAACAGCATTCAACTCACTAGAATTAGGAACATAAGAGCGACCAGTACTCTCTGATCCAGAATGTGAAGAAGATAGACTCGGAATAATGCTTGTTCTGAAAGCAGCCGGTCCAATACCACCAGATCCTACCATACGATTACTCTTTTGGGAACCAACTGCTCTCTCCCAAATATCATGAGCTACTCTAGCCTGCTCCACACGATCGATATCTTTCCTACTGCTCTACTGTGACTCATGGTACTCAGCCAGCCCATCCTGGAAGCTCTCCTGAAAAAAATAACCCAACAAAGAAATAAATAACTAATTATTAATAATATATAATATAATAAAAACAATATATATATAAAGATAAATATAAGTAATAAACATTAATATATAATTGTAAAAGTAGTTTTACCTTAATATTCCTCGCCCGATCGGTAGCAAACTCACCAGTGTCCTCTCGCATATGAAGGTAGCGATGCAACTCAGGTAAAGTGATTGTCCTTTGATGCATCACCTCCTATATATATACATATAGTGTTATAAATTAATACACATGAAAATGACTAGTTAATTATATAAATAATTAATTAATCAAGAAATAAATTTACCAAACGCTTATGATGGGTTGTAGTATTAACACTCCCCCATGCGTGTATGCAACCACCTTTTTCAAAAGCACGGTTTTTCTTGGCTTTCTCATAATAATTCTTAAATTCTGGTGTCTCACAATACTCTCTGAATGAAACCCAAGTTGAGTCTCCCATATAAGATGGCTTCGACTTCTTATTGCACGCATCCCACAGTAATTCAGAATAGCGATAGGAACATCTCTTATGGAACACTCTCTCAACTTCTTTTTGCTGCTCTGGTAACCACGTACATTTTTCCTATTTAAGAAATTTACAATAATGTTGTTAATAAGACAAGTTAATTAATCAAGTCAATAAGATAATAATACACCAAATTAATTATTTCATAGAACAACTTACCAAGAATGATTTTAACATCCTTGCAATTGCCTTTTTATCTTTTCTAACCGCCGTCCAATCTTCCAGCTGCCGGTGAAATTCTCCTTAATTGTTTTTGTGATGGCGGTAGGTGTAGCTTTCGAAGGAAGAAACCTGTATTATATAAGTTATATAAAAGTTATATAAGTTATATAAAAGGCAACAAAAATAAATTATATAAGTTATATAAAAGGCAACAAAAATAAATTAATAAATAATAATATATAATATTTACAAATCGCCAACAGTCTCCAATATGATACGACCATCAGCTGTATACCTCACCACCTCCTGGTTAACAGTAAATGTGCATACCCCATCTGCATCAACATCTATCGGGGCTAAGACCTCAGTACCATCAGGAATCACTGACTGGCCTGCAGTACTACTACTAGCACCCTCAGACCCAGGTGGTGGCAGATATCTGCCACCAGAAACAACAACACGAGCAGGCTGACAACAACGCCCTAGGCGAGTAGAAGTCTTCCTCCTGCTAGTGCTGGCGCCATCACCCGTGACAGGTGGAGGAACATATGTGTCGTCATGATCGGTTCCTGAGTGAGATGATGCCATGACCGTATCTAGACGTATACATTTAAAAAAACAAACATATACTAAACAAGGTTAACATAAACATACTAAACAAAAATATATAAACATACTAATTAAACAAACATAAATTACATCCTTTATTAAAAATAGGTTAACATATATCGTTGAAACAAAAAATAACTAATTAATTGGAATCTTATTCATTCTCAAAATCATCATCATCAGATGAGTGAATTCTGTTGGACTATAAGATAACCTTAGGGGGGGTGAATAAGTTTATAGGCTAAAATTGAATTCTTTTTGTTTTCAAAAATTAGCGATGCACGTTTAAATCAAATGCGGAAAATAGGATTTAAACTATATGCAGTACCTAAACAAGCTATACCTATGACAGAACCAGTTACAGTGATATTTTACGCTAACCACACTATCATCAAATTTAACGATAAACAGATTGTGATATTGAACGCAGCGCAATGAAATCAAATATAACGATAAAAAAATATAAACAAAAACAAAATAGAGAGAAGGGAAAGAGATACACCGTGATTTTTACGAGGTTCAGGATAAAAGCCCTACGTCCTCGGCCTCCGGCTTTGCAACCTTTGGACTTGATAACAACCACTATATGAGAAGAGCTTCTTCAATGTCTTACAAGCAAGCAACTTCCCTATAGCTAATCTCAATTTGCCCCAAATTGAGAACCCAGGCTCCCCGCTAAGGATTTCGCTAACAACTCAATCTCCCCGATTGAATTACCCAAGAACGCTTCCCAGGATTTCACAATAACCAAGTAATAGATGAATACAACAGAGAACTATGATCCAATCACTCAAGCAGTATAATAGTATAGTAGTTGAGAGAGATGAGTGATTAGGATTTAGAGATGAAGAACTTGAAAGAATAATTTTGACGGTGAAAGTTCTTCTTTTTCTCTTTTTCAGATTTGTAATTTTTGCGTTGTGTTGCTGTGTCTCGTTGTATTTGAAACAAAAACCCCAAAGTCCTATTTATAGGATTTACAAAAATATGACTGTTGGACTAAGAGGGGAATCGATTATTTGCTTAAAAGATGGTGTATGGTAATCGATTAAAATGTGACCGTTGTAGCACTTTTAAGAAGGAGAAGAATCGATTATTTGCTTAAAACAAGTGTGTATGATAATCGGTTAAATGTGACCGTTGTAGCACTTTTAAGAAGTGAAGAATCGATTGTTGTCCTTTTAAACAAGGTAAAGAAATCGATTATGTGCTCTAAAGAAAACAGGACAAGACTCGATTGCTTGCTTTAAGTAATTAAGCCAAGAATCGATTGTGTGTTTCAAGGATGAAGCCCAAAATCGATTTTGCTCTTTAATGAGAAGTGAACAATCGATTTCTTCCTTTTGAAACACAAGTCATCAATCGATTTTTTTCTTTCCAAAACTAGTTCTTTTAAAAATAATCTAATATGGAAATCGATTTCTAGCTTGTTAACACAAGAGTGAAATAGATTTATTGCTTTAAAAACAAGAGGAAATTGATTTCTAGCTTAAAGTACCAAATCAAGAATCGATTCTTTACTTCAAAAACAAGTTCTTTTAAAACATTAACCCGTGAATCTATTTTCTTTAAAACAACAACTCTTCATGTGCCTAACCTATTAGCATGTTTTTATATAAAAGATTTTTCCAAGGCAGGCTCCATTTTATTTTAACAAAACAGATCGACTCTCAACTACTAAAAGTTATAGAACTGAAATGATAGGATCTTACACGGTGTCCTATCAAAAGCAGATTAACAAATAGTTCTTGAGCTCTAGAGTAGCTTCTCCTCCAAGCCGCTACACTTTAAGATATCCTGCTCTTTGATTCATGTCCTGTACTTTTGTTCAACTGTAACCATTAGTAGACAGATTGTAATTTGTTATCATACAAAACAAAGAGTGTTTGTCCTTTGTTCAATAAACTCCCCCTTTTTGATGATAACAAATTACCTTATGCATAGGGAGGCGATAAACAAGAAACAATAGCAAAAGCTCCCCCTAAGCATAAGCATAAAAAAAACTAATCCAATGATATTGAAATAAACAAGCAGAGCAGCAAGTCTTTCTCCCTCTTTGTTTTCATCAAAAAGGAGGAAAAACACACAAGATACATAGTCACATTATAAACTGGCAAAATCAAGCATTCCAAGCTCTCTACGGATCTTACAAAATTGAGCTTCGGCTAGGGGTTTCGTGAAGATATCCGCTAGTTGGTCATCGGTGCCTACAAACTGTAATGCTATGCTCCCCCTAGAAACATGGTCTCTAATGAAATGGTGCCTTATGACTATATGCTTAGTTCTAGAGTGTTGGATGGGGTTCTTAGCAATGTTAATGGCACTAGTGTTATCACATAGAACTGGCACACTTTCATATAACAAACCAAAATCCTCTAAAGTCTGTTTCATCCACAGAACTTGTGCAACGCAATTTCCAACAGCCACATATTCGGCTTCAGCGGTAGACAAAGCAACATTGTTCTGTTTTTTACTAGACCAGGAAGTTAAACAAGGCCCTAAGAAATGACAGGTTCCACTAGTACTCTTCCCATCTAATGTACATCCAGCAAAATCAGCATCACAGAAATCGACCAAATCAAACTGACTCGATTTCGGGTACCACAATCCAAAATCTATGGTCCCCTTAACATATCTAAGAATCCGTTTTACAGCTTTTAAATGTGATTCTTTGGGACATGCTTGAAATCGAGCACATAAGCATACAGCAAACATAATATCAGGGCGAGAAGCAGTTAAATACAAGAGACTACCGATCATACCTCGATACATCGTTGCACTTACTGGTTTACCTTATTCGTCCTTATCCAACTTTGTTGCAGTCGCCATGGGAGTACCAATTTCCTTTGCATCACTCATGTCATACTTCTTTAGTAGCTCCTTTGAGAACTTGTTTTGATATGAAGATTCCTTCTTTCATTTGCTTTACTTGAAGTCCCAAAAAGAAATTCAGCTCCCCCATCATGCTCATCTCAAACTCGCTAGTCATCATTTCAGAAAACTCGTTGTACAGATCATCATTAGTAGACCCAAAAATAATATCATCAACATAAATTTGAACTACAATGATATGTTTGCCTTTGGTTTTAAGGAATAAGGTAGAATCAATCATACCCTTTTTGAAACCATTTCCAATTAAATGTTTGCTTAGTCTCTCATACCAAGCTCTAGGAGCTTGTTTTAATCCATAAAGTGTTTTCTCAAGTTTGAAAACATGATTTGGGTTTTAAAAATCTTCAAAACCAGGGGGTTGTTTTACAAATACTTCTTCTTCTAAAAAACCGTTTAGGAAGGCACTCTTGACGTCTATTTGGTGTAGTTTGAAGCCCATGTAACTAGCAAATGCCAATATTATACGAATGGACTCCAACCTAGCCACCGGAGCAAAAGTTTCTTCAAAATCCACCCCTTCAATTTGGTTAAAACCTTGAACAACTAAATGGCTTTTATTTAATAAGATAACACCATTTTCATCAAGTTTGTTGCGAAAAACCCATTTAGTACCAATAACGGTTCTGTCAACAGGTTATTCAACTAAATGCCAAACTTTGTTCCGTTCAAATTGTTCAAGTTCTTTTTGCATTGACACAACCCATTCTGGATCATTTAAAGCTTCCTTAATATTATTAGGAACTATTTGAGAGACAAAAGCACTATGAAAGCATAAATGATTAAGAGAAGAACGAGATGTTACCCCCTTTGATGGACTACCAATAATTAGCTCCATGGGATGATCTCGAACTGATTTCCATGTTTTGGGAAAATCATCATGTGTTCTTCCATGGAGATGGTCATCGATGTCTTGGGACTCTCGTTCCACTTCAGCTTCTTCTTGAGGTTCCACTTTCACCTCGGCTTCTTCTATACTTTCATTGGTTGATTCATGCATTCTATTTTTTATTACTTCAACCACTTCATACCCATCATCAACTTTCTTGGAAAATGGGTTAGTTTCATCAAAAGAAACATGTATAGATTCTTGCATACATTTATCAATCTTATTGTAAACAATATAAGCTCTACTATGACTTGAATAACCCATAAAAATACCTTCAGTTGATTTTGCATCAAACTTACCCAACTTATCTTTTGTGTTGAGAATGAAGCACTTACTTCCAAAAACCTTAAAGTATGAAATATTTGGAGCTCTACCATTCCAAAACTCGTATGGTGTTTTGTTTTGAGATGGCCTCAAGTATACCCTGTTTAGCACATGACATGTTGTATCAACTGCATGACCCCAAAAATATTTGGGAAGGTTGTGCTCATTCAACATTCTTCTGCTCATCTCTTGTATGGTTTTATTCTTCCTTTCCACCACACCGTTTTGTTGAGGAGTTCTTGGAGCTGAAAAGTTATGATGAACACCATATTTCTCACACCAAGTCCTGAATGATGAATTTTCGTACTCTCCTCCATGATCACTTCTAATTTCCTTGATGGCTAAGCTTTTCTCATTCTGTAACTTTCTGCACAACTTAGCAAACTCATTAAAAGGATCACTTTTATTTGCAAGTAGCATGACCCAAGTATACCTAGAATAATCATCTACAATCACGAAGACATACTTGGACCCTCCTAGACTTACAACATAAATTTCACCAAATAAATCAAGATGGAGCAATTCAAGCACGTTGTTAGTGGAAATAACCGGTTTTGGATTGAAAGAAGATCTATGCAACTTACCTAGCTGACATGCGTCACACAATTGACCCTTTTCATATTTCAACTTGGGTAGACCTCTAACATGCTCATTACTCAACTTAGATAAATGTTCTATACTAGCATGTCCTAGACGTCTATGCCACAAATCCACATCATCAATCAAGGAAGGCATGCATACAATATCATTACTCACATTATCAAAATCAACATAATATACATTATTTTCTCGAAAGCCAATAATATAAAGTTGGCTAAATAGCACTTTTAGTCCTTTATCTTTGCTCCAGATTTCACTTTGATCCTTTATCTTTTTTTGGTCCGTTTTGGTCCTCTATCTTTCATTACCGTTTCACTTTGGTCCTTTATCTTTTTTTTGTCCGTTTTGGTCCTTTATGTTTCATTTTCGTTTGATTTTGGTCCCTCACGTTATTATTTAATTCAATTAAAACATTAAAACAATTAAAACAATTAATTAAATTAAAACAATTAAATAAATAAAACATAACCCCCCCACCATCCACCACCACCCACCACCACCCACCACCGTCAACCACCACCCACCACCACCCACCATTCTGTAAAACCCAAATTCGTTGTATATATAAATTAAAGAAAGAAAGAATTAAAGGAATTAAGAGAGAAAGGAAAGGGGAGAAACAGAGAGAGACCCGTGAAGGAAGAAAGAAAAGAAGAAAAATGGAAGAGAAAAGGAAGAATGGGTTTGGGTGAAGAAGAGGGAAAAGGAGCATCCAAGGCTCATCAAATCATCATCCATCCAACATGAAAGTTGATCACCATTTTATCCTCTTCAATTTTGATACCAACATCATCTCCAACAATTCACTCTCTCATATTTTGCCATTTTCGAACCTTGAGCTTTCTTCTTCCTTCATGAACAAATCGTTTTCAGATCTGTTACATAAATTCAGTTTCGTTTCTCTCTCTCTCTCACCCAGCGACAGATTCTAACTATGGGTGGTGGTTGTTGGTGGCTCACGGTGAGGGGGAGGGGTTCCCGGTGGGGGGGGGGGGAGGGGTTCACGGTGGGGGACCAAAATATTGTTTTAATTGTTTTAAAATAATTTTGTTTTAATTGTTTTAATGTTTTAATTGATTTAAATAATAACGTGAGGGACCAAAATGAAACGAAAATGAAACATAAAGGACCAAAACGGACAAAAAAAAGATAAAGGACCAAAGTGAAATGAAAATGAAAAATAAAGGACCAAAACGGACCAAAAAAAAGATAAAGGACCAAAGTGAAATCTGGAGCAAAGATAAAGGACTAAAAGTGCTATTTAGCCTATAAAGTTTAGATGTTCTATGAGTAATAACACATTTATCAACAGAAAAATGCACATCAAAATCACTATCACATAATTGGCTAACACTTAGCAAGTTAAATTTCACACCATCAACTAGTAAAGAGTTGTTAACTTTGATTGTGTTTTCCTTACCCACACAACCTTTACCTATTACTTGAGCAAATTCATTGTTGGCAAACTTTACAGATCCACTAGCTTTGTTGCTCAACTTCAAGAATAGTGAAGCATCACCAGTCATTTGCCTTGAGCATCCACTATCAACCATCCACAAATTTTTCTTCTTGGATGACTGACCAACCTGCAAAAGGAACATTAACAACTAGTACGAGGTATCCAGATTTTGTTGGGTCCATGGGGGTTAGTCATCAAGGGGTTTGTTTTCACAATCCACCTTGGTTTCTTACAAGCAGGTATAAGGGTACCAAGCTCACACAATCTACGAATAGGGCATCTATGAGAGCTATGGTTCCCATTTTGACAATAAGTGCAAGAGAAAACAGTAGGTGTCTTACTTGAAGTAGCAGCTACAAAAGTCATTTTCTTTTTCAAAACAGAGGAAGTATCTTGGTTAAGGTCTTTTCACCTACCTCAAACTTTTTTAAAGATTTTTTCAAATTTTCATTTTCAACCTTGACTTTTTCAAAATTTTGTTTAAGTTCAAGAAGCTCAAGGTTGAAAGGTTTAGTTTTATGTAGCTCATTCTTCAACCTAGCTACCTCCTTCTCAAGAGTCTCAATTTGAGTGAGTATGCTTTTGTTGCTCTTTTTCAAATCCTTATATTTAACCAAAAGAGTTTCATGTTCATTATATAGATCTTCAAAAGCCTCACTCAAATCTTGACTACTACACACATCATCAAATAAATCATCATGCTCAAGTGAATCAAAAAGACTATGGTTATTAAGGATTACCTTAGATGTATCATTTGCCATTAGACAAACAACATTGGCAGTCTGCTCTTCTTCGTCTGTTTCACTATCAGTGCCAAGACTGTCCCATGTAGCCTCAGGTATGTCACTTGCCATAAGACAAACAACATTTGTGACTTCCTCTTCTTCATCTGTATCACCATCAGTATCTGTGTTGTCCCATGTAGCCTTCATGGCTTTCTTTTGTTTGTACTTGGATTTTAGCTTTGAACAATTTACTTTGAGATGACCCGGTTTGTTGCATTCAAAACATTTTGGTTGATCATCTCTTTTCTCATAATTGTCTTCTTTGTTGTACCCAGATTTCTTTGAATAGTCACCCTTTCCAAGCTTGTTGAGTCTCATGAATTTTTTGAATTTCTTGGCAAACATCGCCATGTCTTCATCATCGGATTCTTCATCAAATTCAACCTCTTTCCTTGCCATTTTAGGAGTTTTAGCAGCAAGAGCAAGCGACTTTCTTTCTTTGACCACTTCTTTTTCTTGAGCCTTCTTAGCGGCCAACACCACCTCAAATGCAAGAAGTGACCCAATCAAGTCTTCTTGAGGTAAAGTGCCAATATCTTTGGCTTCGGTGATAACACAAGTCTTAGGAAAGAATTCACTAGTCAAGAATGCAAGAATCTTCCCATCCAAATCTTTTGTTGAATATTTCTTCCCAAGAGCTCTCAAGTTATTCACTATTAAATTTAATCTTTGGTGCATAGCAGCAACATATTCACCTTCTTTCATTTTGAAAGCTTCATACTCAGAAGTGAGAATTCTAATTTTTGTATCCTTCACTTGACTTGTACCAACATGAGTCGCTTCCAAACAGTCCCAAATTTCTTTAGCTGTCTGACAACCTTTTACCCTTCCATACTCTTCTTCACATAAAGATAGGTGAAGAATATTCATTGCTTTGGCATTTAGAGATATTTTTTCTAACTCAGATTTTCTCATCTCACTCAAGTCAATGGCATAGATATCTTCAATAGGAACTTCCTCATCTTTACCATTAGCTTGAGATTTAGTAGTATCTCCGTCAACAGCAACACCAGGTTTAGTGATCTTGATTCTCATAGGAATGAGTGGTCCATCAACAATGATCCTCCATAAAGTGAAATCTATAGCCTGCACATGACATTTCATTCGACTACTTCAATAGTCATAGTTAGTCCCATCGAACAGTGGTGGCCTATTGAAGGACATCCCCTCTTTCATAAATGAACCCATGATCAAAAATAAATAAATAAAATAAAATTGCGAGATGTTAAGCTCTGTATGCAATTTCTAGCTCTGATACCAATTGTTGGACTATATGATAACCTTAGAAGGGGGTGAATAAGGTTATACGCTAAAATTGAATTCTTTTTGTTTTCAAAAATTAACGATGCACGTTTAAATCAAATGCGGAAAATAGGATTTAAACTATATGCAGTACCTAAGCAACCTATACCTATGACAGAACCAGTTACAATGATATTTTACGCTAACCACGCTATCATCAAATTTAACGATAAACAGATTGTGATATTGAACGCAACTCAATGAAATCAAATATAACGATAAACAAATATAAACAAAAACAAAGTAGAGAGAAGGGAAAGAGATACACCGTGATTTTTACGAGGTTCGGGATAAAAGCCCTACGTCCTCGGCCTCCGGCTTTGCAACCTTTGGACTTGATAACAACCACTATATGAGAAGAACTTCTTCAATGTCTTACAAGCAAACAACTTCCCTATATCTAATCTCAATTTGCCCCAAATTGAGAACCCAAGCTCCCCGCTAAGGATTTCGCTAACAACTCAATCTCCCTGATTGAATTACCCAAGAACGCTTCCCAGGATTTCACAATAACCAAGTAATAGATGAATACAACAGAGAAACTATGATCCAATCACTCAAGCAGTATAACAGTATAGTAGTTGTGAGAGATGAGTGATTAGGATTTAGAGATGAAGAACTTGAAAGAATAATTTGACGGTGAAAGTTCTTCTTTTTCTCTTTTTCAGATTTGTAATTTTTGCATTGTGTTGTTGTGTCTCGTTGTATTTGAAACAAAAACCCCAAAGTCCTATTTATAGGATTTGCAAAAATATGACCGTTGGACTAAGAGGGGAATCGATTATTTGCTTAAAAGAAGGTGTATGGTAATCGATTAAAATGTGACCATTGTAGCACTTTTAAGAAGGAGAGGAATCGATTATTTGCTTAAAACAAGTGTGTATGATAATCGATTAAAATGTGACCGTTGTAGCACTTTTAAGTAGTGAAGAATCGATTATGTGCTCTAAAGAAAACAGGATAAGAATCGATTGCTTGCTTTAAGTAATTAAGCCAAGAATCGATTGTGTGCTTCAAGGATGAAGCCCAAAATCGATTTTGCTCTTTAATGAGAAGTGAACAATCGATTTCTTCCTTTTGAAACACAAGTCATCAATCGATTGTTTTCTTTCCAAAACTAGTTCTTTTAAAAATAATCTAATATGGAAATCGATTTCTAGCTTGTTAAAACAAGAGTGAAATCGATTTCTTGCTTTAAAAACAAGAGGAAATCGATTTCTAGCTTAAAGTACCAAATCAAGAATCGATTCTTTACTTCAAAAACAAGTTCTTTTAAAACACTAACCCGTGAATCTATTTTCTTTAAAGCAACAACTCTTCATGTGCCTAACCTATTAGCATGTTTTTATATAAACGATTTTTTCAAGGCTAGATCCATTTTATTTTAACAAAACAGATCATCTCTCAAGTACTAAAAGTTATAGAACTGAAATGATAGGATCTTACACGGTGTCCTATCAAAAGCAGATTAACAAATAGTTCTTGAACTCTAGAGTAGCTTCTCCTCCAAGCCGCTACACTTTAAGATATCCTACTCTTTGATTCATGTCCTGTACTTTTGTTCAACTGTAACCATTAGTAGACAGATTGTAGTTTGTTATCATACAAAACAAAGAGTGTTTGTCCTTGGTTCAACAAACATGATACACCAATGTGGTCTTTTGTATCTTCATCAGCATGCTCTTCGTCATCAAGTTCATCGTCGGTGTTTGGCTCATCACATAAACGAGTAATGGGTTCAACTTGAATCACTTCATTTACATTAGACATCTCTTCCATTTGATATGGCACATCTTCCACTGTGTCATCATTTGTCTCAATGCGACCTCTTGGTTTTGTTTTAATTGCGACACACCAACCATGCGTATCAGTCCACGTTGATGGATAAGGGACATAATAGACTTGTCTCACATTTTGTGCAATGACGAACGGATCATACCGTCGACATCTACTATTCATTTTAATGTCCACTGTATTTGACTTTGGATTCACCTTTGTTCCTCGAGCAGACGGATCAAACCAATTACAATAAAAAACCACTACCTTCTGACTAAAATTTAGAAGGGGGTACAAAAGTTCATATATGTGTTGAACGATGCCATAAAATTCATCTTCACCTCCTCCAGTGACACCCTTCATGCAAACTCCACTATTGACTATTTCCCTGCCCTGTGTCCATTCATTGGTGTGAAATTTGTATCCATTGACAAAGTATGTGTGTCATTCTTTAACACATCATCGAGGACCGTCTGATATGTTCCTCAAGTGTGGTTGGTAGGAGTTAGTGGGAGGGCATAAACATGTTGCCTAAACCACGTTGGAAATTGTGCATTAATATGAGCAGAAGAGTGTTGCTCACTTACGTCCTCTGATGACAAGAATTCCCTAAAAAGAAATAATTAATTGTTACACATTTGTCTACTTTATATTAACTAATTAAGATCGATAGTTAATGTTGAGGAACATACTCAATAAATGGTTGCTCCTCAGTACAGTTTATCAACACATGATGGACGACCGGGTAGACAAAAGGCAGACAAAGCTAAATGATGTCTAGGACATTCAGTTTCCATTTAATTTCGACTGCTTCCAAGAGCAAACTCATTCTTGAAATAATAAGAACAAAAATGGGTTGTTTCACGGTGTAAGTAAGAAGAACATATCGATCCTTCAACTCTAGCTTTGTTTTTCACCGATCTTTTTGAATCACCCATGAACCTAGCAGAGAAAATGATATTAATTAACATAATAATCATCTATTTTAAACTTGTTTCTTATATTATAAAAATTAACTGACCTTTCAAACGGATACATCCATCTGTATTGGACAGGTCCGCCAAGTTTAGCTTCATATGCGAGATGCACTGGTAGATGCTCCATAGAATCAAAGAAACCAGGCGGAAATACTCTCTCCAACTTGCATAAGATAAGTGGGATGTCTTGTTCCATTTTTGAAAGATCATTAGCTTTTAGCGTTGCAGAACACAAATTCTTAAAGTATTGACTTATTTCAATGAGCGGATTCAAAACGTGTGTTGGCAACGAACTAAAAGTGATAAGAAATAAGCACTCCATGAATACATGACAAACATAGCTCTTCATCCCATGCAACCTCTCATTATCCACATCCGCACATCTAGATAAATTGGAAGAATAGCCGTCTAGCATTTTCATCCCTTTTATCCACTGATAAACTGCTTTCGCTTGTTCGGTAGATAAAGTAAAATTGGATTTGGGTTTCAAAGTCCTAGTACCTTGCTCAACCAAAAACAAATCCTTTCATCTACAGTAATGATCTATATCCTTCCTAGCTTTCTCATTGTCTTTCGTTTTACCTTTCACGTTCATGACAGTGTTAAATATGTTGTCAAAAAAATTCTTCTCTATATGCATTAAATCGAGATTGTGTCTCAATAGATTATCTTTCCAATAGGGAAGTTCCCAAAAAATACTTTTTTTGTCCAATTGTGCCATTGTCCATAGCCATCTGGATGAGAAACAACACCCGCTAGTACTTCCACAGAAGGGATATCCCTAACACTATTCCAAACTTCCTCTGGTGTCAACCTACGAGGAGGTCCAGCTGTTCCAACATTTCCCTTGATGAACGCATATTTCTGCTTTCTAAATGGGTGATCCATAGGTAAGAACCTACGGTGCGAGTCAAACCATTGAAGTAAACATCCTCTGATGAACATTTCAAGCACGAGCATCTAATTCTGCCTTGTCCCGCAAATTCTTCATGACGCTTAGCACAAAAAATAAACTCTTCTACTCCTTCTACAAAACGTCGCTTCAAACCGGATCTTTCAGGAAATAATCGATCATACATCCAACTACGATCCATAATTTCAGGATCTATGTACTACACCACAATAAATATTATCATTATCATAATTTAGGGATCTATATACTACCAACATAATTAACATTTTGACTAAATAATAACTATAAATTACTATGTTTTAAACAAACTATCCAATTTTTGATTATCAATAAATTAAATATCATAACTATTCAAAGTAAATGAAATAAACTATCAAATATTACTTTTTGATATATATTGATATATTAATTAACATCAACAGAAATTCATAATATTTCGTATTTATCTAAAAATTACAAACAGTAGAAATTAATAACTACATTGACTTTATTTTTTAACTATTATATTATTATATTTCGGATTTATTAATTACATTGACTTTATTTTTTAACAAAGTAAATGAAATAAACTATCAAATATTACTTTTTGAAATATATTGATATATTAATTACTTTATTTTTTATAAATTAATATATTATAATATTAATAATAATATATTATAATAATTGATATTTACTTAATAAAGAAATTCAAACTAATAAAATCAAATAACATTTTATACCAACTAATGACTTTGATAACTAACCGTAGTGAAGAGAAGGCTCTGACTTGATGCGAATCCCCAACTCAAAGAAAGAGGAAAAAAGAGGAAACCAAACTCAAGCAATACCTAAACAAACAACACCACAATTAGTAACTAACTCATATTATAAAATAATTCATAAACTAAAACTATTAACTCATGTTACAAACATACCTTAGATAGAAGAAATTTGCCAAAGAGAGGAAGAGATTTAGTAGAGAGAAGAAGAGAATTTGTAGGGAGGAAGAGAGGAATTTCAAGAAGAGAATTTGGGTGTGAAGAAGAAATGTGGAGAAGTTATATATATATATATATATATATATATATATATATATATATATATATATATATATATATAGGAAGAAGGGGAACGGTCGATTTTTCGAAAATCCGCCGAAAATGACATCTACAGGTGGATTTTTTAAATTTTAAATTTCGCGTATTTTCAAAAATATCCGCAGGAAATGACGTTTTCGGCGGATTTTGGCCGTTGTGTCATTTCCGGCGGATTTTAATGACTTACCGACAGATTTTTTAAATTTTAAATTTCGCGTATTTTCAAAAATATCCACCGGAATGACGTTTCCGGCGGATTTTGGCCGTTGTGTCATTTCCGGCAGATTTTAATGACTTACCGACGGATTTTTTAAATTTTAAATTCCCACTGTTTTTAATGATCCGCCGGAAAGTACCTTACCGGCGGATTTTGTTTTTTTTTTTTAAATTATATTTCGTCCACAATAATCCGCCGGAAATACCTAATAATCCGCCGGAAATTTTCTGGAGGAAACAAATCCGCCAGAAAATACCACAAATCCACCGGTAATTCCTAAAATCCGCCGGAAATGTTCCGGCGGACACTAATCCGCCGGAAAATCCAATTATTCTTGTAGTGCACCAATAGGTATGTGTATAGAAGTTTGTAATCAGTTTGAGCTATTACATTTTCTCTCTCTTTTGGAAGCTCCAAACCATATTTTCATTCTTGGCAGAGGAACTGGAGCATTGTGTGCAATGAAGGAAGTAGAAATATTCTCCGATGATCCAAAATCTGTAGAGAGCATAAAGCAGTTAGAGCAGGCCGGTTGTCCATCACTTGTTTGTTATTGCTTGTTTATTTATTACCTGTTCAGGATATATGAAATGTGGAAATTATCTATCTCCTCGGTTTTCTCCCGGAAAAGTTTTAGTCATGTAAGATAATTGTTGTTTCAGTGTTTTCGAAATTATACCGAAGAAATTACTGGGATGAGTCGCGGACTAGGTCGCTCTTTTTAAGACGTTTCGTGGCACTGCTCAATGGTGCAAGCAGACTATCAACCACGACGCCCCCAGGACAAAACAGTCCAGTTACGATTATGACTGCACAGTCAATAATCGCTCGAGATATACACCTCTCAATATGGTTTATAACCAACCACTCAGGAATATGGCTCGTAGGCCACTCTTAGAAAAGAAGAAGAAGAAAACGAATTTGTGAGGGAGAAGAGAAGAGAACTCGGTACTGCTTTGAGTTTTCGGTGTACTGAATTAATTGGGGGAAAGCCCTTTTATAGGCTTCAATAACCGGCTTCGTGCGCAAGTCATGGGACTTCATGCGCAAGTTACGAGTTTCGTTAGGAACGGATCCTCCGTGCGTGTGTGGTGGTTAGTTAGAGTGCGTGCTTGCCCGTTCACAAAACTGGGTACCCCTTGGGCCCCAACCCAAAGGTGTGAACTTCCCACTTATAAGCACTCTTCAAGTGCTTAGTCCAAGCAATGTGGGACTTAGTAAGTTTTTAAATTCACACCAATGTTCCAACAATCCCCCACTTGAATTTAAAACAGTTCCAGAAGTAGCGTCAAGCGCCTCCATAAGATTGTGCATAAGCAGAGGTGTCGTACGACTTGAACCTTGCGTAGCGGTTAAGATTTAGATTCAACAAGAGTGACTCGTAGTCTTGAACTCTATCTCTAATATTCAAAACCACACACAGCCCTTTCCATAGGTGTATTCTCAGATGCCCGTGCGTTTATGGCCCTGCACGTCTATCCCAGTTTAGTGAACGCTGTAGGAATTTCTGCCCAAAATGCCATAGGAAGCGGCCCCACTTCCACATTCACAAAGGTGAGTCTATCAAGAGTACTCCTGTAGCTAGGTACTCTACTCCACATGGAGTATAGATCTCATTAAGAGTTTCTATTATCTCAACCTTACATCGCTTCAGGAATCATGCTTATTTAATTTTAATAGCATGTTCATCTCCTGTCACTTCACAACTTGTTATTACCCATTGAACCTAATTCTTGGGATCTCCAGTCTTTTAGGTCGGGTTGCCATTGTGAGTGACTCATGGTTCTAAAGGCAGTAGTCCCATCTTTTGAGATGTACTTTGGACTTTCTCTCTAGCTAATCCTTTCGTCAAAGGATCGGCTAAGTTCTGATCAGTGCGTACGTGATCCACTCTCACAGCTCCTTTTGTTAGTAGCTCTCTAACTGTGCTGTGCTTACGACGGATTTGTCGTTTCTCACCGTTGTAATAACGGTTCTCTATTTTTGCAATAGCCGCGGTACTATCGCAGTGGATCAACACAGCTGGCGTCGGTTTTTCCCATAAGGGAATCTCTGCTAGTAGGCATCTTAACCAGCTAGCTTCTTCACTGGCTGTCGCTAGTGCTATCATTTCAGACTCCATAGTGGACTGAGCCAGAATGGTCTGTTTCTTAGATTTCCAGGATACGGAACCACCGACTATACTAAATATGTAGCCACTAGTTGCTTTGGAATCATCTGACAAAGTGTTCCAACAGCGTCACTGTACCCTTCAAGTATAGCTGGAAATCTCTGATAGTGTAATCCTAGATTCATGGTTCTTTTAAGATATCTCATGACTCTTTCAATAGCATGCCAATGCTCGATACTAGGTCGACTAGTAAACCTGCATAGCAATCCCACAACATAGGCAATGTCGGGTCTAGTAGAATCAGTAGCATACCTTAGGCTGCCAATGATGCTCGCATATTCCGTTTGTCTAACACTGTCACCAGTGTTCTTAAAAAGTTTGACACTTGGATCATAGGGGGAACATGCAGGTTTACAGTCAAAATAATTGTATTTCTTTAAGATCTTCTCAATATAATGAGATTGATCCAAGGAAATTCCTTTCTCGGACCTAGTGATCTTGATCCCGAGGATTACATTAGCTTCTCCGAGGTCTTTCTTATCAAAGTTGTTGCACAACAATGATTTCACTTTATTTATGGCATGAATGTTTGATCCAAATATGAGTAGATCATCTACATAGAGACATATGATAGTGCAAACGTCATTCTCAGTTTTGTAATAAATGCATTTGTCACTTTCATTCACTTTGAACTCATTCGATATAATCAAATTATTGAACTTCTCATGCCATTGTTTGGGAGCTTGTTTGAGACCATACAGAGACTTGTCCAACGTACAGACCTTGTGTTCTTGCCCATGGGCTACAAAACCTTCAGGTTGCTCCATATAGATTTCCTCTTCTAATTCGCCATTTAAAAAGGCGGTCTTTACATCCATTTGGTGTACTTCTAAGTCATAAATAGAAGCCAGAGCAATTAGTACCCTTATGGATGTAATTATGGTAACAGGCGAATATATATCGAAGAAATCTATGTTTTCTCTTTGTCTAAAACCTTTGGCTACAAGGCGAGCCTTGTACTTATCAACAGTGCCATCAGGCTTTAACTTCCTTTTCAGAATCCATTTACAACCAATGGTTTTGCAACCAGGAGGCAAGTCCACTAAGTGTCATGTCTTGTTAGACTCTAGAGAATCCATCTCATCATTTATGGCTTCTTGCCACAAGTCAGCATCCAATGAAGACAGAGCTTCGTGAATGCTAGTAGGATCCTCCTCTAGTGTATAGACCGTGTAGTCGGGTCCATAGTCTTTAGCAACACGTGCTCTCTTACTTCTTCTAGGTTCTATTTCCCTTTCTATGTTGTTTTCAACGCTCCTAGGCACAGGAAACTTACTAGTTCCAGAGCCCCCACTATTTCTTGATTTAAAGGGAAATTTACTTTCATAGAAGTCAACATCGTTTGACTCAATGGTTACTTTTGCATTCAGGTCATAGAATCTGTATGCTTTGTTGTTTACTGCATAACCAATGAATACACATTCATAGGCTCTATTGGCAAGTTTGACTCTTTTTGGGTCTGGGATCCTTACATAGGCCAGACAGCCCCAAGTTCGGAAATAAGACACATTTGGTTGTCTTTTCTTTATCATTTCCTAAGGAGAAATTTTATTCCTAGATTTAGGAACTCTGTTCAGTACATAGCATACTGTTATTAAAATTTCACCCCACCAGTGTGTTGCAGCGCCCGAATTAAGCATAATCGCAACTGTCAATTCGGTAAGGGTTCTATTTTTCCTTTCTGCTTTACCATTCATTTCAGGTGAATATGGTGCAGTTGTTTCATGTATGATTCCATTCAACTTATAAAAGTCATTAAATAACTGGGAATCATACTCAGTTCCTCTATCGCTTCGAAAACACTTTATCTTTTTTCCAAATTGATTTTCAATTTCCTTTACAAAATTTTTGAACATGTCTAGCGCTTCACTTTTATTTTTCATAAGTGTCATACCCTAATTTTGTCCGGCTAATTTAAAGCTTACTAGAAAATCCAAAATATTGTTTTTGTCATTTATGTGTCATGTATATGCGTGTTACTTCTCATTGGTGCGTGTGTACTATTGTTAATAATGTACACATTTTAGTCCCCGTTGCGGACAGGTGTTCGCGTATTGTGGTGTACGAGTGTTTATTTTAGTACGCGAATTCGCGTATTCTCGCTGTGGACGTGCGTTCGCGTCTCATCGTGTACGTTTGTTTTTCGTCGTTGTTATCGGTTTAATTTTGTTCTAAAAATCTAATAAAAATCAGATTGTGAATAAATGCTTTTTATAATCAGTTTTTTTTACAAAGTTAACTCTAGTACAATTGTATAGACCAAAATAAATAAATAAAATAGTACGAAACAAGACTAAAACAAATAATAACAATAAAGTGAGCATGCTGCCGCAGATGCACATGGTGGTGGAAATATTTTAAGTATCAAACAAAGCCAACTCCATCTTGTTCCTTTGACTATTTTTCATTTTTGCTTTAACCAAGTAAGTGGTACAGCTGATGTATTATTTTGAGAATGAGGCCAAGAGTCCCTTCTTTTTGTTCTTTTGCTTTTCTCAGTTTAGGTAAAAACATTCCAGCCTTTGCAGCACCAGTACCTCCACCCTGCAAGCTGTCTGCTGTAACATCCTCAAAATAATTAGGCGAATTGTTTGGATGTTAACCCAATGGGAGTAATTTAGTACCTGACTGGTAAATTTAGTAAGTACTAAAATTATTTACTGGATAACATTAAGTCGTTAACTGGATAATACGGGTCAATGAAGTTTTGGAATCGAAATAAGGGATAAAGATCAATACGGTAATTGGACCACGCTACCACCTATTTAATAATTAAATATGTGTTGTGTGTGTGTGTGATTAAAGAAAATAAAAGAATGAAAGAGAAGAAAGAAAGAGGAGATACGCGCAGAAGAGGAAAAGGAGAAGAAAAGAGAAGAAAGAAAAGAGAAAGAAGAAGAGGAAAGAAGAAGAGAAAGGAAGAAGAAGTGTGAAGCCCACCCTCTCAAATTTCATCACCATCATCCCCTTACTTCCCTCTACAAAACCCTATAACTTGGTAAGCTTCCCCTCAATTTTTCCCCTATTTTATGGCCTACGAATTTGGGAAGGTTTTGGAGGTGATTTGGCGAAATCGTGAGTTGTGTGATCAAATTGATGATTGAATCATGCTTAGGAACGAAGCTAGGAGCGGATTGAACGCGATTGGAAGCTCGGAACGAAGTTAGGAGCGGTTCGGTGATTTTGTCATATCGGTGATTTCGGCTCGGCAACGACTCTCGCTTCAAGGGTGAGTTTTACTCACGTTTAGGTTTATTCCGTTTTGAAATGAATTGTGTGATTTGTTTTCGAAAAATTTTGAGTCGAAAACGTTATTTTGAAATATATTGCGTTTTAACGAAATTCGTAATCGTTGAGTTTTTGATTGAATTGCTTGATTGTTTGATGTTGATTGGACTGGTATATTGTCTGGCATTGTCTGTTTTTGAGTTAGGAATCGATCGGGGCGAGTTTCGGATCGATCGGAAAGCAAAATTTCACAAAACAGGGCATTTTGGCAATGCTGTCAAACGCGCACGACCCGTGCGTCTCAGGCACACGACCCGTGCGCCTGGTTCGGGTTCAGTGTTGAAAAATTGTCTAACAGGGCGCACGACCCGTGCGTCCTGGGGCACGACCCGTGCGCCTAGTCCTGCCCAAAATTTTCAAAGTGCCCTAAATGATTCCGTTTCGATCCCAATCCTCTCCTAATCCTTTCCTAACCCTTCTATAATGATATTAGGCTTATTATGCCATGATTTTGCGTACGTTTCAAAAGGGTTTTATAAAATAATTTCGAAGTTGAAAATTGTGTCGAAAGGTGGTCAACTAGAGTGCGAGTGTGAACTTGGATTTTATAAAACTCGGAATTAAAGCGTTTCATTGATTATCTGATTTGATGGACCGTGGGTTCATAGTACTGTAGATATATGTATGTTTATATATATATATATATATATCGAGTTGGGTGACGACCCATGTTTTGACATACTAGGCGGGGCAGTCATGCTCCCCCAACCTAGGCTCCGTGCCAATAGGAGAATGTACTATTGGTAAGGGGGTTCACCGGGATTAGCACTGGATTTGCAGTCGGTGTTATGTCATGAGTTTGTTGTACGTACACCGGGATTAGCACTGGATTTGCAGTCGGTGTCGTACTGTGCGATACACCGGGATTAGCACTGGATTTGCAGTCGGTGCCGCACTTTGTTTGTTCACGTTCACCGGGATTAGCACTGGATTTGCAGTCGGTGTCGTGTTGGTTTTAAAAAGGATTATTAATTGAACCGAGAGAGTTAGTAGGGGTCTCGGTAGAACTCACTGAGATTGTATCTCACTGTTTAAATGTTGTTGTTTTACAGATAAACAGGGACAGAAGAAACCTCAGAGGCACGAGTAGGTGGCCCCGAGTGATGGATGATGACTTAGTTTTACGTTTAAGTTTAATTCCCTTTTGTTGTCTGTGTATCACAATACTATGGCATTAGTATTATGTTATCCTTCATTCCGCTTTCTTGTATGACTCTGACTACCATAGTTGCTGACAGGTTATGGTCTTGTTTGTATATAAGACTGTTTTGTTTTATTCAGCGAAAAATTTATAATGGTATTCAGTGTCTGAACAGGAAATAATATCTCTGATGTATGTTTAATGTGCACTTGGGTGTTTTTAACAAATAAAAATACCAGGGTGTTACAGTTGGTATCAGAGCGGTTCGACCTAGTCGGACTTAGCTTATAGGGTCTTTGCTTTTCCAGTCGTGATTTTCTTAGTATGCTATTAGACATTGAGCTTGATCAACTTAATACTTTGTGCATATTTCGCAGAATCATGGCCAGAAGAGGTAGAGGCGTTCCTCCTCCTGTTGATCCAAATTTTGAGTGGATGCAGAATGTAATTGAAAACCAGCAGAAAATGATGCAAGACATGATGCTTATGCATCAGCAGCAACAAATCCTACAGCAAAATGCTCAGCAGCATCAAGCTCCAAAGCCACAAGTGAACCCAAGGAGAATTTTCACAGAGTTCCTGAAAATGAAACCCTCCGAGTTTAGAGGTGGGCCGGATGTCATGAGAGCACAACATTGGCTGGATGACATTGAAAAGATCTTTATAACAATGCAAGTGACCGATGAAGACAAGTTGAGGTTGGCATCCCATATGTTGAAGGGAGAGGCCAATAACTGGTGGACAAATGCTAGGGCCATGATGGAGACAATGGGAACTCCCCCGACTTGGGACAATTTCCGAACATCATTTTTAGAACAATTCTTCCCCACGGCTATGAGGTTGGATAAAGAAAATGAGTTTTTGACTTTTACACAAGGAGGCTTGACCGTGGGCCAATACACGGCTAAATTTGAAGAGTTGTATCAATTCTTCGGTTTAGCTGGATATGCCCCAAGTGACCAATGGAAAACTGACAGGTACAAATATGGGTTGAGAGAAGATATTGCTCAAAGTCTTAGTTCTTTTCCGAGAACCAACTATGCAGCCATGGTACAACAAGCTTATATCGCCGAAAGTGATTTGTCAAGGTTGTATGCAAGCAGAAAGGCATTCCATCAGAGCAAGAGGAACACTGGATCATCTAGTTCTCAGATGGGTCCCAGGCATGACTCGGGGAAAGGAGGTAAGTACAAAGGGAAGCAGGTGCAATCGTCTGACTCTGCACAATTCAGGAATTGTAGACTTTGTGGAAGACATCACCGCGGAGAGTGTCCGCCAAGGCCCGATCGGTGCTATGTTTGCAATGAAGAGGGGCACTATGCAAATAAGTGCCCAACAAAGAAGAATCCGCAAAGAGCACCAAATGCTCCTGGTCAGGGGCGAATCAACACATTAGATGCTCGAACCATCACTCCTTCTGATAATCTTCTGAGGGGTACGGGATCTCTTTTTAATAATTCAGTCAATATTTTATATGATTCTGGTGCAACTCACTGTTTTATCTCGCAAGCATGTGTGAATCGGTTGGGACTAGCATTGTCTGAGCTATCCGAACCGATAACTATTTTAACTGCTGCCAAGGGTCGTGTCCAGACCCAATCATTATGTGAAAATTGCCTACTTGTCATAGGCGACAGACAGTTTGTTGTGAAATTTATTTGCTTGCCTATGAGAAGCATGGACATTGTTCTGGGTATGAATTGGATGGTTGAAAATCATGTGACAATCAACTGTGCCGATCGAACTATTAGCTTCGCCTCCGAGTCCGTAGGATTGACACAGGTAGATGCTGAAGCGACGATCTCTTACACCGAAGCAAGCCAGTCATTATTCCAAGGTGCGGAAGCTATTCTTATTATGTTGTCTGCATCTACTGAAACGGGTTTAGATTTGTCATCTGTACAAGTGGTAAATGAATTTCTAGATGTCTTTCCAGAAGAAGTTTCATCCTTACCTCCTGACCGAGAGGTAGAATTCTCAATAGAATTGATTCCTGGTACAGGATCAATCTCTATTGCTCCTTATAGAATGTCTCCTTTAGAGTTAAAGGAACTGAAGTCTCAACTTGAGGAATTAATATCGAAAAGGTTTATCCGACCGAGTGCTTCTCCATGGGGTGCTCCGGTGTTGCTAGTCAAAAAGAAAGATGGTAGCATGAGATTGTGCATAGATTATCGACAACTCAACAAAGTGACGATTAATAATAAGTATCCATTGCCAAGGATAGACGATTTGCTCGACCAACTTCGGGGTGCCGTGGTATTTTCAAAAATTGATCTAAGATCGGGCTATCATCAAATAAAGGTACGGGCCTTAGATATTCCGAAGACAGCTTTCCGTACGAGGTATGGACATTACGAGTTCGTAGTGATGCCCTTCGGTTTGACTAATGCTCCAGCGGTATTCATGGATTACATGAACCGAGTGTTTCACACGTACCTTGATCAGTTTGTGGTAGTTTTTATTGATGATATCTTGGTGTACTCTAAGACCATTGAGGACCATGTTCAACATCTCCGCATTGTTCTGAACGTACTCCGAGAAAAGAAATTGTATGCCAAGCCGTCGAAGTGTGACTTCTGGATGCCGGAAGTGAAGTTTTTGGGACACGTGATTTCCCAATCGGGAGTTGCTGTGGATCCCAGTAAAGTAGAAGCGGTGTTGAACTGGGAACGACCAACATCTGTTACAGAAATAAGAAGTTTCTTGGGTCTAGCTGGTTACTACAGGAGGTTTATCCAAGGTTTTTCACAATTGGTTCTTCCACTTACTCGGTTGACTCGCAAGGCCCAACCGTTTTTATGGAATGCCGATTGTGAGGAATGTTTTCAAGAGTTGAAGGTTAGGTTGACTTCTGCTCCAATCCTAATTCTTCCAGATCCGTCTTTGGATTTTCAAATTTACAGCGATGCTTCTGGGAAGGGTTTGGGGTGTGTTCTCATGCAGAACCAACAAGTTGTAGCTTA
The DNA here is from genome assembly GCA_039519185.1 of Astragalus membranaceus. Classification (NCBI taxonomy): domain Eukaryota; kingdom Viridiplantae; phylum Streptophyta; class Magnoliopsida; order Fabales; family Fabaceae; genus Astragalus; species Astragalus membranaceus. Next base: position 45,691,290 of record CM076847.1, on the reverse strand, counting down.
TGCCTCCAGACAGTTGAAGACTCATGAAGAGAATTATCCGACTCATGATTTGGAGTTAGCAGCTATTGTGTACGCACTGAAGATTTGGAGACATTACCTGTATGGGTCTCGTTTCGAAGTCTTTAGTGATCATAAAAGCTTGAAATATCTGTTTGACCAGAAGGAGTTGAATAACAGGCAGAGAAGATGGGTGGAGTTTCTGAAGGATTATGACTTCGAACTGAAGTATCATCCGGGAAAAGCTAATGTTGTAGCCGATGCACTAAGTAGGAAATCCATTCATATAGCAGGATTAATGATGCATGAAATGGGATTATTGGAGTCTTTCCGGGACTTAAATGTGGATTCAAAGCCAAAAAGGAACCGGTTGGTGTTGAGCCACATAAGGATCTCTAGTTCCATAAGGGATTCTATTCGCTTAGCACAGGAAGTTGATGTGAAACTACAATCACAGAAAGTGTTGCCAGATTTTACCGAGGATAGTGATGGGGTTATTTGTTTCAACGGTAGGATCTGTGTGCCTGACGATGAGAGTATTAAAAAGCAAGTGCTAGAGGAAGCACATCGGAGTTTATTTTCTGTACATCCTGGATCCACCAAGATGTATAGAGATTTGAAACAGATGTATTGGTGGCCGGGAATGAAGTTAGAAATTGCTGAATTCGTATCACAATGCTTAACTTGTCAAAAAGTTAAGATAGAACATCAAAAGCCTGCCGGTCTGCTACGGCCACTAGATGTGCCAGTGTGGAAGTGGGAAGACATTTCTATGGATTTTGTAATGGCATTGCCAAGGTCACAAGCCGGTAACGACTCCATTTGGGTAGTTGTGGATCGGTTAACCAAATCAGCTCATTTTATTCCAGTTCGTTCCAGCAGTAAAGTATCCAAGTTAGCTGAGGTGTATTTGAAGAACATAGTAAGGTTACATGGGGTTCCTACCAGTATAGTGTCGGATCGAGATCCGAAATTCACTTCTCGATTTTGGAAAGCTCTGAATGAAGCTTTGGGAACTAAAGTACTTCTTAGTACCGCTTATCACCCGCAGACAGACGGTCAGACCGAGAGAACTATCCAGACCTTAGAGGATATGCTTAGGGCCTCGGTGCTTGATAACGGGAAGAAATGGGAGGATCATCTTCCATTGGTGGAATTCTCATATAACAACAGTTATCATTCCAGTATCGGAATGGCACCTTATGAAGCTTTGTATGGTAGGAAATGCAGGACTCCATTGTGTTGGTGGGAAGTAGGTGAGAACCGATTATTAGGACCCGAGGTGATTCAAGACACTACTGAAAAGATCCGCCAGATCAGGGAAAGAATGAAAGCCGCTCAAAATAGGCAAAAGAGCTATGCTGATAAAAGAAGAAGGCCGTTGGAATTTGAGTCGGGCGATCATGTGTTTTTGAGATTATCACCAACAATTGGCACAGGTAGGGCATTACGGGTGAAGAAACTCAGTCCTCGGTATATTGGACCTTTCCAGATAATCGAGCGAATAGGGCCTCTTGCATACCGTATTGCGTTGCCTCCACCATTGTCAAATCTGCATGATGTATTCCATGTGTCTCAGCTGCGGAAGTACATCCCCGATCCAAGTCAACCGTTAGATTTTGAAACGATTGATCTTCGACCGGACTTGTCCTTCCAACCTACTCCGAATTACATCATGGAACGTGGCGAGAGGACGCTACGGACAAAGTCAATTCCCATTGTCAAGGTGGTATGGGATGGTTTTTCCGCCGAGGAAGCTACTTGGGAGTTGGAGGACGATATGCGGACTCGGTATCCGTATTTGTTCTCTTGAGGTACGTTGTGTTTAATTTTGAGGACAAAATTCTTTTAAGTAGGGGAGAATGTAACATCCTCAAAATAATTAGGCGAATTGTTTGGATGTTAACCCAATGGGAGTAATTTAGTACCTGACTGGTAAATTTAGTAAGTACTAAAATTATTTACTGGATAACATTAAGTCGTTAACTGGATAATACGGGTCAATGAAGTTTTGGAATCGAAATAAGGGATAAAGATCAATACGGTAATTGGACCACGCTACCACCTATTTAATAATTAAATATGTGTTGTGTGTGTGTGTGATTAAAGAAAATAAAAGAATGAAAGAGAAGAAAGAAAGAGGAGATACGCGCAGAAGAGGAAAAGGAGAAGAAAAGAGAAGAAAGAAAAGAGAAAGAAGAAGAGGAAAGAAGAAGAGAAAGGAAGAAGAAGTGTGAAGCCCACCCTCTCAAATTTCATCACCATCATCCCCTTACTTCCCTCTACAAAACCCTATAACTTGGTAAGCTTCCCCTCAATTTTTCCCCTATTTTATGGCCTACGAATTTGGGAAGGTTTTGGAGGTGATTTGGCGAAATCGTGAGTTGTGTGATCAAATTGATGATTGAATCATGCTTAGGAACGAAGCTAGGAGCGGATTGAACGCGATTGGAAGCTCGGAACGAAGTTAGGAGCGGTTCGGTGATTTTGTCATATCGGTGATTTCGGCTCGGCAACGACTCTCGCTTCAAGGGTGAGTTTTACTCACGTTTAGGTTTATTCCGTTTTGAAATGAATTGTGTGATTTGTTTTCGAAAAATTTTGAGTCGAAAACGTTATTTTGAAATATATTGCGTTTTAACGAAATTCGTAATCGTTGAGTTTTTGATTGAATTGCTTGATTGTTTGATGTTGATTGGACTGGTATATTGTCTGGCATTGTCTGTTTTTGAGTTAGGAATCGATCGGGGCGAGTTTCGGATCGATCGGAAAGCAAAATTTCACAAAACAGGGCATTTTGGCAATGCTGTCAAACGCGCACGACCCGTGCGTCTCAGGCACACGACCCGTGCGCCTGGTTCGGGTTCAGTGTTGAAAAATTGTCTAACAGGGCGCACGACCCGTGCGTCCTGGGGCACGACCCGTGCGCCTAGTCCTGCCCAAAATTTTCAAAGTGCCCTAAATGATTCCGTTTCGATCCCAATCCTCTCCTAATCCTTTCCTAACCCTTCTATAATGATATTAGGCTTATTATGCCATGATTTTGCGTACGTTTCAAAAGGGTTTTATAAAATAATTTCGAAGTTGAAAATTGTGTCGAAAGGTGGTCAACTAGAGTGCGAGTGTGAACTTGGATTTTATAAAACTCGGAATTAAAGCGTTTCATTGATTATCTGATTTGATGGACCGTGGGTTCATAGTACTGTAGATATATGTATGTTTATATATATATATATATATCGAGTTGGGTGACGACCCATGTTTTGACATACTAGGCGGGGCAGTCATGCTCCCCCAACCTAGGCTCCGTGCCAATAGGAGAATGTACTATTGGTAAGGGGGTTCACCGGGATTAGCACTGGATTTGCAGTCGGTGTTATGTCATGAGTTTGTTGTACGTACACCGGGATTAGCACTGGATTTGCAGTCGGTGTCGTACTGTGCGATACACCGGGATTAGCACTGGATTTGCAGTCGGTGCCGCACTTTGTTTGTTCACGTTCACCGGGATTAGCACTGGATTTGCAGTCGGTGTCGTGTTGGTTTTAAAAAGGATTATTAATTGAACCGAGAGAGTTAGTAGGGGTCTCGGTAGAACTCACTGAGATTGTATCTCACTGTTTAAATGTTGTTGTTTTACAGATAAACAGGGACAGAAGAAACCTCAGAGGCACGAGTAGGTGGCCCCGAGTGATGGATGATGACTTAGTTTTACGTTTAAGTTTAATTCCCTTTTGTTGTCTGTGTATCACAATACTATGGCATTAGTATTATGTTATCCTTCATTCCGCTTTCTTGTATGACTCTGACTACCATAGTTGCTGACAGGTTATGGTCTTGTTTGTATATAAGACTGTTTTGTTTTATTCAGCGAAAAATTTATAATGGTATTCAGTGTCTGAACAGGAAATAATATCTCTGATGTATGTTTAATGTGCACTTGGGTGTTTTTAACAAATAAAAATACCAGGGTGTTACATCTGCTCTCCCACAACACTGCTCCACTACTCTAAAAAAAACATAAAAAAATTGTTGTCTTATTAGTTTACTTCCCCTATTAAAGAACTAACAGACAGCAAGCAAAAGGGGAAGGCACACACTGATCACTGATATATACATAAACACACGGCTTCAAGGAAGGGGAAAAACAATGTAGAGATACATAGAAACAGAAAGAATAAGGAAGGAGAAATAACCCCCAACCACCACCAACTCTGGCAAACTCCGACGAGCAACACCCCCACCACCGTCAACCACCAAAAACCATCACCATCTAGAACCCCCAAACACCCTCGCCGTCCCTTCCTCTCTGTAACAGCCCAAAATAATTAGTTAATTTATTTAATTAATTATCTAGGGTTGGTGTTTGAGAAAAATAAAATAAAATGATAGGAATAATTATTTAGGGATTTTATGTGATAGAATATTAGAAATAATTAGTTGTTAGTATATGTGGATAGGTGGTGGCGAATTAGAGGTGTTAGTGGAGGCCCATGATTAAGTCATAAACTAAGAAAGCCCATGATTGGTTAAGTGAGCCTATAAATAAGGAGTTTTTAAGTTAGGGTTTCATTAGTTGAGAAAATTAGATTTTGTGAGAGAGTGAGAGCTAAGGAGTGGCGGCCAAGGCAAGGAAAAAGAGAGGAATTTCGTGGCTTCCATAGAGAAAAAAAAAGAGAGGAGTTCGTGACCAAGAAAGAAAAGAGGAGAGAGAAGAAAAGCTAGGTTTTTCAAGGTTTCTAAGCCTAAGGATTCGAGTTCTTCAATAAGGTAAGGGGGCTCTCGTTCATAGTTAATAATTTATAAACCACGAAATCATGGGGACTAGGTGTTAGGAGTAGTTGTTTAAATTGCTGTTGATGTTTATAATATCTATATGTGGCTGAAGTGTGATGGTTGTTTGTGTTGTTGAATTCACTGTTTTGAGATGTTCTGACATAGGTTTAGTATTTCAGTGACTGAGAACGTTTTACTAATTGAAAAATTATGTGGTTTGTCATTTCGAAAACTTGATTGAATGCTTGTTAATTTGACGCTGGTTTGGTTGCGTTTAGAGCTGTGAAGATCGAGTTATGAATTCCACAAGTTAGGGTAATATTCTGGAAGCATTCTGGACATAGGTTCGGTATTTTTAAAACTGGGAACTTTCTGTTCCTCAAAAAATTATGGGACTTTTTTTGTTAGAAAACAGACTTAATTTTGGTCACTTTGGCACTGGTTTGGTTAAATTTGGAGTAGTGTAGCTCGAGTTATGAGCGTCCCAAGTCAGGTCAAATTTCTGGACTTAAACTAGGTATAGGTTCAGTGTTTCAGGTCTTGTGTCTTCAATTGAACTCTGATTTGAACGATTCTTTTTCCACTAGAACCTATACTCAAATTGCTTTTGTTAAGGCTAAGGTTTTGTTCCATTTGGTCAAGTGTAAGTCAGTTTAGAGTGATTTGAAGTGGAAGGACAGAATCTGTCCAGCCTGGGAACCATTCGGGTTGTTTCTAAAAACTGTACTAACTGGCTCATTGTTTTGAAATTTAACTACACATCTGTAGCTTTCCAACGAGGGGTCTTTTGTAATTTTCCGATGTCGTTTACTATTTTGACTAATTCGCCGAATTCTGGCTGCCGTGTTCGCGTAGCCCAGGGTGTCGCTGTTGTTCCCAAATTTGTTTTCTAAATATCTTTTGACTCGGGTGTCCAAATTTGATGGTTCAAAATGCGTTTCGAAGCTTATTCAGGTGCCTACCTAGATATTCTAATTTTAGGCAAAAATAAATTATTTTTCAGAGGGTTCTGGGCAGATGTTGTCCGAGGTGTCTAAAATGTAGTTTTGCTTGCCTACTCCGTGTCGATGTCCTAAAAGGGTTTAATTGAATTGGTGTTGGTGTAAATGGTGGGTCTGTTTGGTGAGTCTATTTGGTGAGTTTAATTGGTGAGTCAATATGGTGAGATTATTAATTATTTTGTGATGGTGAGTTGATTAATAGCATTGGTGAGTCCGTTAATTATTTGGTGATTATGCTTGTTGCTCGTTTGGTGTGTCATGGTGTGTTATGATGCATATTAATGGTGAATATATCTTGGTGATTGGTGAGTATATAAATTATTGGTGAGCAATATAAATACATCATTTGGTGTTTTGGTGTCATGGTGCGTAGTCATGGTGTCGCATATTCATATGCATTTCTGGTGAATAGGCCTCGGCCTCCTAAAATATTTTGGTGTTTGGTGAATGCCCTCAAGGAAATTTTGGGGAATGGATCCACATGCATATGCCCAGTAGAGTTTTGGGTTGCATTTCATACATTGCATACACGTCCTGTGTTTGATTGCGTCTTCTTAAACTAATGGTGTAACTGTATTCTGGGTGTAACTGTATTTGGTGTGACGGTACTCGGTGTAACAGTATTCGGCGTAACTGGATTTGGTGTAATTGTATTGATGGTGTAGTTAAATTGATGGTATCCCTGGTGTGCCTATTATTCTGTGTTTCTTGTTTTATCTATTATTATCTATGTAGTGAGACTCACCCTACTGCGTCGTGTTGCCTCGTATGTCGGCAACCTGCAGGTGACGGTGACTGAAGGTGGCTAGAGATTCTTCTTCTAGTATGGTTGAGTCGGCTCTGATACGTAGCACTCGGGAGGGTTGTCCTTGTGTCTTTCCTTATGTGTTATGTATATGCCTTTCTAAGTTGTAAACCTTTTGAAGTATGATTGCCAAGTTAAACCTTTTTATTTCCGCTGCATGTTTTTGAAAAGAAGTTAGTTATAATTAAAGTACTCTGTTTGCGAAGTGGTTTTCCGGTTCGAAAAATGTGACACTCTTTTGGCGCGAAGAACTCTGATATTATTTTTTTAATAAACCGTTGGGTAGAAAATGGGGTGTTACATTAGTGGTATCAGAGCAATGGTTGGTCCGTCCGGCCAAGTCATCGAGTCGTTGTGTCGGTTAGCGACCAACTGTTGTCTTTTTAGTGCTAACCAATGTTTGCGTTGCAGGTACATCAAAAGTTGCCAATGGTAAGTGATCTAGTGGGGGAGACATCCCTACTAGTGTTATGTGTTTTGTGTATCCCTATGTGCTGTTGTCTGGTTTGTTTTTGACCTTCCCTGCTGTGTGAACTGTGTGTGATTGTTAGTGGGAGAGTGTTAGTTTTAGCGGGTAAATTTCGAGGGCGAAATTCTTTTAAGTGGGGGAGAGTTGTAACAGCCCAAAATAATTAGTTAATTTATTTAATTAATTATCTAGGGTTGGTGTTTGAGAAAAATAAAATAAAATGATAGGAATAATTATTTAGGGATTTTATGTGATAGAATATTAGAAATAATTAGTTGTTAGTATATGTGGATAGGTGGTGGCGAATTAGAGGTGTTAGTGGAGGCCCATGATTAAGTCATAAACTAAGAAAGCCCATGATTGGTTAAGTGAGCCTATAAATAAGGAGTTTTTAAGTTAGGGTTTCATTAGTTGAGAAAATTAGATTTTGTGAGAGAGTGAGAGCTAAGGAGTGGCGGCCAAGGCAAGGAAAAAGAGAGGAATTTCGTGGCTTCCATAGAGAAAAAAAAAAGAGAGGAGTTCGTGACCAAGAAAGAAAAGAGGAGAGAGAAGAAAAGCTAGGTTTTTCAAGGTTTCTAAGCCTAAGGATTCGAGTTCTTCAATAAGGTAAGGGGGCTCTCGTCTAATATCTATTTATACAAACAAACCTCCTATGAAATTACCAATTTGGATATCTTATTAATAAGACACATATCTAATTTAAGGGTAAAAATGTCATTGCACTCTTTTTTTTTTCTTTTTTTTCTCTTTCTTCTTACACACTCTTTCTTACTTTTCACTTTTCTCTTACACTCTCTTTCTTCCTTTTTTCTCTTTCTTCTAACACTATCTTTTCTCCTTTTCACTTTTCTCTTACACTCTCTTTCTTCCTTTTTTTCTTTTTACTTTACTTTTAATTTTTCCATAAATAATTATTCTCTTTCTTTTATCATTTCACTTTAATTTTTTTAACTAAATTTCTAAATTTATACAAACACTACTCTATTCAAATTACCTATAAAAATGTAAATGAGTCACACTAAAAAACAAAACAAAACTATCACCTTAAAATATTAATTTTTCTCTCCGAAATCTGTTTACACTCTTATTGATAATCTACTAACACCTCTTATTGATAATCTACTACCTATCTTTTAATATCTATTATAATCAACTAAAGAAATCAATTGAAACTACGAGATAACTGCAATGATATATAAAAATCACGGGATAACTGCACTGATATACAAAAAAACACAAGATTAATATTTGTCATTGATAATTAATATTTTTGAAGACTACTATAAACCTACTATCTAAAAACAATAATATTTAAAGACTATTTAAACTACTGATTAATATTTAAAACAAATATTTTTTATTGATAATCTACTATCTCTCCTTTACTATCTACTACAATATACTAATCAACTAAAATAATCAATTGAAATTACGAAATAACTGCATTGATATATAAAAAAACACGGGATAACTCCACTGATATATGAAAAAAACACGAGATTAATATTTGTCACTGATAATTAAATTTTTTGAAGACTACTACTACAAACCTACTATCTAAAAAATACGAAGACTTAATGACTATGTAAATTAGTAATTAATATTTAAAACAAATATTTCTTATTGATAATCTAATATCTAAAAAACACGGGATAACTACAGTGATATATAAAAAAACACGAGATTAATATTTACCATTGATAATTATAATTTTTGAAAACTACAATAAATCTACTATCTAAAAAACCAAGAAGGCTTAATGACTATTTAAACTGATTAATATTTAAAACTCACGTGACAATATTTGTCACTAATACCTAATTAAAAAAGGACAAATAATTGTTACTGATATATAAAAAAATATGGGATAGATATTTCTTATTGATAATCTACTATCTATCTTTTACTATCTACTATAATCTACTAATCAACTCAAATAATCAATTGAAACTACGGGATAACTGCAATGACATATAAAAAAACACGGGATAACTGCACTGATATATATATATATATATAAACACAGGATTTATATTTGTCATTGATAAATAAAAATTTTGAAGACTACTATAAACCTACTATCTAAAAAACAATAATATTTAATGACTATTTCAACTACTGATTAATATTTAAGAAAAAGATTTCTTATTGATAATCTACTATCTCTCTTTTACTATCTACTATAATCTACTAATCAACTAAAATAATCAATTGAAACTACGAGATAACTGCACTAATATATGAAAAAAAACACGATATTAATATTTGTCATTGATAATTAAATTTTTTGAAGACTACTACTACAAACCTACTATCTAAAAAACAAGAAGACTAACTAATATTTAAAACAATTATTTCCTATTGATAATCTACTATCTAACAAAATTACTATCTACTATAATCTATTAATCAACTAAAATAATCAAATGAAACTACCAGATAACTGCATTGATATATTGAAAACAAGGGATAACTGCAGTGATATATAAAAAACACGAGATTAATATTTGCCATTGATAATTATAATTTTTCAAAATTACTATGAACCTACTATCTAATAAAAGAAGAAGACTTAATGACTATTTAAATTAATATTTAAAACACATGGGACAAATATTTGTCATTGATAATTAAATTTTTTGAAACCTACTACTACAAACCTACTATCTAAAAAATAAGCAGGCTTAATGACTATTTAAATTACTAATTAATATTTAAAACAATTATTTCTTATTGATAATCTAATATCTAACAAATTTACTATCTACTATAATCTACTATCAACTAAAATAATCAATTGAAACTACCAGATAACTGTACGGATATATAAAAAACACGGGGATAACTGCAGTGATATATAAAAAAACACGGGATTAATATTTGCCATTGATAATTATAGTTTTGGAAAACTACTATCTAAAAAACAAGAAGACTTAATGACTATTTAAAACACACGCGACAAATATTTGTCATTAATACCTAAAAAAGGACAAATAATTGTTACTGATATATAAAAAAACACGGGATAAATATTTGTTATCGATAATCTACTATCTATCTTTCACTATCTACAATAATCTACTAATCAACTCAAATAATCAATTGAATATGAGATAACTGCACTGATACATAAAAAAACACTGGACAACTGCACTGATATATAAAAAAATACGGGGATAATTACAATGATATATATAAAAACACGGGATAGTTGCACTGATATATAAAAAAACATGGGATAACAACACTGATATATAAAAAACACTGCACTGATATATAAAAACACACGGGATAAATGCACATATTGTTTTTAAATGATACTTTTACATTTTTAGTTTTAATATTTATCAATTTTTTATATGAAACTACTTTTTTATCTACTTTAAATTTTTCTTTATTTTCACGGGGTATTGTTCAGACTATTTAAATACTGTCTAAATTCATTCCTAAAAAGAACACGACAGCATCTGTCCGTATGCAAGTCATCCTCTATATTTTACAATTGATTTTAGATTAATGAGATTTCAAACTAACGTTTCTATTTGAGGTAATCGTATGACGTAACGCGATCGGCCCGTGCGGATGCACGGGTATAATACTAGTTCATAGTTAATAATTTATAAACCACGAAATCATTGGGACTAGGTGTTAGGAGTAGTTGTTTAAATTGCTGTTGATGTTTATAATATCTATATGTGGCTGAAGTGTGATGGTTGTTTGTGTTGTTGAATTCACTGTTTTGAGATGTTCTGACATAGGTTTAGTATTTCAGTGACTGAGAACGTTTTACTAATTGAAAAATTATGTGGTTTGTCATTTCTAAAACTTGATTGAATGCTTGTTAATTTTACGCTGGTTTGGTTGCGTTTAGAGCTGTGAAGATCGAGTTATGAATTCCACAAGTTAGGGTAATATTCTGGAAGCATTCTGGACATAGGTTCGGTATTTTTAAAACTGGGAACTTTCTGTTCATCAAAAAAATTATGGGACTTTTTTTGTTAGAAAACAGACTTAATTTTGGTCACTTTGGCACTGGTTTGGTTAAATTTGGAGTAGTGTAGCTCGAGTTATGAGCGTCCCAAGTCAGGCCAAATTTCTGGACTTAAACTAGGTATAGGTTCAGTGTTTCAGGTCTTGTGTCTTCAATTGAACTCTGATTTGAACGATTCTTTTTCCATTAGAAACTATACTCAAATTTATTTTGTTAAGGCTAAGGTTTTGTTCCATTTGGTCAAGTGTAAGTCAGTTTAGAGTGATTTGAAGTGGAAGGACAGAATCTGTCCAGCCTGGGAACCATTCGGGTTGTTTCTAAAAACTGTACTAACTGGCTCATTGTTTTGAAACTTTAAATATATTTTCAGAAACTAAACATCTGTAGCTTTCCAACGAGGGGTCTTTTGTAATTTTCCGATGTCGTTTACTATTTTAACTAATTCGCCGAATTCTGGCTGCCGTGTTCGCGTAGCCCAGGGTGTCGCTGTTGTTCCCAAATTTGTTTTCTAAATATCTTTTGACTCGGGTGTCCAAATTTGATGGTTCAAAATGCGTTTCGAAGCTTATTCAGGTGCCTACCTGGATATTCAAATTTTAGGCAAAAATAAATTATTTTTCAGAGGGTTCTGGGCAGATGTTGTCCGAGGTGTCTAAAATGTAGTTTTGCTTGCCTACTCCGTGTCGATGTCCTAAAAGGGTTTAATTGAATTGGTGTTGGTGTAAATGGTGGGTCTGTTTGGTGAGTCTATTTGGTGAGTTTAATTGGTGAGTCAATATGGTGAGATTATTAATTATTTGGTGATGGTGAGTTGATTAATAGCATTGGTGAGTCTGTTAATTATTTGGTGATTATGCTTGTTGCTCGTTTGGTGTGTCATGGTGTGTTATGATGCATATTAATGGTGAATATATCTTGGTGATTGGTGAGTATATAAATTATTGGTGAGCAATATAAATACATCATTTGGTGTTTTGGTGTCACGGTGCGTAGTCATGGTGTCGCATATTCATATGCATTTCTGGTGAATAGGCCTCGGCCTCCTAAAATATTTTGGTGTTTGGTGAATGCCCTCAAGGAAATTTTGGTGAATGGATCCACATGCATATGCCAAAGTAGAGTTTTGGGTTGCATTTCATACATTGCATACACGTCCTGTGTTTGATTGCGTCTTCTTAAACTAATGGTGTAACTGTATTCTGGGTGTAACTGTATTTGGTGTGACGGTACTCGGTGTAACAGTATTCGGCGTAACTGGATTTGGTGTAATTGTATTGATGGTGTAGTTAAATTGATGGTATCCCTGGTGTGTGCCTATTATTCTGTGTTTCTTGTTTTATTACTTATTATCTATGTAGTGAGACTCATCCTACTGCGTCGTGTTGCCTCGTATGTCGGCAACCTGCAGGTGACGGTGACTGAAGGTGGCTAGAGATTCTTCTTCTAGTATGGTTGAGTCGGCTCTGATACGTAGCACTCGGGAGGGTTGTCCTTGTGTCTTTCCTTATGTGTTATGTATATGCCTTTCTAAGTTGTAAACCTTTTGAAGTATGATTGCCAAGTTAAACCTTTTTATTTCCGCTGCATGTTTTTGAAAAGAAGTTAGTTATAATTAAAGTACTCTGTTTGCGAAGTGGTTTTCCGGTTCGAAAAATGTGACACTCTTTTGGCGCGAAGAACTCTGATATTATTTTTTTAATAAACCGTTGGGTAGAAAATGGGGTGTTACATTAGTGGTATCAGAGCAATGGTTGGTCCGTCCGGCCAAGTCATCGAGTCGTTGTGTCGGTTAGCGACCAACTGTTGTCTTTTTAGTGCTAACCAATGTTTGCGTTGCAGGTACATCAAAAGTTGCCAATGGTAAGTGATCTAGTGGGGGAGACATCCCTACTAGTGTTATGTGTTTTGTGTATCCCTATGTGCTGTTGTCTGGTTTGTTTTTGACCTTCCCTGCTGTGTGAACTGTGTGTGATTGTTAGTGGGAGAGTGTTAGTTTTAGCGGGTAAATTTCGAGGGCGAAATTCTTTTAAGTGGGGGAGAGTTGTAACAGCCCAAAATAATTAGTTAATTTATTTAATTAATTATCTAGGGTTGGTGTTTGAGAAAAATAAAATAAAATGATAGGAATAATTATTTAGGGATTTTATGTGATAGAATATTAGAAATAATTAGTTGTTAGTATATGTGGATAGGTGGTGGCGAATTAGAGGTGTTAGTGGAGGCCCATGATTAAGTCATAAACTAAGAAAGCCCATGATTGGTTAAGTGAGCCTATAAATAAGGAGTTTTTAAGTTAGGGTTTCATTAGTTGAGAAAATTAGATTTTGTGAGAGAGTGAGAGCTAAGGAGTGGCGGCCAAGGCAAGGAAAAAGAGAGGAATTTCGTGGCTTCCATAGAGAAAAAAAAAGAGAGGAGTTCGTGACCAAGAAAGAAAAGAGGAGAGAGAAGAAAAGCTAGGTTTTTCAAGGTTTCTAAGCCTAAGGATTCGAGTTCTTCAATAAGGTAAGGGGGCTCTCGTTCATAGTTAATAATTTATAAACCACGAAATCATGGGGACTAGGTGTTAGGAGTAGTTGTTTAAATTGCTGTTGATGTTTATAATATCTATATGTGGCTGAAGTGTGATGGTTGTTTGTGTTGTTGAATTCACTGTTTTGAGATGTTCTGACATAGGTTTAGTATTTCAGTGACTGAGAACGTTTTACTAATTGAAAAATTATGTGGTTTGTCATTTCGAAAACTTGATTGAATGCTTGTTAATTTTACGCTGGTTTGGTTGCGTTTAGAGCTGTGAAGATCGAGTTATGAATTCCACAAGTTAGGGTAATATTCTGGAAGCATTCTGGACATAGGTTCGGTATTTTTAAAACTGGGAACTTTCTGTTCGTCAAAAAAATTATGGGACTTTTTTTGTTAGAAAAAAGACTTAATTTTGGTCACTTTGGCACTGGTTTGGTTAAATTTGGAGTAGTGTAGCTCGAGTTATGAGCGTCCCAAGTCAGGTCAAATTTCTGGACTTAAACTAGGTATAGGTTCAGTGTTTCAGGTCTTGTGTCTTCAATTGAACTCTGATTTGAACGATTCTTTTTCCATTAGAAACTATACTCAAATTGCTTTGGTTAAGGCTAAGGTTTTGTTCCATTTGGTCAAGTGTAAGTCAGTTTAGAGTGATTTGAAGTGGAAGGACAGAATCTGTCCAGCCTGGGAACCATTCGGGTTGTTTCTAAAAACTGTACTAACTGGCTCATTGTTTTGAAACTTTAAATATATGTTCAGAAACTACACATCTGTAGCTTTCCAACGAGGGGTCTTTTGTAATTTTCCGATGTCGTTTACTATTTTAACTAATTCGCCGAATTCTGGCTGCCGTGTTCGCGTAGCCCAGGGTGTCGCTGTTGTTCCCAAATTTGTTTTCTAAATATCTTTTGACTCGGGTGTCCAAATTTGATGGTTCAAAATGCGTTTCGAAGCTTATTCAGGTGCCTACCTGGATATTCTAATTTAAGGCAAAAATAAATTATTTTTCAGAGGGTTCTGGGCAGATGTTGTCCGAGGTGTCTAAAATGTAGTTTTGCTTGCCTACTCCGTGTCGATGTCCTAAAAGGGTTTAATTGAATTGGTGTTGGTGTAAATGGTGGGTCTGTTTGGTGAGTCTATTTGGTGAGTTTAATTGGTGAGTCAATATGGTGAGATTATTAATTATTTGGTGATGGTGAGTTGATTAATAGCATTGGTGAGTCCGTTAATTATTTGGTGATTATGCTTGTTGCTCGTTTGGTGTGTCATGGTGTGTTATGATGCATATTAATGGTGAATATATCTTGGTGATTGGTGAGTATATAAATTATTGGTGAGCAATATAAATACATCATTTGGTGTTTTGGTGTCATGGTGCGTAGTCATGGTGTCGCATATTCATATGCATTTCTGGTGAATAGGCCTCGGCCTCCTAAAATATTTTGGTGTTTGGTGAATGCCCTCAAGGCAATTTTGGTGAATGGATCCACATGCATATGCCCAGTGGAGTTTTGGGTTGCATTTCATACATTGCATACACGTCCTGTGTTTGATTGCGTCTTCTTAAACTAATGGTGTAACTGTATTCTGGGTGTAACTGTATTTGGTGTGACGGAACTCGGTGTAACAGTATTCGGCGTAACTGGATTTGGTGTAATTGTATTGATGGTGTAGTTAAATTGATGGTATCCCTGGTGTGCCTATTATTCTGTGTTTCTTGTTTTATCTATTATTATCTATGTAGTGAGACTCACCCTACTGCGTCGTGTTGCCTCGTATGTCGGCAACCTGCAGGTGACGGTGACTGAAGGTGGCTAGAGATTCTTCTTCTAGTATGGTCGAGTTGGCTCTGATACGTAGCACTCGGGAGGGTTGTCCTTGTGTCTTTCCTTATGTGTTATGTATATGCCTTTCTAAGTTGTAAACCTTTTGAAGTATGATTGCCAAGTTAAACCTTTTTATTTCCGCTGCATGTTTTTGAAAAGAAGTTAGTTATAATTAAAGTACTCTGTTTGCGAAGTGGTTTTCCGGTTCGAAAAATGTGACACTCTTTTGGCGCGAAGAACTCTGATATTATTTTTTTAATAAACCGTTGGGTAGAAAATGGGGTGTTACATTAGTGGTATCAGAGCAATGGTTGGTCCGTCCAGCCAAGTCATCGAGTCGTTGTGTCGGTTAGCGACCAACTGTTGTCTTTTTAGTGCTAACCAATGTTTGCGTTGCAGGTACATCAAAAGTTGCCAATGGTAAGTGATCTAGTGGGGGAGACATCCCTACTAGTGTTATGTGTTTTGTGTATCCCTATGTGCTGTTGTCTGGTTTGTTTTTGACCTTCCCTGCTGTGTGAACTGTGTGTGATTGTTAGTGGGAGAGTGTTAGTTTTAGCGGGTAAATTTCGAGGGCGAAATTCTTTTAAGTGGGGGAGAGTTGTAACAGCCCAAAATAATTAGTTAATTTATTTAATTAATTATCTAGGGTTGGTGTTTGAGAAAAATAAAATAAAATGATAGGAATAATTATTTAGGGATTTTATGTGATAGAATATTAGAAATAATTAGTTGTTAGTATATGTGGATAGGTGGTGGCGAATTAGAGGTGTTAGTGGAGGCCCATGATTAAGTCATAAACTAAGAAAGCCCATGATTGGTTAAGTGAGCCTATAAATAAGGAGTTTTTAAGTTAGGGTTTCATTAGTTGAGAAAATTAGATTTTGTGAGAGAGTGAGAGCTAAGGAGTGGCGGCCAAGGCAAGGAAAAAGAGAGGAATTTCGTGGCTTCCATAGAGAAAAAAAAGAGAGGAGTTCGTGACCAAGAAAGAAAAGAGGAGAGAGAAGAAAAGCTAGGTTTTTCAAGGTTTCTAAGCCTAAGGATTCGAGTTCTTCAATAAGGTAAGGGGGCTCTCGTTCATAGTTAATAATTTATAAACCACGAAATCATGGGGACTAGGTGTTAGGAGTAGTTGTTTAAATTGCTGTTGATGTTTATAATATCTATATGTGGCTGAAGTGTGATGGTTGTTTGCGTTGTTGAATTCACTGTTTTGAGATGTTCTGACATAGGTTTAGTATTTCAGTGACTGAGAACGTTTTACTAATTGAAAAATTATGTGGTTTGTCATTTCGAAAACTTGATTGAATGCTTGTTAATTTTACGCTGGTTTGGTTGCGTTTAGAGCTGTGAAGATCGAGTTATGAATTCCACAAGTTAGGGTAATATTCTGGAAGCATTCTGGACATAGGTTCGGTATTTTTAAAACTGGAAACTTTCTGTTCGTCAAAAAAATTATGGGATTTTTTTGTTAGAAAACAGACTTAATTTTGGTCACTTTGGCACTAGTTTGGTTAAATTTGGAGTAGTGTAGCTCGAGTTATGAGCGTCCCAAGTCAGGTCAAATTTCTGGACTTAAACTAGGTATAGGTTCAGTGTTTCAGGTCTTGTGTCTTCAATTGAACTCTGATTTGAACGATTCTTTTTCCATTAGAAACTATACTCAAATTCCTTTTGTTAAGGCTAAGGTTTTGTTCCATTTGGTCAAGTGTAAGTCAGTTTAGAGTGATTTGAAGTGGAAGGTTAGAATCTGTCCAGCCTGGGAACCATTCGGGTTGTTTCTAAAAAATGTACTAACTGGCTCATTGTTTTGAAACTTTAAATATATGTTCAGAAACTACACATCTGTATCTTTCCAACGAGGGGTATTTTGTAATTTTCCGATGTCGTTTACTATTTTAACTAATTCGCCGAATTCTGGCTGCCGTGTTCGCGTAGCCCAGGGTGTCGCTGTTGTTCCCAAATTTGTTTTCTAAATATCTTTTGACTCGGGTGTCCAAATTTGATGGTTCAAAATGCGTTTCGAAGCTTATTCAGGTGCCTACCTGGATATTCTAATTTTAGGCAAAAATAAATTATTTTTCAGAGGGTTCTGGGCAGATGTTGTCCGAGGTGTCTAAAATGTAGTTTTGCTTGCCTACTCCGTGTCGATGTCCTAAAAGAGTTTAATTGAATTGGTGTTGGTGTAAATGGTGGGTCTATTTGGTGAGTCTATTTGGTGAGTTTAATTGGTGACTCAATATGGTAAGATTATTAATTATTTGGTGATGGTGAGTTGATTAATAGCATTGGTGAGTCTGTTAAGTATTTGGTGATTATGCTTGTTCCTCGTTTGGTGTGTCATGGTGTGTTATGATGCATATTAATGGTGAATATATCTTGGTGATTGGTGAGTATATAAATTATTGGTGAGCAATATAAATACATCATTTGGTGTTTTGGTGTCATGGTGGGTAGTCATGGTGTCGCATATTCATATGCATTTCTGGTGAATAGGCCTCGGCCTCCTAAAATATTTTGGTGTTTGGTGAATGCCCTCAAGGCAATTTTGGTGAATGGATCCACATGCATATGCCCAGTGGAGTTTTGGGTTGCATTTCATACATTGCATACACGTCCTGTGTTTGATTGCGTCTTCTTAAACTAATGGTGTAACTGTATTCTGGGTGTAACTGTATTTGGTGTGACGGTACTCAGTGTAACAGTATTCGGCGTAACTGGATTTGGTGTAATTGTATTGATGGTGTAGTTAAATTGATGGTATCCCTGGTGTGCCTATTATTCTGTGTTTCTTGTTTTATCTATTATTATCTATGTAGTGAGACTCACCCTACTGCGTGGTGTTGCCTCGTATGTCGGCAACCTGCAGGTGACGGTGACTGAAGGTGGCTAGAGATTCTTCTTCTAGTATGGTCGAGTCGGCTCTGATACGTAGCACTCGGGAGGGTTGTCCTTGTGTCTTTCCTTATGTGTTATGTATATGCCTTTCTAAGTTGTAAACCTTTTGAAGTATGATTGCCAAGTTAAACCTTTTTATTTCCGCTGCATGTTTTTGAAAAGAAGTTAGTTATAATTAAAGTACTCTGTTTGCGAAGTGGTTTTCCGGTTCGAAAAATGTGACACTCTTTTGGCGCGAAGAACTCTGATATTATTTTTTTAATAAACCGTTGGGTAGAAAATGGGGTGTTACACTCTCCACCGTGAACTTCCACCATCAACAGCAGACGACCACCACCGCCTAACAACAACCATCCGAGCACTCCCACGGCCTCACCCCCTGACTTGAACGTCCACCACTTTAACCACCACGTTTTCCAGCTAGAACCGCCATCACCAAAGCCACCGCCGGCGCCGTCACCACGGTTTACCTCCGGCGTGTTCTTCCTCTGCTGCGGACCTCCCCCACGCCGTAGCCAATCAAAGCCCCAATCAACCATCGACAAACTCCCCCATCCACCACGGTTTCACGCCCTCGCACCCAACAACCCCAAACGGCCGCCACCGCACCCCAACTGACGTCACCGCAAGGCAGAACTTCTCCCTGTAGCTGTCGTTCGCACGTTCTCCCTCCGTCATCCATTACCCTTCCATCGCGAAGAAAGGATATCAACGCCGCCGCAGCCGCCGTCACCACTGTCGCCATCACCATCGTAGCGAGGTCCCCCCTCTTCCTCTCCACCGTTTTCTTTTCGCAAAATTTCTTCTTTTTTTGTTTTCGCTCTTTCCTCCTTGTTCAAACTGAAGCGACGACTAAGGAAGAAAAGAGGAGAAGATCGGGTTTGTTGGTGAAAAAAGAGTGAGATCAGGGAGGGAGAGAGAGAAAATGGCGGAGAAGGGCTTTGTGGAACTGGAAGGGAAGAGGCGAGTGTTGTGCGAAAAGGTGATGTGCACTTATACACAATCGCAACAAGTAATATATTGATAAGTAAAGTTCGTTCCCACAGGGATTGGAATTAATCTAAGAAGTTTAAGTGATTAGAATCATAGTGAAAAGAATTAAGTAACAAGTAAAGGTAAAGAGTTGTAAACATCATAAGTTGTGATAAAACAGTATTAAGTTTGAAGTGATTAAAGGTGAGTTGGATAGCTCAGTAGTTGTGTAAATTCCCAAGAGTAATGTTCAGATAATATTAGACGCTGTAGCGTTAAGCGCTGTAGCGCTTCAGAATCAGTAGACGCTGTAGCGCCTTGGTGGCGTGCCTTTCAGTCACTTTCGTCAGGGCTATGTTACAAGACTCCTATGTCTAGGCTCTAAATAAGTTTTACCCCTGTATATTAAGCTCTTACAACATTTGCCTTATGAACTATTACTCCCCTATGTCTAGAGTTAAGTAGTGCTTCCTTTAAATGTCTTTAAAGGGTTTTCATTCATATTAATCCTTGAGTTCTCTTTGTGAACCATGTCTGTACTGTCATACCCCAATTTTGTCCGGCTTAGGTCCAAACCCTAATTATCCACACAAAAATAAATTATGCATTTTGGACCCTAGAAGCCATCCCAGAGTTTTTGGAATCATTTTTAGGTTTAGAATGCACGTTTTGGGAAGTTAGGGTCAAAAAGGGCATTTTGGTCATTTCTCACAAAAGGGTCTATAAAAATAATTTTTGCAATAAGCCTCATGCATCAAATTAGGGTTTTTGAAAATGTGTTATGTATGCATGGCAAGTTTTGAAAAATATGTTATGCATGCATGGCAAGCTTTGGAAAATATTTTATGCATGCATGGCAAAGACCTAAAAACACTTTTGTGGAAAGCAAGAATTGATTTCTATTCTATTCCAAAGGCTAAGAATCGATTTATAGTATTTTCTAAAAGCCATGAAATCGATTTTCAAGCAACTCTAAAGGCCAAGAATCGATTTCCAAAATCCTATGTCAAGTCATGAAATCAATTTGCACATACACTCAAGCCAAGCCAATAATCGATTCCCTTCATTCTCAAAAGACCTTGAAATCGATTTTCAAGCTCTTCCTTAGGCCATGAATCGATTCTTCATTGTGTTAACTAAGTAAAGAATCGATTTTCACCTATGCAAAAGGTCCTGAAAATCGATTCCCACTATTTCCAAAGGCTCAAGAATCGATTCCTCATTGTGTTACTAAGTAAGGAATCGATTTTCACCTATGCAAAAGGTCCTGAAAATCGATTCCCACTATTTCCAAAGGCTCAAGAATCGATTCCTCATTGTGTTAACTAAGTAAGGAATCGATTTTCACCTATGCAAGAGGTCCTGAAAATCGATTCCTGCTTGTTTTCAAAGAACCAAGAATCGATTCTTTATTATTTCCTATTTTAACTAAAGCATGAAATCGATTCTTTGATGTTTTAAAGAGCCAAGAATCGATTCCTCTCTCATTTAACTAAAGCTTGGAATCG